>VXBW01005789.1:351490-420219 GCA_013400375.1 Thinocorus orbignyianus | reverse complement strand
TCAAATGCTTTGCTTAAGTCCAGGTAGATGACGCCTGTTGCTCTGCCTTTGTCCATCAAGTTTGTAGCAGGTCCATAAGAACCTTCTCTTTGCATAAACTCCATAGATTATCTGTCTCACAAACATGAATTGCTTATCTTTGTTTTCAAAGAAACTCCATCGAGTATCATTTCTTTTTTACTATTGTCAATTCTTGACCATGACGACATGCACTCCATACACTTCTGAACACACACAGTCAAGTTTTCTCCCACACTGCTCCTCACAGCTCACTCATTAGTTTTCAAAAAATTCCTGAAAAGTATTTCTATTTGAGTTAAGACAACTTGTTGCAGCTAACCAGTATTTTTACAGTATTTTATTTCTACATATTTGTCTTTTTTTTTCTCATTTGTTTCCTCTCATTTTATACTCAAATTCATTTATAAGATGACAAAAGCCATCTTTCTGATAAGATTGCACCTAGACACTTGAGATATTGGTCTAGGACTAGGATTTCTCTAATAATATTTCTGGGTAAAACCAAATTAATTTCTAACAGGGTTAAAAACAATAATCCTTTCGTAAGTTCTTATTGCATAGATTAAGTCTACATAGATAAATAAAGATGAGAAAAAATTTTAAAAAATCTCACCAATTAAAACCATAAATGAATTTATCTGTGAGCTACAGTTGATGGCTAAAATAGATTTATTCTGTATCTTCAGAAAAATTATTGGCTAATTACTGGTTAGGGTTTCTTTTTTAGCCACTGCATAATCTCCACAGATAATTTAAAAAATAAACTAATTAACCTTTCTAAAACACCTTTCTAATTAATCATGTCTTTTATAGTTCTACTAGTTATGGGGCCGACCAAGTACAAGCAATCATGTTTAATTTCTCACATATTGATTTATAAAGGATGGTTTATTGCCTCTTGCTCATTAGCAGTTACAAACAGGACTCCTGCAGGAGGGTATGCTTCTTTTGTAATTAAACAACGTTAGGACACCAAAATGTAATGCAGATATTTAACAGTACATTGTCATTTGTTGGAAGGCTAGTAAAATTTTAAAAACCTCAAGAAAGTGAAACACATTGACTGATTTATCTAGCTGTTTTCTTCCTTTATGCTTTGCCATTCCATATCTCAATCACATTAAGATGTAGTCATTCCAGAATTGGTGATGAATTTTGCTCCAGAGGAAAACTTATTATCTTATTCAATGTGTTATATTAAGTTTTAGCTCTACAGTAACTGTTATTTAGTATATTTAAACAATTCACAATATTCCAGGTTGTTTAAAAGAAGAAGTTTAATCTTCTAAAGTGTTGGGGTTTTTTTTCAAGAAAACACACCAAACTAATCAAATTACATAGAGAACAAAATCTTCTATCTGTTCCTGCTCCCAGTTTTATTCAGACAGATTAGAAAAGAAGTTTTCATCACAGTCCTATGAAAACTGTTCTCAAGAGATAATGAATCAAAAAGCATTAATTTTTATTTCATTTTATTGTGAAGCAATAAACTGTATTGCAGCATCTGCAGGACATTCACATAAAACTGGTTAGACCATTTAGCCAAATGAATTCAAGAAGTTCAGAATGACTTAAGCTCAAGGAGACAAAGTATTCATGTCTTCTCTCTCTGTCTAAAGTTCATTTAGTGTCTGTGGCTTTGTTGTTTTACATCCTCTCTCCTCCCCCATTTTACAAATTAATATGGTTTATGCTGTTAATTACCTTTAAATATATGCACATTGCAGCCTGCCAAACCGTGGATCTTTTCTCAGTACACTAAATTGAAATGTCAACAAAAGAGCTACATCAAAGGCTGTGGACCTAGACCGAATGAACCAACAAATATTTAAAAACATGTAAGTCAACAGAAGCATGAAACGGCAAAGGCAAAAGATGCAAAGGGAGATGAAAGAGGAGGAAAGCTTTCTAATCATGTTATTTCTTCATGTCAGTTCAGTACTCTCTTACATTTCTGCCTAGGGCCTTTGGATGGTTGAGTGCATGTGGAAGAAGGTGAAACAATAAATTCCAGTGAAGGAGTAAAGAAGGTCCAAGCTTGCCCTGCTTTACAGTCTCAATTTTGTTACAAAAGAATCTTTTCAGAGACTTGTAAGAAAAAAGAAGGATTAAAAAAAAGAAAAAAAAACTGAAAAGAGGACACATTCTAGAGCAATGATAAACTTCTCTCAATAGAGAACAACAAAGAAAGGATCCACTTAAACAAATTATACAGATTGAAGTCCATGCGACCTGAAGGGATTCACTCATAAGTGCAGAGGGAGCTCACCCATACTATTACAAGGTCACTCTCTTAGCTCTCTAAGGCCATGGTGACTGACAGAAGTTCCTCAGAACTGGAAGACAGCAAGAAGTAAGATTTAGAATCATAGAATCATTAAAGTTGGAAGGAACCCTAAAGATCAAGTTCCAACCACCCTGCCATGGGCAGGGACATCTCCCAGTAGACCAGGTTGTTCAGAGCCCCATCCAGCTTGGCCTTAAACACCCCCAGAGATAGGGCTTCAACAGCTTTCCTGTACAACTTGTTCCAGAATGTCACCACCCTCACAGTAAAGAATTTCTTCCTTATATCTAATATAAATCTAACTTCTTTCAGTTTAAAACCATTACCCCTCATCCTATCACTACACTTACTGATACAACGTCCCTCCCCATCTTTTCTGTAGACCCCCTTTAGCTACTGAAAGGCTGCTACAAGGTCTCCCCAGAGCCTTCTCTTCTCCAGGCTGAACAACCCCAAATCTCTCAGCCTGTCTTCACAGGACTGCTGCTCTAGTCCTCTGATCAACTTCCTGGCTCTCCTCTGGACCCACCCCAACAGGTTCATGTCTTTCCTGAGCTGTGGGCTCCAGAGCTGGACACAGTACTCCAGGTGGGCTGTCGTCAGAGTGGAGTAGAGGGGCATAGTCGCTCCCCTCGACTTGCTGGTCACACTTCTTTTGATGCAACCCCGGTCACAGTTGGCCTTCTGGGCTACAAGTGTACATTGTTGCCTCACGTTGAGCTTCTCATCCACCGACAATCTCAAATCCTTCTTGGTAGGGCTGTTTTCAATCCTTTCAGCCCCAGCCTGAATTCTTACCAGGGGTTGCCCTGACCCAGGTGCAGGACTTTGCATTGGCCTTAAACCTCATGAGATTCACATGGGCTCACTTCTCGAGCTTGTCCAGGTCCCTCTGGATGGCATCCCACCCCACAGGCATGTCAACCACACAACTCAGTTGGATGTTGTCAGCAAACGTGCTGAGGGTGCACTCAAACCCACCATCCAACAAAGAAGTCAAACAGCACAAGTCTCAATACTGATCCCTGAAGAATGCCACTCGTTACTGCTAGTGACTTGGACATCGAGTTCTTGACTGTAACTCTTTGACTGCAACCATCCATTCAAATCCTTATCCACCTAGCGGTCCATCTCTCAAATCCATTTCAGAGACAATGCCGTCACGCAGGACAGTGTCAAAGGTTTTGCACAGGTACAGGTAGGTGATGTCGGTTGCTTTTCCCTTAAAAGTCAACACTGTAACCTCATCGTAGAAGACCATCAAGTTTGTCAGATGCAATATGCCTTTAGTGAATCATGTTGGCTGTCACTGATTACCTCCATATTTTCTATACAGCTTGCTTTTGGGTTACTGTTCTTATTAGGCTGTGGTGATCATGTGTAGGGCTGTGTCACAGAGAGCCAGAGCTCTGGTCAAGTTGTTACTTTGTCCTTCCGGGCCTACATATTATTCATATGGTTGCCTAGCCACTGTTGGCCTTGCAAAACTGTACAACACAGAAGGTCCACCATGTCACCCTCTAAGTGTTTGTGCAGTTTGCAGTCTCATGGTCTCTAATCTAACTTAACCTTCACTGCCTGTGAAATCCAGGCAGGCCTCGTGGTGTGATCTGCAACTTTTATCAGTGTTTTGTTGTGTCATTTGTTATGACCAGTCTGCTCATGTCATATCCCATAATTTTCACATCCTGAAGTGAAATTCAGTATTAGACCAGGGCCTAATTATATTGCCTTTAGCCCAAACAGTCTGCACACATCCAAAAGAAAGAAAGCATTTCAGATGACATTTTCATAAAGTTTGGGGAAATAAAGTGTTTAGGTATGGGAAATTTAGGACCTGAAGAGCTAAGCCTTCCTCATGGTGTAGCAGAACAAAAGGTAGGTGCAGGGGAAAACTATATATGGTCACTGCAACACTGTTCTTTTCCCTTCTGTCATCAAAGAAGGTCTTTAGTTAGAGACAATAGCTGCACTGGGAAAACATTGTCAGAGCACTCCCCAGGCAATGAGATTAAAACATCCAAATCCTGCTTTGTATGGTAATCAGAGTACGATAACTATGGGGCCAAATTCTGAGTCCTTCTGGTTCTTACATCATTTTTTATATTAATGTGAGTATGTAATTTACTGCATTGTGTGTGTCACCTCTAAATTTGACCTGAAGTTTCTGATCCCATAGGAAATAACATAAAAGAATTAAATTACAGAAAAAATACTCTGTCACAGTTACCATATGTTGTTTACCAGAGTCAGAGCTATGTGATCAAGGAAACTCTTGAGTATGTCTAAACGTGAGGATAAGATTTATAATGCTGCAGTGTACATATTTATTCAAGGTCTCTGTGACACATTACATAGTTAGCCAGATTATGATTACCTTCAGTGTGTGGTTACTTGATCAGCAAGCCTTCTATATGATTCATCCCCTTGTCTGGGTAATGTTGACAGTATGGTATTGGGTACTCAAATCATGGTAAGATTAGGGTAAGTGAGGAAGCAAAGATTCAAAAGCTAGGTGTTGTCATTGGATGGAAGTGAGATAACACCTTTTACTTGAAGTAAAAGGTTCAGAATGCCTTCTTAGTATGGACTGAGTGAAAATATGTGACTTCTTGAAGTACTAATAGGTAAAATTATGTGACACCAACTACTGAGCTTATTATTAGACTTGGTTTTTCAAGAAAGCTATAAAATCTATTAAAAATGAAAGATCATCTGTCTGAAAATTAGCTTTAGTGGTTTCACATTGAAAATCTCTCTGTCCTTACAGAGGGCTGAGCTCATCATGTGACGGTTTTGGCAAGCCATACATTAAACCAATAATGTGCCCTTGTTGCGAAGAGGGACAATGGACTCCTGGGCTGCACAGGGAATGGGGTGGCCAGTAGGTCGAGGGAGGTCATACTCCCCCTCTGTTCTACACTGGTGAGGCCACAGCTGGAATACTGCATCCAGTTCTGGGCTTCCTAGTTCAAGAGAGAGGGGGAACTAGTGGAATGAGTCCAGCATAGGGCAACAAAGATGACTGAGGAACTGGAGCATCTCCCTTACGAGAAAAGGCTGAGAGAGCTGGGACTCCATAGCCAGGAGAAGAGACAGATGAGGGGAGACCTTATTAATGCTTACAAGTATCTGAAGAATGGGTTGAAGGAGGATGGAGCCAGACTCTTTTCAGCGGTTCCCAGTGACAGGATGAGGGGCAATGGGCACAAGCTGGAATACAGGAAGTTTCATTCAAATATGAGGAAAAACTTGTTTATGCTGAGGGTGACAGAGCACTGGAACAGGCTGCCCATGGAGGTTGTGGCATCCCCTTCTCTAGAGATTTTCAAGACCCACCAGGATGCCATCCTGACTAATGTGCTCTAGGCAATTCTGTAGGGGAGTTGGACTAAATGATCTCTAGAGGTCCCTTCCAACTCTGACAATTCTGTGATACAAATTCAGATATACAGAGGAGAGGTCATTTAACCAAAACCAGATGTCTTCAAAGGATACATCTACATCCACACTAATCCTTTAGGGCCCTTTTTTAATCAACAGTGAGAAAAGGAAGTACTTCTGAGGCACTATTGATTTTTCCTAGGATTGATGCCTAAAATAGGTCAGTTGAATTGTACCCTGAAATTGCTTATTTCTCTCCCTTAACTCAAATGAGAATGATTAGCTGAGATTTGTCCACTGAAGATGTCTGTATTACAGATATCTAAAGTTTGATTAAATGACTCACATAACTTGTTATCACTAAACACTCTAAAAAAAAGGTCCTTTGTTAACGCTTCTTATGAGGGTTGTTTTCGTCAGATGCCTTTTAGCCTTGTGAAAGGTTACTCTGCAAGCAGAACACATACAATTTAAAAGCATAAAGCAAGTATTTACTAGCTAGTTCACACAAAAGAGAGCTAGGATGGAAGGAATGGGTAGTATAAGCAGCATTATGCTCCCTGTCCCAAAACACTACCCAAAAGGTCTTTGCTGGCCAGGTAAGGTTGGATCAGGAAAAAAAGGGTCATCTTCCACCGCTCTCTGAAATATATACTTAGGTTGCCGAGCTGCCATTTTCTGTCCAGTTCTCCAGATTTCTTTTTTCTTTATAGTTTTGTACCATTTCATTGTAACATTTTCCTTTTTAGTCCCTAAAAAATGAAATATCCCTGCTCCAGCACTGGTATCTCTCCAACTTTACCTTTCCTACCTTGTACAATGCCACCATATGAACTTTCTCATTAGTCTTTCTCACAACATAACAATTTCTTCAAAGGCATGAACTGAGGATACTCAGCTGGGTCATGTCAAAACTTGGACACCTCAGTCATAGACAATAGTACCCATAGAGTGGGACGGGACACGTGGGAGCCGGGGTACAAAGTGGGCAACATTAATCTGCTATTTGTAGAAAATGTGAATCATTCACTGTCTGTTATTTGAAAGCAACACACTCATCCACACACCCACAAAGATATCAAACAACGGTTAATAGCTGTCATTGTAACTGTTGTAATTATACCTGTATGAATAAGCTGTAAGACCCACAGATTAATTCTGCAGAAGGGTAGGAATTTGGGGTCATATCTGCAGGACTGCTAGGAGTTAGATCTAATACTCTGTTCAAGAGCAGTGACAGCTAAAGTGCCTGTGTAAATCTTACTTACACCATACACTGAATTATTTGCCAACTTTTTGTAAAAATATAAAAATTGCTGTCTTAAATTTCATTTTACTGGCACATGCAATTACTCAAATTAGATAATTGTGAAGTTGTAGCTGTTCATTAAGCAATTCAGATATGAACATGCCTAGCGCTGGTTACTCATAAATTGATGTTATTTAAAATGGGAATGACATTAACAAAATGATTTAAGGGAATTTGCCTGCTGTCAGGATTAGGTCTTTAAACTTTATTCATGAAAACCTCTGTAATGGTAAGCAGTTTCTTAAAAAATAAATAAATAAGGTAATACAATATTCAAGGATCATTTTAAATTTAAAGCACAAGAAATGAGTAGAGATTACACACTTTTTAAAGATATTTTTTTCATCAAAGAGTAAAATAAAATTAGACTAAGTCAGATTGGATTCTTTATTTGTGTTTTGTCCCTGATCTCATAGCTCTGTTTGGAGTTTAAAGCAAATATGATAATAAGGTCATGTGAAGATCTTCTGGGTATTTTGCTTATATCAAAGGGGGTTTTGGCAGACATTCTCTTTTTTTCTTTCTTTATAATTAAGTATAGTATTGAACTCTGAGTTTTAACAAGATGGAGTACTAAATCAGAGTTGTTGAGACATTAAAATTCTGTATTAATTGATTTGGTGTGTGTATAGCTTAAGCCCAGATTTCATCTATAGATAATATAGAGAAGCAGGCAAAAACACAAGTAGGGAGATAAAATGGGTAGAAATATTTTGACTCTTAGATCAAAATGTCAGAGAAACTTATTAGGTTGGTGCTCTTTGTCATTTCTCTGTACCATGCAGTATAGTGTGCGTATACGTATATATCATACATACTGTGCATACCATATATTTTACACACCATTTTATAAACTGTGAAGACAGGCTAAGAGAGTTGGGGTTATTCAGCCCAGAGAAGAGAATGCTCCAGGCAGATGTAATAGCAAGCTCCCAGTACCTAAAAGGGGTCTCCAGGAAAGATAGAAAAGGACTTTTATCAGAGAGTGTAGTGATAGAATAAGGGGTAATGGTTTTAAGCTGAAAAGAGAGTAGATTTAGATTGTAAGGAAGGATATAAGGAAGAAATTCTTTACTGTGATGGTGGTGAGACACTGGAGCAGGTTGCCTAGGGAAGTTGTGGAAGCCCCAACCCTGGAAGTGTTCAAGTCCACGTTGGATGGGGCTTTGAGCAAACTGGTCTAGTGGAAAGTGTCCTGGCCACAGCAGGGTTGTTTGAATGAGATGATCTTTAAGATCCCTTCCCACTCTAACCATTTTGTGATTCTCTATATATTCAGAAACATTTTTTGGTTTGTAGCATGTCACTGTGCTGAGAAAGAATACTGCTATGGATCTTTCTTGATCAATAGTGGGGTTTACCTCACTTGATTTTGGCAACTTAAGTGTCCCCTAGGTTATGACAATTATATGTATCGGTAAGGAAGATAAATAAGCCTCTTTATGAAGAAGAGGCTCTCTCTCTCTTCCTCCTACCCCCCAAAAAAAACCCCTCACTCCTCAACTGCAAACAAACCAAACTTCAGGCATTTTTTATTTTGATGTCAGCATGTGAATTAGGTGCTCAGGTTCCCATTACAGTCAGATTTGTTCTAGTTGGTAGTCAAAGGAATTAATGACAAACTTCAGATAAACCTTCCCTCTCAGCACTTTTATCATTATCAGTGCAAAACATCATCCTTTTACTTAAAAATATTTTATTCAAACATCCTGGTTTGACAGGCTGTTGCCAATTCAGAATTGCGCTTAGGTTTCTACTGAGTTTTTCAGGAAGACTAAAAAGTGATAATTGCTTTTCCCTACTGATTAGTCTACCTGGGTTTTGGCTGCTTCTAGGTAACAACATGGGGTGCCATAATTGCCTTTTTCTTGTACGTGGAGATAAGTGGGTTAAGAACAGATTAATTCCCCTTCCCTTAGCTGGATCATCCTCGGATTATTGAAGCCCATCTTTTGGAGGAACAATTGTTAAGGCACCGAGAACACTCCTTTTCTCAATGTGGTTCAAACTGCTAGACTTTTCAATGGCAATAAGTAGTTTTCCTGTGTGTCCATTATGTGGCGGGTTCACCCTGGCTACCAACTAAGCACCCACCACCTGCTTGCTCATTTCCCCCTGCAGCAAGGGGGAAAACATAAGTGAGGAAAAACCCATAAGTCAAGATAAAGACAGCTTAATAATCGAAAGAGGAAAAAAAGTCCCAAACCCCAAATGTTATAAAGGATCACCTCCCACCCCAGACTAGTGCCCAGCCAGTCTCTGAGCAATGGCTACTTTAGAATGACTCCTCCATCCATCCAGTTTTTATTGTTGAACATGATGTCATGTGGTATGTTTATTCCTTTGGTCAGTTTGGGTCAGCTGTCCCAGCTGTGTCCCCTCATCAGATCACTTACTGAGGGGGCAGCATGAGAAACAGAGAAAACCTTTATGCTGTGAAAGCACTGTTCAGCAATAACTGAAACACTGGTGCATTACCAATAGTGTTTTAATCACAAATGTAAACCACAGCACCATATGGGCTGCTATGAAGAAAATGAACTCAAGCCCAGGCTGGCCCAGTACACTTTAAATGGAATTACGAATGAAAGTACTGAGAGCGATTCAGGTGCAAAAATACACATTTAATGTCATGGCTGGCAGATGTAACACAGGACCTACAAAAGACACACAGCCTTTGTGGTGACAGATACTCTAGGTCATCCACAATAGCGTAGCACACCTATGTTTATGCAAAGTTGAATTCCACTCATCACTGCTATGAATGTAAAACCAGATAATTTACAATATTTTGTTATTAATTAGAGGAAGTTTTTCCTTAAGCATTAGGAATGCATTAAGCTCTAGTAGGCAATTTCCCATCACACTTTCTCACTTCAATGTTGCACTAACTAGAACTTTCAAAACTCAAATTTCTATGTAGATCATTCAGCTGCAGTGAACTTTGAACACATACATATTTTACGACATTTGACAAAAACAAGGAAGTTCATTAGACTTTGTCTTTATGGCTCCTGAGGCTTAATAGCACCAGACGCATTATAGTAAGGAAAACAGAGCGACAAATTATTAAATCTGACTAAATTGTTAAAAATCTAACAACCAAGATCAGTTTATTCTCTACAACATCTAGTTAAGGTCAAGCCATTAAAAGAAGGAAATCTCAGTGTACCATAGTGGTCAGTAAAGGGACAACATTTATGAAGCAGTTTCTTTAGAAATTCTTTTTAGTACATACAAATAGAAAAGAAAATATCATTATATTATTTCAAATAGACTCTGTATTGCTAGTTTCAGACATGACATTGAAAACAGTCAAAAGAAAGCTGGTGGGTTGCTTTGCAACACAAAAAAGCAAAAATAGTTTCATTATTCAGAGCTGACGTTATAGTCTTTTCTTAGTCTTATTTATATCTAGCAGGATAATTTTGGTGCTGCTTTGATTTTGCAGTGGGAAATGCAACTAGGTCACAGGATATAAAATTTCATTTACTTCTACCTTAAACAAGTAACTTGTGTTTGATGGAAGTACATCTTCCAGAGAGAAATCCAGTTTTGACCCGAAGACATCAAGAGATGAAAATTGTGCTGTTTCTCTTTGTGCTATACTCTAGTAAGTACCTATCCTGAGTGTTCTGTGAATTTATCTGACTTCACTCTTTGCTGGTTCTTGTTATACTCTTCTCTGCTAGATAAAAGAGCTCTTTTAATACATGATTACTCTTTTCTGTTCAAATCTTATGCTCTTAATTTATTCATCTTTCTGTTGTTCTTTATGAGATACATAGATTAAGATCTTGCCATCTGTCATTAGAAGGTCTTTTGATATAGTTGTGAACAAATTTAAATTCTATTCTCTACTATTCTAATAATGACAAAATTTTTTTTAAAGAATGGCAACAGCACAGCTGTATGCATGATTCCACTAGTGCCATACATGCTAAATCCAAACATTACCTTACTTACACCATTTATCCCTCTGTGAAGGAACTAGTCCTTTTTGCAAAGACATGCTGGTAAATCACATTATTCTATTTTCAATCTCTCTCCCACAAAATCCTTTCAAGGCTCATTATTATGAAAGATGCAATAACCCATTCTGTGGGTTCATTCCTGTTCAAAACTCCCCTTGTGGCCATATCAAAATGAACTTGTTTGCATGGACCCAGTATGCTGCTGTGTCTAACTACCTTATGTTAAAAAATTCTCTATTTCTGTGTCCCTCCAATCTCTTGCCCACCCCAAGATTGCTCATGGGGCAGGGCCTGTAGAGTGTGAGACAGAGAAAGCCTTGACATTGTGCACTGTTTAGCAATAGCTACAACTTTGGTGTGTTATCAACACTGTTATAAACACAAAGAATTGCATCACATGGGCTTCTATGAATAAAATTAACAGACTCAGTACAACCAGTTGTTCTCAAAATACCTACAAAACCAGGCCAATAATGGGGTGTTAAGTTTTAACTTGGAAATCACCAGTATGACACTTGTAGTCTGCCAGTAGATTTCTTTCCCCTATATTTTTTCTCAATGATAGAAAAGATACCCTTCCCACAGCCACCTTCTTTTTAAGAAGCAAATGTGTTTTACAGCTACATAACACGAAAGAGAAATCTTGAAAACTGGAAATCATAGTTCTGTGCTGAGTACGATCCTCTGTGACATAAAGATTTTATGCAGCACTACGTTATGTCTCAGCAAGAATAAGAAAGTGAGATGTACTGGGCTTGCAGTTGTTGTCTGTAACTTCAAAATGGAATTACTGACATTCCAGACAGTGGAACTGCTCCTACCATGTAAATTTTTTCAACCTTATGGGTAACACAAAACACAATTTTTAATATTCTGAGATTTAATTTTTTTTTAAATTTTATTTCATATATACAGGCAATTAAATTGCTTGGATCTGCCCTAGTCACTGCTGCCACAGTGAAAGAGCACTAGACCGTAATTGTCACACTGTATTACCATATGGTGAACAGGGACTGAGGAGGAAATACATAATTTTACTTGTTGAGGATTTGGGGGCTTTCAGTGTAAGAGAAGGAACAGCTTCAGACTGATAGCTAGATGAGAAATATAAAATCCATGCAAACAAGTGCTAGAGGAATATATTTTCATATTTATGGCATTTGTTTATTCCTTATTATTCACATTTTTATTCAATTTTATTCATTATTATTCACATTTTTATTCAATTTTATTCAAGTCATATTTACAGTTATGTATCTTCTAGGTCAAATACAAAGCCAGAGATGGGCACTTTAAGTGGTGTTTCATTTAAATTTAAAAGCTTTCTAATTACATCATTAGGAAGTAGAGGAGCGTTTAATCTTAACCTATCCATTTTCGTAGTCTGTATGTAAGGCCTCATTATGACAGCATCTGAGTATCTTATTATCTTTATTGTAATCATTCTCACAACATTTTAGGGAGGTAGAACTGGTATAAAAATAGCTAAAGGCCAAAACCATAAAGAATTATTTGTTATATTCTTAAAAATAGCTTCCTTCTCTCTGTACAGGAATTAAATCTGCATTTCTTAACTCTCACAAATGTATATGAATGAACAGTCTGTATCTTATTCATGAAGATGCTATGGAAGTATGCTCCTTTCTTATGTGGAAGTGGAAAGACACAGGGATCTCCTGAACCCATAGTCAGACATGGGAGTTACTGTCTTTATCTAGGTTAGGGTAAACTTTTGACCTGAGTTCTGAGGACTGTTACTGTGCTTTATAGTAAAATTCAATTGGATAAAATTTCTTCTCTCTGCTCACTGTCCTAACATTTTTCAGGAACAAAATATTTTAATTTTGTATTAACTGAAGGCAAAATAGCATTAGACCTGATGTGCCTGAGAGATTTTGGGAGTAATATAGAAGAAATACTTCTTTTTCAAGATGCTGAGAAACTACCTGTTTTCCAGTAGAAGACACTTTCAGTGTCTTAAGAAAACTGGGTAACTGGAAGCCAAGAGACCTTTAAAGCTTTCCAACTAACTTATGGTCTATATTTTTTAAAAATGGTACCTATCATCCTAACATATACACTCAGAATGTAAATTAAATAATAGCAAAAAATAACTATTTCTTTCCTAAATTTTGAATATGTAATCAATTCAAGTCATAGATGTTTTGAAATTCTTTCTGATAACTCCACTTTTGTTTATTTCCCATAAATTATTTAGAAATGATTATTATTGGGATCAAAGTGTCTTAATGAACATTATATGCATGATACTACTTAAAAAGAAAATGTTTTCCTTACTTCTATGTCAAGTGCTGGAAAAGGCATAGAAATCTCTCATGAAGAAATTTGAGCTCAGTCATTCCCTTGCTTTTCATACACCGAATAACTTTATGGAAAATGAAATCCTAGAGCTCTAGTTCCACGAGTAGATTTATTAAAATCAGTAATAATTAAGAATAAAGAATATCTAAAGCAACATTTTGTATGAATAGCTAACACTGAAGTTTCTTGGAAATGTTCTAAGTATAACTCACAATAAGTGGGGTATACTACACGTATCCTCTGTATCTGTAAAACTGGGATATTTTCTGGTGTGCCTATTATGTGAGAAAAGGATTCTCCAAGAGTTAAGTCATTGACACAAGATGCCTTCTTATCCAGAGATGTTTTAGTGGGACCCCTGAACCAAATTAAAAAGTGAGAGAATAATGAGGAAAGGAATGACAATGTGGTGATGAAACTCATACAGAACTTATTGATTTTTTTTAAATATGAGTACAGACTTCTGCTGTGAATAAACACTGGGCTTAGACTCAGATTCTGTCAGATCAACGCAAACTCGTAAGTACTACATTTGTTACTGAAATTTCAAGTAGTAAAGCCTGGAGAAAGAATGCACAGGAGAAAATACTTATGTATTTTTTTCACCCTATTTAAGAAGTGTCATGAGGGTTAATTCTTCAACTTTTGCTTGAAACATTTTCTGGAGTCTTCTCTACATGGAACTTAACACAGTGATTAAGTAAACATCTCGTTAGCAATTCTTTCTTCATTCTGAAACAGTTGCTTTGGACTAAAAGAGATTTAAACTGGTAATTATTAGGGTTGATCTCAGTATGTCCCCATATTAATGGCAAAATAGATAGTGTAAATATTTCAGAAATGGACTATATAATAAATCAAAGGTAGCTATTAAGAAACAGTTGCTTAAGTCCATGTAGATGCCTTCTCCAATTGTACTATCTCTTTCAAAGTTTACAGAGGAATCACATGTTCAGGAAATTAACACGATGAGCGCTTTGGGTAGAAAGAGATCTGCCTGGCTTAGATACCTATCATCAAAATATGAAGTTCTTAGGATGTAGTTAACAAGCAATTAATGCTGTTGAGGATATGTTAAGTGCTTCTTGAGATACAAATTCCGTATGCCAATGAGTACAGGCAACACTGGGAAATATGAGGGTCTCCATCCAATCTGCCTAGACTTCTCATAATGATCTCATGAAAGGAATCACTGCTGTTGCTGTAGGGATGTTGCCTGCCTTCTACTTTCTAGTTACACAGTGGAATCATTCGAGGGTACTGTAACCAGCAGGTCATCAGAAATCTTGACTGAAAGCCATTTTGTAACCTAAAATGCAAGAATCACAGTGACAGTAGAGATAGGAAAGCGTTTGCTTATATCCTAGTGGCAAGGACACCTAACTGGACAGACCTTGTGTTTTGCATATGTTTTCCCCAGAACAGATCTGTATTTCATGTCAGAACAGTATTAATAAAAAAACCAACAAACTAACTCTTTTAAGCATGCAGACTAGAAATAAATATCTTCCCACCATCTCCCCCTTTTTACCTGCTGACTGTCTTTACCCAATGAAGGTAGGATTCTCTCCTGGGTGCAAGACCATGTTCTGTAGAGACCTTCCATTGGTCAGAGGTAGGTTGAAACTGCATTCACAAATGAGGAGAGCCATTAAATTATACGCAGAAGTATGAGATCAATGTACTCTACTAATTGCCTGTCTACTCTTCTCATTCACTCACTTATACTGTGCGTATGCTGGATGACTGAATCTTTCACTGAAAGGATTATCGCAAATTATGACACACTAGCAATTTCATCTATGCCCAGAGCACAGACAGAATTCTGAGCTGATATAAACCAGAACTGAATGGATGTAAGATTGTTTTCTTTGATCAAATAACAAAGAACAAAACCTAGGTCAGAGAAAAAAAAAATCAAAACCAAAAAACAACAAAACCATGTAAGTTTATTTTAATATGTAGATGACACCTCATAAAGCATGATATTGCTACATAACGTAGTTCTCTTCAGTACTGTCAATATATTGACGTGATACAAGAAGCATATTGACAAGTGGACTTAGTGGGTGGGCTATTACAGGAAAGTCAGAATCTCTACTCTAAAACATCCACTTTTTTTTTTTTTTTTAATTGTAGGAAATCCTCAAGGAAATCTACTAGAAGATTTTCAAGAGCAGTTAAGAAGGTTTTAAGGCTGTTTGAGTTGAAGAGTAAACTTTTCATTGTTTCTAATGAAAGCACAGATAAGCCAATACAGACTCTGTAAGCCCCCAACCTGAATTAATAGCATAGGCTTCTTTCTTGATAATCTTAACCTGAAAGAGAAATTAGATTAACTGTGAAGAAGCAGAGGTGGAGAATATATTTGTCTTACCTTCATTTCCCACTAGTGAAGCCAGTGGGTTTTTTTCTGTCACTTTCCAGCCTCACAATGTTAACTCTTTTCCCTCTTTACCACACTCAATTCTCATAATTTTTGCCAAATGTATGTGTACTTGACAATTTTCTCTCACTCTGACACAGTCTGACAAGATCTTATTTGCCCCATTATAGAAGAGAAGGTGTAGTTTAGCACACACCTATCTGAAGTGTAAACACAAAAAGAGGAGGAACTAATTTGATGAAGGTCTATTTCGTATCACCTCTGACACAGTGAATTAGCGTTCAGTTCCATGCAGAACACAGAAGACTAATTTGGTCCTTTATGGATCTGTGCAATTGCCTAACAGAATACATAAAATATATTCTAACTGCTTTTTTTCTATATGATACCAAGTGAATGAAATACCTTAACAAACCTTTTGGCTAATATGACACATGAAACCTTTCTGTTGCAGGTTCTGTAATTCAGGAAAGTCTTTCTCTGTGACAGTGTCTATCCACTCCATCCACACCATTTCAAACATCAGGCTGCTTACTTTTCTTCTTTTCAGTCTAGTTTTAATTCCTATAAAACATTTTGAGTATTAAACAAAGGTAGGCATTTGGTGATCACTTTTCACTGACTTAGGAGTAGGAAATTATGGAAATATTCAGTTAATATTTTATTTTAAAATATTTGAATTATATAACCAAATAACTTAAAATAGATTTTTTTGTCTGTTTGGGGGCTGTGTTATGGTAGCCAGGGTCTTCATTATTCCTAAGTCTGGTTACCAGATTGAATTTTTCAAGTGTTGCAAGAAAGTCAGCAGAAGTCAAGCTGTTCTGACTGTCTGAAAAGCAAGATTATCTGTCACTCTGTTTGTCACTATTATTTTGCTTCTTTGAAAAGTATTAACTTCCAGTACTTGATTAGTCCTATTGTTTGCTATTCACAACATACCTCTTTGCCCCTCTCAGTACCCATGCAGCAGATTGCTGACAGCAAGTCTTCTTGACAAAAAGATGTGGGTTTTATCTTCAAGGAGAAAGGTTTTATCTTCAAGGGGAAAGGAGTGAAGAAAGAGTGAAACACATCTGAATAGGATGTGCTGAGAAGGCTGCCATCAGAAGCCTACTGAAATCATAGATGCTTTACTGAAGGAAGTAGTTCAGTCAAAGTTCAGCACATACTTGTTGGGCAAACATCCCTAAGTGGCAAAAAAAGGACATTCAGAAATCACGCGTCCACAAATTACTCATCTCTATAAAATTAACTATACTGTAGACAGGAAGAAGGTGGAACATTTTCAGTTGTGGTTTTTCCCCACATTAGTGGTGTGAAGCATCCTTCACACCACTTCATCCATATTTACATAGCCTAGGGAGTCTATGTACACTGAAGCAATGTGTTCTGCCTATCAGCTTCAGTTCTACCCTGCATCTGTGTGAGCTACGCCTTACTGCTAAGTGCCTGCCTGCCTGACTGTCTTCTTACTGCAGCTGTACAGTAATTTTCTATGAAGTTGTCATACTGGTAGAGAACTACTTTGGTCAAAACTGAGTCCTTTTGTTCCACCTTACATTGTTCTGACCCTTTTATTCTGTGAAGGAGTCTGGAGAGAGCATAAGAATCTCTTGGTTGTGCTACTTTTAAGCAAGATTTTTATTTGCACAGAATCACAGAACAATATGGGGATGGAAGGGACCTCTGGAGGTCATCTAGTCCAAACCCCCTGCCAAAGCAGGTTCATCTACAACAGGTTACACAGAAATGTGTCCAGGCATGTTTTGAATGTCTCCAGAGATGGAGACTCCACCACCTCTCCTGGCAGCCTGTTCCAGTGCTCTACCAGCCTCAAAGTAAAGAAGTTCCTCCTCATGTTTAGATGGAACTTCTTATGTACAAGTTTGTGCCTGCTTCCTCTTGTCTTCTCACTGGGCACCACTGAAAAAAGACTGACCCCTCTCTCTTGACAGCCAATTTTTAAATATTTATATGTGTACACACTAGATATATAGGTGTATGCACTAGATATAGTATCCTACTAACAAGCCTAATTGTCACTTTGCGTCTGCTTGTGTGGCTAATGACTAGTTTTGGGCAGAGAAATTTTGTTTCAGAGCAAGCCATTCTCTCCATTTTGGGGACCTGAATAATGCTTATTTGAAAAATGAAGGTAGGAAACTAAGATTCCTCTTTCTTTAACTAATATTATATTTATATTTGAAAAAAATTAAGGACAATCTCCAGAAATATAATCCTTTGCAATTAATAGTTTAGTGACAGTATTGGCTGGGCACTGATAAATGACCAACATTGCTCAACTTCCAGAAAGAAGGTCTTTTCAATCTTTTCTTTACATAACTAAATTTGTTTTAAAGATTGAAACGTGTAGATTTGCTATAAAAAGAGGAAAAAAGGAGGATGAATTTGTAGAAGACTATATGAGGAGCAATCAGGAAAAAAGTGCCTTTTTCTGAATACTGTGTTATAAGTCGCTACTGTATTCATATGGCTTCAGAGGGTGTAGTTTCCTTTCTCATGATATGCTTATGCATCTCAAAAGAGTAGATGCTTGATTTTTTTGTAAAACCTATTTTGATTTGTTATAGTTTTATTAGGTTGCTTGGAACACAAACAAGAACAGGAAAAAATATGGCAATTCTATTCTCATTCCATTGTCCAGGAAATGTTCTTTATCGCAAGCTTCCTGGCAACCAAAATGTAAATTAGAAATACATATCAGTGGAATGTAAGCTGTCCCTTGCTACTGTAGATCTTCCATCTAGCTGCTTGAATATCAGTCTGATAACACAGCTATCACTTTCTTTGAAACATTATATTACATATACTCTGTATTTAACATGCTTAAAGTCACAACCTTCTGCAATGTTTCTAATTTCCTAGTAGTAAAATTATGTCTGTAATGTTTTAAAATTCAAGTCAGTATGTTGTGTCTAAAAATTTCATTTCTTTGCTTATAGTTCTGTACTCTAAAGTTACATTTTCTCTTACCTGAATTTTTAAATAGTGACAATACAAGTGTGAGATACACTTTTTTTCTGGAAGTTGTATTTCATAAAAATAAAACATTTCATATCAACCATTGCATATAGACAAGCAGTTTCTATGTGCATTGTCACAAGACCATTTGCTCAAAAATTTCAGATTTCAGTGCTTTTATCTCATGTTAATGAAAACCTCAGGCAGGTTATCTGCTATCACTAAAATTTCCAGACTTATAGTCAAGTTTGTAAATCAGACATCTTCTCATGATCGGGATCAGGTTAGCCATAACAAGATGACAGATGCACTCCCCACCTTACACTCCAAAGAGAGGAAGGAGACAAAGAGAGTTATAAGTTTACAAAAAAAAGCCTAAACTAATGAAATATTAATAGCAAGATAAAAAGAAAATAATGAAATAAATACAATAGATATAAATAAATGAAAAGCCATATCAAACTCCCAGGGAGACGTCACTAGGAAAGTTCCAGATCAGATTCAGTGACAAATGGGAACTGGATTTCGGATCTACTTTCAACAACACAGAACCGTACCAAGAGCAATCAGACTGACAAGACACCAGTTATCAGAGAAAAAGAGTCAATCTGACTTCTTTGATTCCCCTCAGCTTTTATACTGAGCATGGCCAATGGGATGGAATACCCTATTGGTCAGTTTGGGTCACGTGATCTGTCCAGTCTTCCTCACAGGTGCAGCCCCTCCATGGGGTAAACAACCAAGTCAGCAGACCTTGATTGCCACATAAGCAAGAACCTCTTACTGAACTGAATGTTGTCTCTGCTCCACCCCAAACCAGGACAAATATACAACTGAAAAAGGAATCTTCTTAGTCTCTCTGCTAACTTCTGTTCTATCATTTTTGCTAGTAGCTGAAGTTATCGTTTCATGATGATCTCTGACAATCTTGGTCACATAAATGGAAAGAAAACATTTGGCAAGTGTGCATTAGATTTAGAGATGTTTTCATCTTTGTGCATACTGATGGTAAATTTAGATTAAGGTTCAGAGAGTGTATAATAGAGGATCCCATTATATAAAGAGTGGCCTCAAGAAGTTATTTACAGGCATCAGTTCATTGGTGGATGCCAATCTTCTTTGTCAACTGAAAGATTTCTAGATAAGCTATTTCTTATCTCTTTCTGCCACATTCAGTTATATCCTCAGATGGAAGATAATGAGAATTTGAGCCAGGGATTACAACTACTAAACTTACTAAACCCTCATAATTGAGTCCTTAGCATAACGAAAAATAAAATGATAGGTAATAGCATCCAGAAAAAAAATCGAGGTTCTGAATCTATGTATTCACCATCACTTTGTTATTTGGAAGAAGACTCTTTGGAAAATTCCATTGCTCCATGTAGGGATTTTATTCTCATAGAAATCAGAATACATGGGGGGAAAAGTATACTGAGTAGTAGCCATGGCACACACCTAGGTGTGGAAGATGGAAAGCACTCCTTGAGCTGTTAGCATAAATAGCTAATATTCTAACTGGATATTTTA
Source organism: Thinocorus orbignyianus (assembly GCA_013400375.1). Lineage (NCBI taxonomy): Eukaryota > Metazoa > Chordata > Aves > Ciconiiformes > Thinocoridae > Thinocorus > Thinocorus orbignyianus. Next base: position 400,021 of record VXBW01005789.1, on the reverse strand, counting down.
GTGGAGGCTAAATTTTAGCTGAGGCTGAATGTCTGTTTAAGTCAGTTAACAATTTATGAAAATAAACAGTTCTGAAAGAAAACTAAAATGTTCCAGAAAGCATAAGACTTCCAAATGTCCAGTTACCTGAGTCAGTCAGAAGATGACATAAACACTACCTGCTTATAAAGCATATTGAACTACACACTCATAGAGTGTACCTAAAGGGGGTCTACAGGAGGGATGGGGAGGGACGTTTTATCAGTGAGTTTAGTGATAGGACAAGGGGGAGTGTTTTAAGCTGAAAGAGCGTAGACTGACATTAGATATAAGGAAAAAATTCTTTCCTGTGAGGATGGTGAGACACTAGAATGGATTGCTCAGGGAAGTTATGGATGCTCTATCCCTGGAAATGTTCAAGGCCAGATTGGATGTGGTTTTGAGCAACCTGGTCTAGTTGTAGGTGTCCTGCTGGCTCTGGCAGGAGGGTTGGAAAAAGGTAATCTTTAAGGTCCCCTCCAATTCTAACCATTCTACAATTTTATGATTCTATGATATTCATACTGATCTAGGATTGCAGAAAGCGAAGTGTTAGCAGCAGTACTACTTACAGATTTGATACTGTGGTATATTTGCATAATCGCATGAATGTGAAACAACAAATAATACATTGCATTTATGACAGGAATATTAAACATCTGTGAGAACCATAAATTAAAAAAAATAATTAATAAATTATTGTGTGCTTCAATTGCACCCCATTTCGGGAAAGTACATCCACTTATTGACAGAAAATACTTATTATAGCAATTGGATAATGCTCAAAGAAAAATTACAAAGATTCAAAAATGGGTTTTCATAGGTCTAGCATTTTTTTTTCTATCCTTGATGTACCCTAAGAAAGCATAAGAAAAACTCAACAAAGTGTACATGCTTCTCATGGATAATTTAGAAGCCTAAAGGTAGGCCTTACGGACCTTCATATTTTAGGCCATTACTTCACAACGCAGGCTACCAAATACCTCCAAAAAGGATACATTTGCTTCTACAATTTTAGGGCAAGGAATTGCTGGTTGGCTGCCCAGAATGAAATAAAAATTCAGGGAGATTTATATATCTGTTAAGAATATAAAATTTTAGTAAGGTGCCTTGACACTTCAGACACAATAGAGACTTGACACTTCAAGCTTTAATCTGCAATAGGAACTTAAAGATGAACTACAAGAAAAGCCCCAAAGAAGATCTGTTTATACTGATGTGATCCCTGAATACTTTTCCTCCTCCTGGGAAGATCAGAACACAGAGATGTTTTAATCTGAGTCTCCTAACAAACTTGATTTTGCTATAGGTTAGGGGCTGACCTGCTTAAGAACAGCTCTGAGGAAAAAGACCTGGGAGTCCTGGTGGACAACGGGATGACTATAAACCAGCAGTGTACCCTTATGGGCAAAAAAGCCAATGGCATCCTGGGGTGCATCAGAAAGACTGTGACCACGAGGTTATCCTGCCCTGGTGAGGCCCCATCTGGAATACTGGGTCCAGTTCTGGGCTCCTCAGTTGAAGAAGGAATGGAAACTACTGAAGAGGGTACAGCGGAGGACCACTAAGATGATTAGGGACATAGAGCACCTCTCTTATGAAGAAAAGCTGAGGGACTTGAGTCTTTTTAGTCTGGAGAAGAGAAGGCTGAAGGGTAATCTGATCAACACCTACAAATACTTAAAGGGTGAGTGTCAAGAGAGAGGGGTCAGTCTTTTTTCAGTGGTGCCCAGTGAGAAGACAAGAGGAAGCAGGCACAAACTTGTACATAAGAAGTTCCATCTAAACATGAGGAGGAACTTCTTTACTTTGAGGCTGGCAGAGCACTGGAACAGGCTGCCCGGAGAGGTGGTGGAGTCTCCATCTCTGGAGACATTCCTGTGTAACCTGTTGTAGGTGAACCTGCTTTGGCAGGGGAATAAGTCTAGATGACCTCCAGAGGTCCTTTCCAACCCCTTATTATTCTGTGATTCTGTGAGAGCAACAGATACTCTTTATGTCAAATATTGACAAAGGGCTAAATACAAACTGGGCAAGTGAATGGCAAAGCAGTCACAAAACTGGCTGAATTGCCTGGCTCAAAGGACTGTAATTAGCACAATGAAGACCAGCTGGAAGTCAGTCAGCAAGTTTGCTATCAAAACTGGGAGAAATGCCTGATAGACCAGATTCTACCATTGAGGGTCCTTGAGAAGGTGGAGAAATGGGATGACAGGAAACTCATAAAGTTCAATGAAGAGAGCTATAGCAATTCATGCAGCTGAGGAATAATAACCCTATGCACCAGTACAGGCTAAGGAAACCTAAATGGAAAGCAGCTCTGCAGAAAAGGATTAAGCATTTTGGTGGACAACAGGTTGGCCATAAGTCAGCAATGTGAGATGTGCCACATGAGTTACTAATCCCCTTTGCATAAATATTACTTTTTTATTTTCTCAATTCACCTTTTAACAACACTTAAGAATATATTCTGTTACTAATAACAGGGGATGTGAACTCCACTGACATTAATTAGCTTCCCAAGTTGATGAAGATTCGTGCTTTCCTTACAACGTTTTCTCAGTTCTAGTCACCCAAAATGTTTTTACTACTGTTTTTCCCAATTGGGAAGTATTGGTTTTGTATGGTATCTGTCTTTACCAATAGGGAAAGAATAAGTCAACTAATTCTTTAGTATTTCATCCAGGTGTAGTACCTAAAAATGAGATTAAGTGAGAAAGAAGTGAGAAAGAGGTAAGTGTTTGTATATGTACATTCATAAAAATGGAAGGATAATGGAAGATAGCACCATTATCTTGTATGTCTCATTGTCTTTCAAAATACACTGTGAAGAATGTTATTAAGTTATACTTCTTCTTGTTAAGAAACATTAACAGTCTGATTTATCTCCAGGGAAAATATGGATGCTTCAGGAAGGACATTAAAACTTCTTGCAAAAGTTTGGTAATTTAATTGTTTCCCTCTTTTTTTTTCTTTTCTCAGGTACCTATTCTAGGCAGTTTTGTGTAGATAACAATAAAAATCAAAAAACAACACCCTAGTTAGATGGGACAGAGACTGATATGAAGTATCTGGTTATTTTAATTCAGATTTTTTTCCCCGGTGTCATCTGAGTCTCCTCAGCTAGTTTTCCTTAAGAGTGCCACAACTACGCACAATGAAGTATTTTCTTTCTTTTCTATTTAAATCTTGATTCTACCTGAGATTGGAAAACCAGGAAAAAACCAACAAACCATCAAATGCGGTTCTAAGTGGGCATCTTTACCCTAATGGTCATGATCAAGAGCTGTTGAAGTAGGATAGGCTTTGGTTATTATTTCAAGCTGAGAAGTAAATTTTAACATAGAAAAAAGGTTTGGGAACTCTGAGGATTAAAGATGTTCTCAGTGTGGCCTGGGGCAAGTGCAATCTAAAATAAATGCTCCAGAGAATCTGCTGAGCATGAGTATGAGAAAGCAGCAGGGGCTGAAGAGTAAAAATAAATTAAATGTTCCTTTGAATCAACTAAAGAGACTTTGTGGCATTTTCTCTTTTAACCTTCCTGATCTCTTGTACTATGATCTGTGTGAAGATGCTGAAAGGAACGTTTCTTAAATTTGCTTTAATAACCACTACTTAAAGTGAGCTCATCACAACAATTTTGCAAATACAGATCTGTTGTAGCTATATTCAAATTTAAAGATAAGAGGTTATTGCATTAACCCAGTCTGAGACTTTGTAGAAAAAGAAATCCAGTGAACTCATTCAAGACACTATGCTCCGTATCGTCTGCATTAAATACATGAATTAAATATGTGACACCAATGGCATTATAAGACTAAGATGAATATGTAAGCAGAAGCAGCCACAGTTGTTTAAAGTTTTACACAGTCTAAATTACAAGGTCATTTCCATAGTGATAAAAGTTAAAAAAATAACAACTGAAGGCTTCATTACTTTTTTCGCTTTATGTCTATACAGCTATTAAAAATGTACTCCGATACTTTTTATCTTTCCCATACTAAAAGCAGCTCTCTGGAGGTTTTTTTCAAAAAAGGAAAGAGAATATGATACTTATCTAAAATGTCAAAGTGATTTATATAATAAGTTCTGTGGAAACTTCAGGATTTATTCATTACAAGTGCCATTTCTAAATATGAAGTTTTCATATAATGCTTATATTTCCTAAAAGATAAGTGAATCACTTGAGGAAGCCTGCCTGCGCAGTTTGAAGAAATCTTTCATAACACACATATCTCAAAAGCAGAATATATTTAATACATTGGTGATTGTGAATAAAAGAGAGGCAGCTTAGTTTAAAGTAATTGTTAAATCTTCATATGTTTACCTTTACCTAGAAATAATTTACAAAATACGCTTATGATTTAGAAAGTTTGAAATGTATTTTCAAGGTAGACAGAGGGATGTGAACCTTTTCCATTTTTCATCCAAAAATTGTGTAGGCAATCTGTATACAGAAATTAAGCCTTAGAAAAGTCTAATGAAATTGGAAACTATACCTATACATATTTAACAGATGCTTATATGGAGAAGAGATTTACAAAAACTGAACAAGTCTATGGCAAACCCAGAAAATCAGCTTCCACACTCTGTTCAGTCTTATTTCAAAAATATTTTAGAACTAATTTACAAATGTAATGTCTTTTTTGAACCAGTTATGTTTCTTACACTTGTTATATGGAAGGATTAGGATTAGGTGGTGAAATTATTGCTTTTTTCACTGTTTGTCAAACATCTCTGTAAAATTGTATAAAGGATCATAGCTCTGGCACTTGGCTCTCTTCATACATGAAGAATTCTGCCTTCAATCCTTTAAACTAACTAAAATTTCAGAAGTACCCAGATGTTCACAGGTATAATCTTCTACTCTCTTTAATAAATTCTATTTTATTAGCTATTGGGACGGTCTTGTATGTAAATAGAAACTGTAGTGGACGAAGAAGATTTATTTTTGTAATTTTAAAAATGGAACACAATTAAAACAGAAATGAATAATAGATAACACTGATACTTAGGTCATACATAAAGAAAAATTAGTCTGTTCACTACATAGGTTAAACACATTAATATTTTCTTACTCATAAGACAGTACATTATTTTAATTAATATTAATTCATTATAATATTCACCATTGTATGATATGTTTGAAGAATATTTCAGTTTTAGTAACTTCAGATTGTTTCCTATGCAGCTGTACATGTAATCTCTGAAGTGTACCTACTCGTCTTGTTCCAATATTGCCTGATCTACAAAGCCTCCAGATCAGGAGATATCTTGTTGGGATGGCACGGCTGATCTCCATGGCATCTTCTCAAATTCAGAAGAGTTTAAATTATGTCCTCTTTGCATATTATTTGTCTATCCCAGAGCATCTGAGAATGAAGTAAGAAAGGCCCCAGATTTTGGGGGTGTTTTCCTTCCTTCCTTCCATCCTTCCTTCCTGCCTTCTTTCCTCCCTTCCTGCCTTGCCTTGCCTTGTCTTATTTTTATTTCCTTTATTTGTATCCATTTAAGATCACTGTTGACACGTATCATTTTATACTACCAGAATACACTTCCACAGAAGAGCCCTAAAATACTAAAACTCTGTTTCTTCATGTATCCCTAAATTTTTCACATGAGCTATCATGGATTTCATTTAGTCCAAGGACTACAGAAAGGAAATGCAGATATCCTAACAACTTGGCAAAAGAATAGCTCCTACAGTCAATTATATTTTATATGAAAAGAATGTAGCATGTATCCCATTTTCTTATGCCATTCCTTTTTTAATTTTGACCAAGACAATTACAAACAAAAATACATAGCAGGCAGAACTGGTTCCAAATGGACTAGATGTGATAACTCTCTTCATTTTCTTACAAAGCCCTCATGATTCTTCTGCTGACATCAAAATTTTTAGCCCAAACTAGACCTGCCTTTCATAATTAGCACAACTACAACAACATAAGAAAGAGAACTGAGAGTCTAAATTCCTTTTAGAGTCCCTCACAAAGATTTCTAATTCCATAGCAATTCTAAATCTAATTACGGTTTATATTCTGTTGACTATGAAAAGTAGAATAGATCCTTGGAAAGCTTTTCATTGTGTTCACTTAACCTGACACTATACTGAATAACATTATCTGTGGAAGATGGGAACTCGGCATGCATTACGCTACATCTTGCTGCAACACACTTCAGTGACAGCATCACAGGTATACCGTATACAAAAAAATTTTCTGAACTCAGACCTTTCTCTGTACAAGGATCACATTGCACATTTACTATTAGAGAAAATGACAGGTCAGAAAATGAAAATAAACCTACCTTTTTTACCCGTTCTTACACTGAAGTTTCTCACATCAAGTCACGTGCAGCTGTCCTTAACAACTCTCATTTCAAGAAATGTGATATCTGTATAACATTGATATATTAGGGATATGCCTTAGTTCTCATCAGAATATACTAAGCACTGACTTTAGTAAAAGTACAATGGGTAAACCAAAGTATTTCTGTGCAGATTTAGCCAGAAAGCCAGATGAGCAGAGATTTTTGTAGTTCAAATCCAGTACTTCATCATCACCATTACCTTTAGAAAAAATAATCAATTACCTTTTTCCTGAAAATTAGTTAGAAAATCTCAGTTCCATGATCTTAAAGAGCAGATAAGTAAGATTTAGGACATTCAGAGTTCAAATTGGCCGTGTCATACTGCAGCTTTTAAGCATCATTTTCTCTGAACAACCACTTCAGTAAGTTGAATTTATAATTATTAGTCTTCAGTTAGAAAAATTCAGAAAGAGCATATTCCTCTTGGCCTAAAATATGATTAAACATATACCTTCATAACTTTTTTTGAAATCTTTTGAATTGCTACCTAGAATTCAATGTATATTTGGAAACACTGTTTCCTTGTCAAAACATCACATATTCTGCTGAACCTTCCAAGACTGGTCCTGCATTTTCTTGCTTAATTCAGTTGCTTCACGTTGTTTCTTCACATTTCTTCCTTCAAACTCCTTTTCAAATTCTTCATATGATAGAGTCTGCAGAAGTCTTTTTGAAGAAGAAAAAGTTCCTTACTCAACTTTAGCAGCTGCCTTGAGAGGGTTACCTCTACCCTCCACATCTTGATTCTTACTTATTTCTCTCTTGAGCTCTACTGACCTAGGAATCTGGAAGATTAGCAAAAGAAAATGGTGGCTTTAATACATCACCTCAGTCTGTGTGGATAGTGTAAGAATTGTGCACAAGTTTCAAAATCTGAATCAAATCGTAGTTAAATTTCACAAGTCTGGATTCAGAAAATATTCATGTGTGGAAGACCAGAGTTCTGATTCTAAGTTACATTTCCTTCANCCCACTCCGGGTTGTGGACCCTCCCCTCCCCGGCTAGCTCCCTGCTGCTCCTGGGCCTGGCACACATGGGGTGGAATAGCTGTGCCGGATAGAGACAGGGGAGAATCAACCCCCTCTCTGCTGGAAACCAGGACAACTTGTCAGTCTACTTCAAAGCTTACACAGTAGAGGGTCCCTTGACACAATAAGGAAATCTGAGAAGTTCTAAATGTGAACCAGCTGCTTTTGAATCTTTTACATATTCTTCGTAGTGAAAGTACTATTTTGAATAGCTGTTAAATGGTAAGAAATTTTGAGAAAAAAAAAGAAGGACACTAATTCTTCCCAAAAGTCATTTCAGTTCTCCCTCATACAAGAATATGAAGAGTACCTCCTGGATTATTTAGTTTCTCTACTATCAGGCAAATTGGGCAAAAGAAGTATTGTCCAATTTGGAGAGAAAACCCTGGGGTGGTGGGAAGTATATTTCTCTTGCAAATTCTAAGTTACAAAAACAACCTGGGACAGTGGAAACAAATAAGGTTTCAGAACCTTTTCTGAACTCCAGGATGTTGTGGAAAACAAGCTCATGTATTAAGAACAACATAAGTTACTCATCCATGTATTTTATTTTACTTTCTAGTAGTAATACAGAACTCCTTTATGTCGTACTGCATGGCAACTAGGTAGCTCCCTATTGTACCATTACATGAAAATTGTTCCCCTAAGTAAGTGGCACCACGTCCTGTTTATTTTTCTCAATTCATTTTACTTCCCTTCTGTTTTAATGAGAATTTTTTTTCCTGAAAATAGGACAGCTCATAATTTTTTAAGGCTTATAGTGTTTTAATATATTTGGTTAAAAGCATTTTAATGTTACTTTAAAAGAGAAGTGAAACAAGACTCAGAATGGCTCTGCTGTTTGGTATCTATGCCACCAAGAATTTATGGAGCTGGGAGATGTCAAAAATACGCTGTTCGTTCTGAATAGGTGTATAAGTTTGAGGTAATTACTTCATGAAAGATTGTGCAGAAACTATTGCTAGATGGAACAGAAAGAGACTCAAAATGGACAAGTAGGTCATTCAAAGAGAAGGTCAGAGGTGACTGACATATGTCTTATCTAGCTGAATTTATAAATCTCTTCCATTTTTTAAAGAGAAGGTCAGAGGTGACTGGAATATGTCTTATCTGGTTGAACTTATAAATCTCTTCCATTTTTCCTACTCTAATGACAAATTATATTGCTGTGACTTGACATCACAAGGAAGCATAAAAGGAGTGGCAATTATATTCCCTTACGCTAAAAGAAAATAAAAGCAAAATTAAGTAAAACGGAACAGAACGTAATAAAATGCAGAGTCAGATATCTCTTGATGCCTATACATAGTTGCATGTACTTCTACAGCTATACTCCAGGAGAGGTATATTCTCCATGGAGACCTTCTAGCAGCCTTCCAGTATCTGAAGGGAGTCTACAGGAGAGCTGGAGAGGGACTCTTTGTCAGGAAGTCTAGTGATAGGACAAGGAGTAATGGTTTTAAATTGGAAGAAGGGAGATTTAGATTAGATATTAGGAAGAAATTCTTTCCTGTGAGGGTGGTGAGACACTGGAACAAGTCGCTCAGAGAAGCTGTGGAGGCGCCATCCCAGGAAGTGTTTAAGGCCAGGCTGGATGGAGCTTTGAGCAACCTGCTGTAGTGCGAGATGTCCCTGCCAATGGCAGGGGTGTTGGAACTCGATGATCTTTAAGGTCTCTTCCAACTCTAACCATTCTGTGACTCTGTAAGAGGAAAACCTAATCTCTGTCATATATCATATGCTTCGAATGAAAAATATAACATCACCCTTTATTTACACATAGTCATTCCGAAGAGTCCAATATACCATCTGAGATAAAGTCTGTAGCCCTGATTATTGTACTTTTGTATGCAGTAATACCTTCTCCTTGTGAAGTTCTACTGGTTCAATAGATTTGATTATTTTTTTTATAATTTCTTTCCTTGCAGCTCTACTCCATGAGAGAAAAAGGATTACCTTGATGTGTGGTACGTAGCAATATAATAAAAATACTCATTTATGTATTTGAAGCTTTATAAAGTTAAAGACTGCTGAACAAGTTTATTATTACAGTTCAGATGAAGCAGAGAGATTGAGGTCCTAATTTTTGAAATTGGTAATATTATTTAGTCAATAAACATGTTATATTGTTAATACTTGGGATAGATACAAAAGTGTATGTCTCTGCAACGATGTATTTGCTCCAATTCTACTAACAGGGCATGGTGAATTTGCTTGACTAGTTTGCATGACTCCATCAAAGCTCTTATGCCTAAAATGTAGATGGTAGTGGAACAAAGCAGTACTCTTGAATAAAAAGTCGATAGTCACTGGAGGGAAGAAGATGCCTTTGAAAATCTATAGAAAAAGGCTGTGCTTGCTTATGCTCGAACACTTAGGCAGAAAGGCTGTCCCTGTAGAGGTCTTCAAAGGCACCTGTCTTTCCTGGTTATTCAGGGAATTAAAGATGATCTTTTCAATAGCATCCTAAAATTGAACTGTAAGCTACATGCTTAAGTTAAAGGTCCTACAGTTTAAAGTCTGAACACTGATAGGGTGTGCTCAATTAACCTCTATGTGTTACAACAAACTGAAATCATTAGATGAAAAATAGGTGTGTGCCTTTTGCTCTTTGTGCTATCATTTTTGTCATAACAAGCCTCCTCTTGTTTCCTTTGCAGCTTGTTTGTGTATTGAGGATATTTTTCCTTTGGGTGCTTTATCAGTATTAAGTGGAGCTCTTCAAGTAAATTTACTTTTGGCATATAGTACAGAGCTTGCACCTGCTATTTCTAGTTGTGATATAGTTGAAGTAGAAGGATGCTTCATCTTAGCTCAATCTGTCACATACGTATTATTGTTCATTTCTCCAGCTACAGGGTAAAAATATTTTTATAAGTATCCCTCAGTTTGATACAGCTGCGACTGGGACTTAGCATGACTTGTCCCAATTATCTCTTATAAAGAACATTTGGCTAAAGACAATTTGTCAAGCACGATACAGGCTTTTGTAGGGATAACAAGTCTTTTCTTATCATTTTTAAAGTACTAGCTGACAGAAAGTAATATATATATATATAGCCCAAACCCAAAAAGCATTGCCAGAGCGCTCATCAACAATACCCTACACAACTGTGCACATTTAATCTCTTTGGTTTCTAAGTCATGCACATCTCAAAAAGTTTCAAAGGATTTCATGTAGCATAAAACTTTAGACAGTTTAATAAGTTCTATTAAATAGCATATTGCTATGCTTTTCTTAGACCAATGTAGAACAGATTCGTGATTTACTTCTGTTTGGAAAGTAAGTAGGAATAACCAAGCTTAAAGTAAGACCTTTTGATATCCTGTAACACATTCCTTCAAGAATTCCCATTTTCTGAAGTTGTTTTCTCTCACAGAGACAGCCAAAGTTCCAGAGGACAAACACATCCCCAGGAATTAAGGAAAATGTTACTGAATTGTCTGAAACAAGCACATCAAATAATGTGCTGAACTCCACACAATACGTGAAGAGACAGCTTCCTGCCTTGGAACAGGAATAAATATGCCTTAAAGACAAATGGTTCTTCTAATTAAATTCTAGAGCCCTGAAGTAAAGTCTCAAGGCAGAGCAAAACAAACTGGCCTAGACGCACGAACTAGGGTCTCCTCACTAGTGTCAGGTCTAGAGGGTCGTTCTTAGGCTACTGCCACAGTAGGAAAGAGCAATTATCCTGTCAGCTCACTCTCCTGCAATTGACCCAATGGATAGTGGTAGATGTTAAAGATTTATGTGCGAGAAATGATTGAAACCACCTTGCCCCTCTTAGCACATTTTTCCTGTTCAGCCACTGAGTAATTTGTTCCCTGAAATACAAGTTGCCATATCCTTTTATAGTAAAAAATAAAAGATTAAAAAGGACTTTCTGATTTACTTTTTATATACAATATGCTATTTTCTCTATATTGATGGTTTCTCCTCTTATTAGCTATAGTTCTAAATTAAGCATGTCTTATTCTTAGGTTCTTTTTTGTCTGTGGACCTGACTCTTACCTCCAGTCATGTTATCAAGCTACCTCTGAATCCCTTCTGTAGTGAGTGAGATGCTACATTTTGGCCCAAGTTTAGTTTCCAAACAGGCTACACCTACAGCCCATGCAGTGCACACTGTAACAATTACTGAGCTTACAAAAGCATGGATCCTAGCTGCAGTGCTCACAGCCACAAGAAATTTTCATGCTTTAAAGGGAAGACTGAGTCCTTCTGATAGAACTCTTCTTAGTGCCATGAGTTTCCCACTTTTCTATTGGCTCTTTCTTCTTGGGAAGGTGTAGGAGGGAAAAGCAGATATGGAGTTTAATGGTAGGATAAGTCCTACCCTTAGATAAGACAGTATCCAGGAGGCTTCTGTACCATTATATTCCTCTCTAATCAAATAAGTGACTCCTAAGAACAAACTCAAGAAAAAAAAAGAGCAAAAACAATTGAAAGAAACCAGCTCAGTCAGCCTTCTCTGATCTCAGTGGCAAAATTAATTTCAGAAATCAAGTTCTGAATAAATACTGGTTAAATGATCGTTTGAAATACAGCATAACCTTTCTCATGTCATTAATCTGCATGTTGTGTAAACCACACTAAAAATTGGCAAATACTTTTCACCTTTCAAGATTAGATATGAGTGGTTTAGTGATAGCTCAAATTATTAAATTAACATTGTTTAAAAAAATGCATTACAATGTGTATCATTTTATCTAATCTAATCTAAAAAATAGTTGAAATTTGTAATTGTCAAAATAAATAACCAGTCATGTTTTCCTGAGTTATCCTTGCTATTTCAATCTTTTTGTTTGTTTGCTAATTCAACAAACTTCAATATTTTACAGTCTTCCAGACACTAGTTGTCATCACTTAAAGAAGATATTATAATTACTGCTATAATCAGTGTACTATTTAACAGACTACAAAATCTAGCATATGTTACTGTTTATGCTGTTATTTGAGTAAAATTCCAGGTATGTAGTAAAGTTGCACAGTTAGAATCTGATCTAGGAGTCTTTATTATCTCAAACAGTTCTTACCAAGGTGAGCTCTTTTGCTGATGCTACCTAAAGTGGCCAAATTCATCAAAAGTCCTCAAAGATCACCTGAGGAACAAGCAGAAGACCTGTCAAAAGGAAAGCATTTTTACAGTAGTTTGTAATATTGTACATGAAAAGTGCATAACAGATCTGTTGTTCAGCACTGATAATGCATTGTTAATTAGCAAACTGCACAGTAAATCACCTTTCACAACCTTGCAGTGATATGCTTTCTTCCAGACCACTCATTTGAAATGAGAAGACTTCAAGTCCTCAGATACATACATGCACCGACTCTGTAATTTACCTGTGTACAAATATGTCCACCCTTGGAAACAGTGGAAACACTTGCAGCACCTCTCTCAAAAAAAAGAAGGCACTAGCTTTCAAAACAGCTATGATACTGAGCTTTCTATTTCAATTCATAAGGATAAACCTACATCAAGTCAGACTAAAGTTTGTCTAATAACTTTGGGAACTTGGGAAGCATACAGAATTGTNAGACTAAAGTTTGTCTAATAACTTATCCTATTCTTAGCTGCTGCTTTGGGAAGCATACAGAATTGGTAAAGCACAGGGCACTGGGATTTCCTTATTAACTCCAGGGATTTCTTCCTTACGGATTTCTTAAAACAGAGGTGTTAAATTCTTGTTAAATACCATTTGATGGAATTTCTTTTCTTGTGTTTTTCTCTGGTGCTTTTTCTACTGCTTTACACAGGAGTGTTTTCCAGTATTTAGTTTTGCCGTTGAAGGTATTTTAAATAATTTTCTGGTATCTTTGCTTCTCAGGAGCCCCCATTCTCCACTTCCAGCAGTTTACCATGCTTTCTCCTGTATCTTTGAAATATATGAGGAAAAACTGTAATTGAAAATATTTGTAATTGTAATGGAAAGTACTGTGGCAGGTCATTTAATGGGATATCTATCATTTAATTGAAATATATTATTGGAATGATACTGTGCCCAGCTTTTGCCCCCAGTGGAAAAAGCACCTTGATAAACTGGAGTGCATTCAGCACAGAGCAACCATAATGGTCAGGGCCTGAAGCACTTGCCCTGAGAGTATGACGAAACCAGACTGGATCAGTCTGAAGAAGAGTTGTTTTTGGGCAGGTACAACAGCTGTAACAACTGTTACATCTGAAGAGGTTGTAAAACAGATGGAGCTAGGGTCTTTACAATGGTGTGTGGTGAGAAGACCAGAGAAAATGAAATAGATTGAAACAAGTGAGCTTCCAGCTGGCTGCAGGAGAAACCTTTTCCTCATGAAGACATCAAATCATTGGAAGAAGTTTTCCAGAGAGGCTATGCATTCTCTGTCCTCAGATATTTTCAAGATTTGACTGGATAAAACCCTGAGCAACTATGGCTGACCAGCTTTGGAAGGGAGTTTGGACTAGAGGCATTTAGAAGTGCCTTCCAACATGAACTGTTTTACAGTTGTATGAATGACAAAATATATTAAGCACATTAGGCCTTCCTAATTTGGAGAAAGGCAGAATTTGTCTTTTTTAAAATATGTTTTTTCTTGTATTAGGCTGTTTTCCCATGACAAAAATTAAACTGTATTTATTTTAAAAGCTGTTAGGTCATTTTATTAGCTACTGGTGTCTTCTCTAGAAGGAAAGAATAACAACTAACATTCAGAGTCATTTAGAAATAATAACTGACACCAGCTGGCTAACACTTACTAACTTTCTGAGGAGGCAGTTAACATCCCAAAAAAATAATAATTAGAAAGACCTCTCTATACATGGCTGTAATGTAACCTCAGTATCTTCTCTTACATCTGATCTTAAAACATGTTCTGCTATAAAACCTGTGAATTGTCAGTGCCTAACACTGTTTAGGTCAACAGAGACATTTATTTGTTCCTATTAGTTTTATTTGTTTTGTAACCTCTTCTCATATTTACTTTTTATCCATGATCCTGATAAAGTTAAGATATTTGGAAAAATTAGGAAAAGAATGGGAAGAAGCTTAATATTCTACAGGATACAGGAATTATGTCATTTATGGCCACTATTGTTGTGTTTGCATTTACCATGTGTTTAAGAAAAAACACGCCAAGAGGCTGACCATTCTGCTTAGGAAATCTTTAAATCAAGAGTGATTACATGATGGAGATGGCAATCCACAGTAAGGTGAGGAAGTAGTGAAGCAAGTTTTCAAGCAAAGGGAGATGGGTGATGTGGGTATGAAACACCTTATAAACAACAAAACAAGGAAGAAGGTTTCCCACCCCAAGTGTGTGCACACAAATAAAGATGTGGTAAGAGAACAGTGTAAAGGGAAGCTCTCACTATTTTCCTGGGAAATCAGCAAGAATGTATGCTTCTTTGAAGTGCCTGTATACTGAAACACACAGTATGGGAAACACACAAGAGGAACTAGAGGTCTGCATGCAGGTGCAGGGCAGATAGAGCTGTGATCGCATAGAGGTGGCAGGTTAGATCATTCAGCACTGCAATGGACGGCTTTAGGCATGGAGATGAAGATGGATATAGGGGAAGTACTCTGCTGGATATGACACTTACAAACAAAAAAGAACTTGTGAGACATGTAAAGATTTTGGGGCAGCCTTGGCTGCAGTGACCATGAGATGGTAGAGTTCAGGATCATGACAGAAGGAAACAAGGGAAACAGTAGAATAGCGATTTTGAATATCAGGGGAGCAGACTTTGACATGTCCAGGGATCTTCTTGCAGGAATCCATGGGAGATGGTCCTGGAGAAAGAGGAATCACTTTCTCCTTTCAAATATCATGTTTTTCAAGCTCACAAATGGTCCATCCCAATGACCAGGAAATCAAGACAGGGTGACAGGAGGCCTGCATAGATAAACAAGTTGCTCCTGACAAAATTCAAGCTTGAAAAGGATTAAAAAGTGTATGGGAGGTGACTGGCAGCATGGACTTTCTAAAGGCAAAATCCTGCCTAACCAAGCTGATAGCCTTTTATGATGATGACTGGCTTGGTGAATGAGGGGATATTTATCTTGACTTTAGCAAGGCTTTCATTGCTGTCTACTATAATATCCCCATTGACAAACTGATGAGCTACAGGCTAGGTCAGTCAGTCACTATTGGTGTACCTCGGGGGCCAGTACTGTTTAATGTCTTTGTTAGTGATCAGTGTAATGGGACAGATTGCAGTCTCATGGAGTTTGCAAACAGAACTGGCAGGAGTGGCTGATAGACCAAATGGATGTGCTGCTATTCAGAGGGATTTCAACAGCCTACAGAAATGGATAAACAGCAACCCCACAAAATTCAAGAAAAGGGAAATACCAAGTCCTGTACCTGGGGACGAATAACCCCAAACACCAGCTCACACTGGGGACCAACTGCAAAGCAGCTCTGTGGAGAAGGAGCGGAGGTTCTGATGGACAACAGTCCGCCCATAAACCAGCAATGAACTCTTGTGGAAAAGGTGGCCAGTAGAAATCACTGACTAAAATAAAGACAACTAACAATGTTGGCTACAAACGATGAACACATCTAACACTTCTTATTGGCTATTAAATATGTGTGTTAGACATAATAATCAGAATAAGTTAATAATGATTCTACTAAACAGAATAAGTTCATGATCATAATTAAGGCATATCCATTTTCATGGAACATTTAAAGTTAGTAGTAAATAGCAAAAGTATTAAAAAAAATGTAAAAGATTTTGTAAACCAAACTCTTTTTATAAAACCCAATATATGCAGAACCAATAATTAATTAAGGAGAAGAAGATTCTAGCTATCCAACAGGTAGGGTAGTCTTCATCTCTAAATCCTTTTACTTTCATGTCTTCTGGAATCACAGAATCACAGAATGATATAGGGTTGGAAAGGACCTCTGGAGGTCATCTAGTCCAAACCCGTTGCTAAAGCAGGTCCTCCTAGAGCAGCTTGCACAGGAACTTGTCCAGATGGATTTTGAATGTCTCCAGAGATGGAGACTCCACCACCTCTCCGGGCAGCCTGTTCCAGTGCTCTGCCAGCCTCAAAGTAAAGAAGTTCCTCCTCATGTTTAGATGGAACTTCTTATGTACAAGTTTGTGCCTGCTTCCTCTTGTCTTCTCACTGGGCACCACTGAAAAAAGACTGACCCCTTCCTCTTGACACCCACCCTTTAAGTATTTGTAGATGTTGATCAGATTACCCTTCAGCCTTCTCTTCTCCAGACTAAAAAGACCCAAGTCCCTCAGCCTTTCCTTATAACAGAGGTGCTTTAGGCCCCTAATCATCTTAGTGGTCCTCTGCTGTGTCCTCTTCAGTAGTTTCCATTCCTTCTTTGACTGGGAAGCCCAGAACTTGACCCAGTGCTCCAGATGGGGCCTCACCAGGGCAGAGTAGAGGGGTAGAGTAAACTCCCTCGACCTGCTGGTCACAGTCTTCTTGATGTACCCCGGTGAAGTCTAATAAATCATGAAAAGTATGTTGACTAACTCCATGATGTATATAGTTCTCAGCTCAAGGAGAAACCATCCAGGCTGTTTGTGAGAAGATAAAACATGCAAGTTGATCAAACTACCTGAGAAGCTGAGAAATTGAGACTAGGGGGAAAGAAAATTAAAGAGAAAGAAAAGACATTATTTGAATTTCATATATATATATATATATATAAATTAAAGCCATTGATGTTTAATGTGTTTTTCAGTGTTTCATTTTTAGTACCCCTAGGGGATTAGTGTAATAGTTCCTCTTACTGTAAGTAGCAAGGAACACTAAAGTAATTCTAACAATCCAAATTGTTTATTAAAAATGTTTTCTAGTTACTTTAGAATAGAGCATTCCTGCACTTTTTTTTTTTAATTATCTAAGACCTTGTTTCAGATCAGAGACTAGATTACTCAGTACCAGACTGAAGAGCCAATGTTTGCTACTTATCTGATTTGTATTCCACTACATTATGTTTCTGATGCAATAGAAAGTACTTAATTTCCACAACTATTCCTTTTCCATGTTCTTCATAAGAAATGACTGAAGTTTCTAGCTCTTGTTTTGTAACACTTGTTCTAAGTGCTCGATTATGCAGATTTTAACTGATAAGATTGTATAATGTTGTAACAGCCTGAAGTATTAGAACCATTAAATATGATGGTCTTTTAAGCTGCATTAATTAGTTTTCTAAAAATATTTTACTATAGATGAGAGGAGAGGTAAGATGATTATTTATAGGCCCTTTTTGTCAAACCAAACAACCAATCACTGATTATGCTGAAACCTACTGCAATTCTGCTTGTTGTCTTTGAATCGTTGAATGTGTTAGTCATTTTATTTTAAGTGGGCATAAAAATGTTATTAGGCACATTTTAAACAAACATATGCTAATGATTATTTTATAAAATTTGATAAATAATTAAAATACCTCATAAGTATGTTAATTTCATTAACAGTATGTTCTAAGATAGTTGCATCATGAATATACAGGTAAAAATGTCCTTTTTACCTGTTTAAGGGGTTAGTTACATATTAAATCACATACTCACTATCTGTTAGGATTTTATTATTATTTACATATCTCAATTTGCTTATTAGAGTTGAAGAGGGGTCACACAGCGTAATTCTTCTTCATGCATAATGATATTCAACAGTTTGATATCTTCCTCTTTCACAAATAAGTTTTCTCTGAGCTTGCTTTCTATGAAACACTGAAACAGCCCCCACACCTCACCAAAAGCTTTCCATTTAGTTTTTTTGCTGATCAGATGTCTTTGAACTAGATGGGACATTTAGCATTTTAATATGCATATATATTAAATTATTAGGTTTTCACTAATAGATAGCAATTCTATATATTAAATTCTAGCTTCATTAAAGCTCTTATAAGTCCTAAGTGTAAACTTTGAGTACTTAATTTTTCCTGTAGCTATAACAAGTTCAATATAACTCTTATTATTCAGTGAAAATTTTCACAGGATCATGTAATGAACAACACAAATTAAATACTTTCAAGTGTATTCTGAATTTTTAAGGTTTTTAAGGTATTTTTGTTGTACTGCTTGAAAAAACTTTTCCTTATGAAAAGTCAAACACTCATGCAATGAAAACAGAAAAGGAATGAAAATTAAAGCTCAGAATTTATGATTGTTCAAAGTTGACAATGAAAAAGACCTTTGATGTAACTGCCACCAGATTTTGTTTGGGCATGCAGGTGATGAAATTGAGGATAATAATTTCAGCTTCTAAACACAAACTAAGTATTTACATCCTTAGAGAAATCTCCATTGAAAGCTAAATCAAAACTCCCTAGTCATGAATTTTGTAGAGACTTAAAAAGACGACGACCGAATCTGTGTCAGAGTGCGGACTAGTTACACCTGACTACTTTCACTGCAATGAGAAAAAATGACCTTCTGTCTGGCTAATTGACTGACTGAATTTGTTAGTATTTCTGAGCTTTGATTTTGTATTCTGAAACCAGGTCTGACCTACTTTGCTGTTTCTTCATTAGTGTAATGAGAACAAAGCAAAATAAAATTCCTAAATATTAAATTTCTGGGGAAAAAAAAAAAAAAAAAAGTGCATGAGGAGCTCATTGAAAGAATGAATAATTGCCAGACAACAATATTTCTTACACAAAACTTTCAATGAAAATATTATTCTGAACTGGACTAATGGCAAAGTAGTTTAATGAACTAATTACAAAACCCCTCAAAATCAAGGAACTTCTACAGCTTTATATTCTCTAAGTTGAAAACTGAAAGAACAGGTAGTTAAATAATCCTTTGAAAAGATCCATGGACACTGACTACTGAATTTCTGAATTTTAGTCAGCAGTCAGTGACTTGGAAGCTATTTATAAATACAAAGAAGGGCATTTTAAGGCAGACCCCCCGGGTGCCGGCATCACCTATCAGTCACATCCTCAGAATGTAGCATTTTAAAATCTATCCCTCAGTGCTTTCCTATTCCTGCACAAATGGTCTAGCTCTCTGGGTTGTGATGCATCTCCTCCCAGCTGCTGTTAGACCACTAGCCAACACACCTCACAGCAGCTGACAAGCAGCTGAGATCAAACACAGCATACATCACTCAGAGCTCACCTGCTCTGGCAGCATGTAGATAAACTCTTCTGAATTGCCTGAAAACTGACAGGAAGATGCTAGTTATCTTCTACATATGAGTAATGCATACCTCAAACTCCTTTTTGGTGCATTACGTAAAATTACCGAGCTGGTAGTGTGAAGGTTTACTTCTTCTTCTTGTTGTACCTTGTTCCAATTATATTTTTTTTCTGTTAAATTAAGAACTGACTGGTTGTTGAGTTATGGTATAATATTTCACACCTTGTTAATTTAACAACACTCAGACTCCAGTGTTGTACCTACTCATGCACAAGGTGTGAATTATAGCTTCATTACTCACAGCCTGTCATTTCTCATTGCTTAAGCATTATATTGAGGTCAAACAAAAAGATGAACTGGTCTTAAGTTTTATTTCTGTCAATTAAAACTCACTTTGAAGGTTTCATAGTAATAGCTTGTCATCAAAGGAATAAATTATTTAAGAACAAACAATTCCTAATGTATTTTAGAAGTGTACGACTGGTGGCACAAGAAGTCCAAGATCAAAGGCTGGATTCACGCTGACTAACTGTGGTCAGGTCATTGATGTTTCAGCTGCACAGACAGGATTTTGGACAAAGATTAGCACCTCCGCTGGGAAGTTCAGGTCCAGCTGTCTGGCAATCTTTCCGAATAATAGCATTAAAATAATAATATAATATTTCCCTGACTGAGGAATGATCACAACTTCTAATTCTCAGTTCTGAAGGAAGCAAAGTAACTCAGAGAAAATATTTGAAGATGTCTCGGGAATTAGATGCTTATCATCTGTTGGGAAAATACTCATTTAAATTGTTGGTATATTTTTCTTTAAATATTGGTATATATTTTCCTTCTTTGCTGGTGGTGTTTTCCACTACCACTGCTCTGAATACAGAACTCCTGTGCTTGTTTTCTACAGTCATAGCAATCTACTTGATGCTAACATGTTTTTAAAAACTAACATGACATCTTTGATTAGAACAGGAGAATTATCATCTACTCCGCTGGATTTGTTTTAATACACAACTGAGAAACCTGGAATCTTCATACAGGAAGAAATGGAAATGTTTAAAACACTTAACAACTAAACTCCTCGCATTAAGTTCAAGGTTTGAAGAAAGAATGTCTTTCTAAGTGTGCAAAGGACTTAGTGTCTTCATTGTTAAAAAAAAAATAAATAAAGATCTTAATTTGATACACTTCCCTAGTGTTAAGAAAGTATGATGAAAACATTGTTTTCTTTATAATCAGACACTATTTTGGAGGAAGGGGTATTTTATTCCTCTAGTTTAGCTGTGTGTTTGTGACAAAAGCCCTGTGTAACTATGGAATTAGAGACAATACAAAATAGCTATCTTCTTCAGGGGCTCCAGGTTTAAAAATCCGATAAGAAGTAACACAAGAAAAAGCAGTTTTGCATTTTTTCCTAGATGAATCTGGGATAAAATTGTCACACGTTCAAGCATTCAGTTCCACTGTGTGGCTACAAGGCTCCTCTTATATTTGGAATCAATTTTGCTCATTAGGTCACTGTGATTTTCTTCTGTGTTTGAGATCCCTCTGTTCATAATTGTAAAACCATATTTTGCCTCTAGTCCAGGATCTGTACTCTGCTGCTCTCCATCCTTCATCCCCTTAGGATCTTGAACTCCACTATTATGTGGTCTCTACAGCCAATACTCCCACCGGTTATCATATCCCCAACAAGTTCTTCCTTGTTCATGAGTAGCACACATTAGTACTGATGGGATAATGATGAGATACGCTTCTTACATCAGTAAAAACAATTTTACATCATAAGGTTTATGTTCAGTGATTGATCATCTTGTACCTCTTGTTCAAACTGTGTTCAACATTACCATACTTTGCTTGCTGTGAGGACACTAAAATGGAGAACAATATCCCAGCAGCACTTTTGCCAATGCTATGTAGGGAAACAAAATTGTTTTTTTGCTTCTTGGTATTATTCACTGTATATATGTATATGTATGAACATTGCATTAGGCCTTTTCACTGCGGTATTGTGTTACAAGGTCATGGTGAGGTGATTAGCTGCAATGACCCCTAAATCCTTCTGTGAATCACTGCTTTCCAAGACAAAATGTCGCTATGGATGAGTAATAGTTTCCAGTTGTTAATTTTCCACTTACTGAAATACTGGAGCTTCTGTCTGGCTGACACTGAAGCTAGCAGGTTTTTTTAAGTACCTTAAATACTACTCTGATTTTATTAGACTTAAATACACAACTGTCTAATTTGCAGTCACCAAGCCACATTCTCAGCTGGTGTAAATCAATGGTGACTTGTTGTTTACCTCAAATAATGATCTGTTCCACACACTACAGTTACTTAAGCACAGAGAAGATGTCTATATGATATATATTATTGGCTACTTTATGCATAATAAATCAAGATTAATATCAAACACTATATTGGATATAAAGTGAACTAATAATTATTTGGAAAAATGAGGTGTCATTTAGGCATGCTAATTACATAGAAATTAAAACATGATTCTTTTAATCAAAGCATGGAATAGTCTGAGAAATGAATTGGTGTAAGACCATTGTTCCTCTGAGGCTTTATGTACTAGAGTGAATCCCCTTTCTCCTCAGTCCTAAACCTTTCTCCCCATAAATACATACACGTGTCCACTAAGCCTTTGTCTTTCCTAGAATGGACTCCTGTTATTCTCCCATTCTCAGTCAGAAGGTGGATCAAAAGCATTTTTCTTAGTAGGACAAGTTCAGTTATGTGCTGTGCTGCTCATCATTTAATGACAGTATTAATACAGTAGCCTTTAAAACTCACTCTTAAATCATATAATTTAAGGTGGGACTGAGTCTGGTGGATGAGAGGATTCCATTTAACCTGCATTAATTTATTATTTTTTTTTCTGGAGTCAGAGAGGCTGTTTGTGAAGCAGCTACTGGCTGAATGCACTTCCTCTGCAAAACTGAATCAGAGCTGCCTTGTTCCACCATGAAGAGAAAAAAAGGAAGTGAATTGGGAGGAGGTCTGCCACACAGCCAGAGCACTCACGTATTTCTGAAGGACTGAATGAATGAGTTGAGATGTGGAGAAAATCTGGAGGAAGAAACATTTTTTGATACAGTTAATTCTTTGTGTGTCCGGATGGAATGTGCTATCAGGTCCTGGAGCCAATACTATATGCCGAATACAGCATATCATAACCTACTGTTCTATTCAAATATGACTGTTTGGAGACACAGAGAGGAAGAGCAAAGAAATCATGCCTCCTACATGTATCTAGCCCAGTAGTCTCCCATTTTTATTGTTGCTGCTGTGCAGCAGCCCAGATTTGATTGTTTATAATATTTATAATATTCATGATCTCACAGAACCATGTCTGACTTTCCGCAGATCCCCCAATGCCTGACAAATGAAATCATCTGCCTTCCTCTCTCTCAGAGGATATGCTGTTTTTGGCCTAAATCATAGTGTTTTTCTGAACCTGATTAGACCTTTACAGACAACTTGGAAGAAACCACAGCACTAAAGCCAATGGTCCTGCTTGTAAAGAGGTTGTTGTCTGGGTTATTGTCCACTTACTTTCCTGCATGTGAGAAGACTTTCACTGCATTAATTCTGTACAGGATATCATTAAACATTGTCCTATGCAGGTCTATCCCTTTACAATAGTCAAACAAATTTATAGAGCTATATAATATTCAGAAATAGTCAGCATGCAGCTGCAAATTAATCACATTTGTATCTTTCCCAACATTTTCCATGAGTTTCCTCAAATTAGCCCAATTTGCTTTTCCTTTCTTACCATGTCAAAAATTGCCTCAAATGCAGTTTTTCTGTGCTACTGAAGCTGTTTGGTAGATGCTTCACAATGAAGATCTATATACATTACAGGAAATGGAAAAGTTGCTCCTGTATTTCAAGGAGGAAAGTTTTTGCTCACTGACCTGCAAATGCTACAGGAAAATCTATTTTAAATTGAATGTTGATCCAAATAAGAAAGGACTGTACCACATCATATGAAAAAGAAGCACTCATCATCCAATTATTAATTCTGTGCTAAAGTCAATCCATCTTGCTTTCTGCAATTGTGTAGTGAACACAAAAAGCAGCTAACACTCGTTAGCCATGGAATTAGAGTAAAATTGTAGCAACAGTTATAATGCTAAATCCTGACCTTTCTATTACAGGGCAGGACTATTTTCTCATCATATGTATAATGCTAGAGATAAGAGGGCCCAATACATTACCAGGGTTCCTGTTACAGACACAGGTAATGTTAAAGAATGAAGGAATACACACACCACTTTCTGAATAAAAATGCCTGCTTCCTATTGTAAGAGTCTGCAGGGCAAGTTGCGGAAATGTGTTACAGGAGCCACTTTTCTGCTCTTCCAAGGAGGAGTACAATGTATTGTTACCCCTTTTGCTAATTGCAGCACATACAAACAATGGGCACAGAGCATAAAATACATCCTGCACCAGTGTACTGGACTGTTTAAGGCCTCGTTTCACAAGCGGAACATTTGTTTCCTACGTTTTTTTTTTATGAAGGAAGACATGACACTGAGAAAAGTTTTCCCTTCTCCATCATGGCATCAATGAAACAGGACACAAGGTAGTGTTATACCATGCTGTTATACCAATCAGAAGTGTTAAAAATAAGAAAAAATTATCACCTCAAAAATCTTGGTAAATGAAATTGAATTTTGGAAATTCATTTGTAGTTCATAGCATAAGTCTCAGATCCACCCTATGGATGAGCCATAGACAGGTGAAATGACGACCCATGTAGGTGTGAAAACCAACAGATCTTATTTCCTGGCACCCTGGAGACAGTCCTGCTTGAACTGGTCCAAAGAGAGTAACTTAAATCAAGCACCAAATCAAAATGGCAGAGGCCTTTTATTTCACACTATTAAAGGAGGGAAGGGTAGTTGAAAATGCAGCAGTATAAAGAAGCTTTGAAAGAAAGAAGAAAAAGTCCTACACATCAAATGTGTTTACTGAAGCTTATCCAGTTCTGCTAAGCTTCCCTCTGATTTTTTTTTTCGCCAAGCTGCCCTGATTATCCAAGCAAGGAACAATCTTCAGTTTAGTGCATACAATCATGCACAAACAATTTCCAAAATCCTGTCAAAAACAGATGTTTGTTGACACACTCTTAGAAAAAAATGTTTCCAGGTGTGTGTAATGAATGTGTGTTTATATTTTTTTAAGTCAGTAAAGGCTACTCCAGAGAAACTAGCTATAAGAAATATGTTTGATTATAGTCAGAGGAATGGTGACTTCAGGTTTATGGAATGAATGTTAAAGCTATGACTTTTAGGGGATAGATGTAATCTGCATTTAATCTTCTAATTTTATTTTCTGTCCACAGCTTTTTTCTGCCACCTTTATTCTCATGTGCAACCTTAAGCTTCTGGACTGGAAGGTGGGTTTCACAGAAGTCTCAGAAAATTGCAGTGTGCCAACTTTGGGAATGTTTCTTCTAGGTACATTCAACTTCATTTTAATTATTAAGACATATGGACATGTTCTAACTTGCAAAGGCAAGCAAGTTGACTGGGAAGCTGCAATGTGCTGACTATTTGTGTATGCACACAGAACTTCTGTTTTTGAAAGCTGTACTTAGTGATTTCAAACAATTTACATTTTAGGATCACAAACCTCTCCATTTTGAAAAATTTTCAATAAAAAGAAAAATATTAACAATGTGCAAAGCACAATTCCTGAAAATACCCTTTTTTTTTAACCTTTTTTTTGTCTTTTATTTGGCTTGATATTTTTTTGCTTATCTGTATCTAGCTTAAACAAAAGTTTAACAGTTGTTATACATCATAAATGAAAAATTGAGTACTAAATCTTATGAAATCCCTAGAATTACTGTCTAGATAGTAATATTAAACACATATATATGTACTTGTGTATATTTATGGAGAAGATTTTCTTATTTTCAGTAATTATAATTATTTTCCCTATGCCGTCAAACATAACCATCAGCAGGTATAAATATTGCCAAAATTTTTCAGAGCTGATTCAAGATTGTACGTGTTTCCATTATGATATGTCTGGAATGAGAGCTGACTTTTATAGAATAACTTATTGGCACTTCATAGACTATATGCCTTGATAAGGTGTTTTTAGCTGAGTTATTCAGAAGTTATTTTCTGAATTCTTGGAAACTGAGAAACTTTTTTGTTTCTCTTGTTTACCTCATTCAGAAATGCCCTTGCGAAAAACAAATATGTCTAATCAGCAACACAGATGTAGTTAAAAATTTAAGTTAGAGAACAAAAGAAATAATCAACATGTATGTGACCAGCATTTGCACTCAGGCCTTCTAGCAAAGGTGTAGAATTGAGTGTGTTTAGACAAGTGGGCTAGGTGTTTCATTCCACCATGACATCTAGTTCACAGAATCACTGTATTTGATTGTGCCTGCTGAGAACACAGTGGAATGCCATGTTGGATGTTATATTTGAAAGATTTTGCGTAGGAATCCTTCAGCTAAAGAGTCTGAGGACCATTCTATCTGTGTGACAAGTGTGAAAGAAAAATCTATTTCAGAATGCCTCAAAAGCAAAAAGAAGATGTGTGCTGGTTTTGACAATTTTTCTATAACTTAAAGAGCTAGAACTGCACAAGTATAATCTGGGCCACAAGAATTCCACAGAACTCTCGTTACTGGTTTTAGCGAAGGCTCACTTTTACTTCCTATTTCTCTCCATGGCTGAATGTTGAGAAATTCCTGACACAGAATGCAGCAAATGTTTTCAACTTCAGTCCTTGCCAACTCTTCAATCGTTATGTCTCCTTGTTTCGGAAAATGAATATACACAGCGTTTTCATTTGTTTGTCTGACAAATATGCCTGAATGCTCAATAACTTATCTTTGAAATTACCCTGTCAGAGTAATCATGACACAAATATAATGATGAAACATTACTCTGTTCTAAAGATGAATTTCTGTAACCATCATAACTGGCCTCTGGGGCGTTACTGATTGATGAAGCAATACTTTAATAGAAATTGAACTAATTTATGTGCAGGTCTACACAGAAAAATCTGCATATTCTACTATGTGCAGATTCGTTTGGCTAATCACCAAAAAAATCATGAAGGTTGCAGACTTTGATTTGTGTTTGATTCAGAGACGTATGTTAAAATGTTTTATGCATTAACCTAAGCTAGAATTAAAATACATATGCATATGTGTATCCTGTTTCTGCATTGTACATTATTTCTTTGCAACATTCCACGTTAAGATAAGAAGAATTTATTCAGCTTTGAAGATGTCTGCCAGTTAATTATTAAACTAAATTTAAAGATTTTGTATACCAACAAATTTTACATACTGAAGAAGGTATGAACATACTTCCAAATTCAAATCCAGAACTGTACTTTCTCTAATTAGATGTTAATAACCTGTAAAGTTAACCTCTGTATTCCTTACCTGTTTGAAAAGGTGCAGAAATTGTGGTGTCTAGCATACAATAACAGCTATATGCCCTCACTTTTTTTTTACTTCTTTCAATATAGTGCAGATTTTAAAACATACTGGAAGAAACCAAACAAGGACACAAGGTCTTAAAATAATCCAGTGAAGCTGAACTTTTCAAATATGTTCATTTCAAAAACCAGAAAGGGGGAATTTATGGATTTTTAAATCATTTATTATAATGATATATAGTAAATTTGTTTGTATTTTTTGCTTTTGATTTGGTTTTGAGGGGTTTTGTCATTGTTTTTACAATTGCCTTGCAATGTAAGACTATCTGTCAGTCTAGGAATACTTAATCTAAAAATTGTTCATTTGCGAGAAAGCAAGAATGAGCCTTGTGGGATTCTCGTTTGACTTGAGGTAAGTAATGTCTTGGGCTTGATAACTATATTGACCAGTTCTGCACTGATACAAAGGGAGCCTGGAAAGGCTTTCTCAGTTACAGAAGACAGTACCAGAAGACATACATATCCTGCCATGTTACTTTAATTTATTTTCACATCTTTTTTTACCACTCTTTTTCTCTTTACACATTGGCTTTCAGTCAGATGGCCTAGATTCATGATTGACTCAAAATGCTGCTATATGACAATGCATCTGTTTTACAAGGGTAATACAGAGTAAGTGTTTTAATAACATCATTACAATGTCTTGGAAGCATAGAGCCTCTGTTCCTTTTGTTAATTAACTGTAAACTGATAATTATTTCCTTAAATTACCTAAATATGTACACAGCTGAAGCCTGTCTGAAAAAAAAAAAAAAAAACAACCAACAAAAAAACAAGAAGATAAAAGATTTTTAAGAACATACACAAACATACATGTACATAATAGACATATAGAATTCAAAAGAAAAGCTCTTCAAGTGGGTAGGATGTCCATGTAGGTGATATATGACCACATTTAAGTATACGTGAAACAAAATGTCAAAGATAAGGGGAATTTGTTTCCAACTGTGCTTTCCATAAGTCGTAGAGCTTCTTTAAAGAGTAGGTTCTATTTAGGAGGAAGATATCATATTTTTTGTTGTATTGCAGAGAAAATGAAAAGACCTTTTAGCAGGACTTATTGAACAGAGTTCAATAAGGGTCATCCAATCCATGCCTGAAATATATCTTCATCTACTTGAATTTATCCAGGGGTTCATCTTAGTTGCTCCTATATAATGCATTATTTAGTGGGAACACTGTGTACAAAATTACCTAACTATTTTCTATTTTACTCTAATGCTTTCAAAAGAAGCTATTATTTTCTGAGGAGAGGAAGAAGCATATATTAATTTTCCTATAATTGCTATCACCAGTTCTTTAGAGTCACAAATGACCTTTTTTTCCCTTTGATCAAAAGAATTTGAAATGCTCTGAAATTTTGAATTAAAGTTCTCTTCAGTTCAGACTGTGTATTTGTGGTGGTGTGCTACTCCACCTGCGACAGCATTATTTTAGTAATTTCATCCACCAACATATTTTAAGGAAGAAGTCAATTATATTTTTAGGGGGATTAGATGGGTTTGTTAATTTGTGGAATTTTGGTTTGGGGCATGCAACAGTGGTCCAATCATCTTTATTTTTATATCATAACCATTTCACAGACTTTAGGAAAAAAATAATTAAGGGCAAAGGGCAAAATTTTCATAATTTCAAGAAATAAGCCACTGGGCATGTAGCTTAATCAAATACCCTTAGTGCAAATCGTTCATATGCAACCATGTACAGTATCAGACAAGCTATGTATCAGTTCAGTAGAATGAACTAGTACTACATACACTTTTCAAATATTTCTACTCTTTTCCCTAGATTTTTATCTTTTTCAACTCTGGCTTAAAAATATACAAAGTAGTTGAATTTGTACCCATTTTGCAAAAGGTTCCCTCAAATTTCTTCAATGGGATTGTAAGACCCGTATGTTTTAACCTGCCCTCTGCATTCTAATTTTATGACCCTGATATATTAAAAATACTAGAGGAATTTGGGTCTGTCTTTAACCTTCAACATCAGCAATCCTGAAGTACTCTCCTTTGAAGAGGGAAACAGGGTGACTTAGTGAAAACATTCAGTTTCCATGGCTTGGGAAAGAGAGATGTGATAGTGATGGCGGTTTTCTTACACAAAGTCTTTTCTTAGACAAATACCTCTGTGATAGAGACATTTGAAAATCCAGCAAAACAACTGTTTCCCTAATAGATAGTTTCCCTAAATTACTATGGGACTAACTAATTTCCACTGCACACAGACTTCCCCAGTGCTGTCTGAACAGAGGTCTGTGTCAGCTAAAGAAACGTAGAGAGGGACAGGGCAAGGATGCTGCCTCTTCAAGGCTCCTTTCTCCATATGGAGACCTGCCTGGGTTGAACATAGACAAAAGGCTACTTCATCATTCTGCATCCCTCTTTATGGACAGTCTGGGGATGTGTGTTTTTCCACAGCTTGTGAAGTCTCTGTAGAGTCTAAG
Organism: Thinocorus orbignyianus; assembly: GCA_013400375.1. Classification (NCBI taxonomy): domain Eukaryota; kingdom Metazoa; phylum Chordata; class Aves; order Ciconiiformes; family Thinocoridae; genus Thinocorus; species Thinocorus orbignyianus. The sequence goes on along the minus strand of VXBW01005789.1, from coordinate 370,570 downwards.
GAGTTCCCCTGAGTGCAATTTGAGAATGAGTGGAAGGAAGGCTTCTTGTGTTTCTTATATTCTCCTCCCTACTTCCTTAATAACTTTTCTTGCAGTCTGTCTAGAGGCAGGCTATTTAGCTGCTTTAGAGCATTAGCGAGCAGTTTGAACTGTGCAGTTTTTGGTGAAGTAAATAATGAGCAAACTCTTAAAACAGGACAAAATATTGTCCCCAACATGAAAAAGAAATATAATTTTGTTCAATCTGGGACTTGGACTGTCTTACTCAATGTGTTTCCTGTGATGGGTGGATGTTGACTTTGCTGAAGAATGGTTTCTTTCACACAATTGAAGGGCAATTTGGCAGCTCTATGATATTGATGTTGCCTGCTCCAATCTGTCTGCCAGATGACAACATGAAATTTGAAACATAAACCTAAATGAGTATTGCAGAAGATGTCAGTGCTATAAAAGAACAATGTTACACATCCTCATATAAGCCTGGGAAGCTGAAATTACATGCGGGTACATGTATTTTGTCATGCCCGAAGTTTTAAGGTACTTTTCCATATAAAGCGTCTATAATGGGAGGTGTGACTTGTCTTGTATGAACTCTTGACTAGTACAAAGGCACAAACTATCAGGATGTAAACCCCATTTTTTTGAAAAAAATGCATTAAAAAACTGTAATTATGTTAAAAATACCCACTGCTCCATAAACCAAGTTAAAATATATACAGCATTCAGATGTTTATGCCCTAGGGTGTAAGTCAAACACTAAACTACCTGAGGTCAGGAATATATTCTCCCTCTGTGAAGTTACACATTACAGATATTTTTTTTTTTTAAACTTTTCTCAAAGATGCTGGAGCTTACTTATTTTTTAGAGAAGCAAAGTGGACCAACTAAACTATTGGTTTAAGCCAAAACACTTCTCCAAATTCTGCAGCACTAGCATTTTTTGCCTTACATCAGAGGTATGACTTTCTCAAACAAGCAGCACAATAAGAGCAGAAATACAGCCTGGCATTTGCCTGCATAGCAGATTGCAGTGACCTATATTTGTCTTCTGCAACCAATTCTCAGTAGTCTCTGTAATGATCAAATTGATGGTTTAAAGGTATGGATCACTGGAAGTAATAAAACATGATATTTCCCTTGTATTTCAGCTTAGAAATGGTTCAGAATTTGTGGCATGTAGCCACCAAAAATACATCACAATAATTTTATGAATTTAATGACTTGTGGTTATGTAATCCTTCAAATATGCCAGTAGTAATCTTTTTAAAACTGATTGATTTTGACCCATGGCTTTCTCTATGGTCTCTTCTGTATAAAGTAACACTTTAAAATGTTCTTCAACTTGATATTTATGGTATATGTTTTATTTTCATTTCCAATTGCCATTTCTTTTAAAATGGCAGGCCCTTAGTATCTTACCGTATTTCTTCTTGGGTACAAGTGACACTACTGTGGTATCTTACTGCAGTGACTTGTCTTACATTTAGAGCAATTCCTGACTAAGCTAAACTATGTAACCACAAGGGAGAGAGCTGGCCTAAAAAATCATTAAAGTAGCTGTGTAGCCAGAGCAACATATTTTGCTTTTTATTTCACTTTATTAATACACACCTCATGTATTGCTATTCCTCTTAAAATAACCCCAGAAAGTACCCCAGAAAAGCATTTGGCACAGGGTCATTTTTGAATGGGAAGTTAGGAGGTCTGTGCAGACTGCACCAATTCTTATTTCACATGTTCAGAAACACTCAGACCCCTAACCAGACTATCGAGCAGTGCAGATTTTGGCAAACTATAACCCAGATTGAGACTGTAAGTAAATTCCGCCCTAACACATCTCAGATGTCTCAGGTTTCTGTGGGAAATCCTTCATTTTGTACTAGTCATCCAGACTCTTGAGGATCAGCTGCAACACAAAGCTTCAGTTTCTAACTGTGAAGAGAGACAGCAATACCCACCATGCCTGACAGATCTGTTGCTAGCACAGTCTCCCTGTGAAACAGATTTTAGTGCAAGTACTCAGCAGCTTTTTGCAGAATCAAATTAATTTATCTTGTTGTAATATCAAAGAGGAAAGTCCAGAAGGAGAAACATAGGCCAGAATCTCCCATCCTATGGAATCAGAACCATACTTTCACAGTAAGTCTAGGTTTTCCTTGTATCCCTAGAGTTTTGTTTACTCTTATTCTCAGCAGAGGGCTTAATTTTCAACATGACTAGGTACTGTGGGTCTCTAAAGAATAGTCTGTGAGAAAGATACATGAACAGCTGGGAAATAACACATTGGGATATGGTACCTGAGGGTCAGAAGCACCGCTCACCAATTTTGCAGGGTTGATAAGAATTGTTCTTTCTGTGATGTTGTGAATATACAACTGTTGAGAAAAAGAACTCTGTTATCAGAGAAAGACATAGCTTGACAAAAATGTATTACCCTAAGAATGGGCACTATTATTTATTTGTGAAAGCAGGAGAGTAATGGACCACTAAAACAAAAGCTGAAGAAGTAGAGCATCCATGCAAAATATCTGGCCTATGCCAAATACAACTGGTATAGCACATGGATTATCTCTGTCAAAAAGCTTAGGAGGTTAGAAAACATACAATATTCAGGCAAGATTATTTTTTTTCTAGTTCTTTGTAGACATAGTTTTTGCATTTTGGAGCAATTATGAGGAACCCCTCATTTTAGGCTGCATTAATTTTTGAAATCCCTGTCTATCTTTTTTATTAAACTTGCTTTCTGTTAGCAGTACCAGCTGGCGTACTGAAGTTTTGCATGAATTACAAAATGCATATAATCATGGACTGGATTTGTAGACTTTGTTACATAAAAGGAGATGCTGTTGCATGCAATAAAACCCTGGAGATAGGATTGTGTATGCTTCAGCTACAGTGTCTACTATAAATCTATAACGTTCAAGTTTTCATTTGTTGCAGCCCTGTTTTGAGGGCTGAGTAGTGTTCAATATCCAAATACAATCTACAAATCATGTCCTTCTCATGACAAAATGAATGGAATGTGCTCAGCAGATGCTAAAGTCCCCAAGTTATGTTGTGGATCTGGCAGCAACTTTAACTCATGACAACTTTGCTACAAATTATTTACTTAAAATTGAAACATAACCTTCTAATTCTGAAACTTATAAACCTATTAAATTAGATCTGGCATATTTTCCTAGTCTCTGTTGAACTCTTGCAAATATTCTTGTTATCTGATGCTGTTACAAGTCAATAACACTCCAGGAAGTGTGTTTATTTTTATTAGATTCATTTCATCCCATATGTTCCCTTGCAGTTATTTCCACCTGTTTGGAGGCGTTGACATCATACACACTTCTAATGCAGACAAGATAAGATTCTTGCATGAGGATCAGCCCTAGACATTTTTAAGCTCTGAACCTAAGCTGAATGTTTGTTTAATTAAGTGTAACTCACCATGACAAACTAGAGTTCTATGGTTACTATGAAAAGGGAGAAGAAAGTGTCTGTTTTCTGCACCAGCATTAGCTGTTTGCTAAGAAAAGCTGCCACCCACAGGACACTCCATACAGTTATGGCTCAGTGTCCTTTCTTTTGTGAACTGCAAGACAGCAAGGAGGGAGCCCACTAAGACTATCTCTAGGTCAAATACTTCATATTGACCAACTAGAAATTTGGTAGTTCTCAATGGGAGGTGAAGAAGGGCAATATCCACAATTTATGCCGTGAATAGAAGGGAGCCTACAGGAGAGCTGGGGAGGGACTCTTTGTCAGGAAGTCTAGTGACAGGATGAGGGGTAATGGTTTTAAATTCGAAGAGGGGAGATTTAGATTAGATATTAGGAAGAAGTTCTTTACTGTGAGGGAAGTAAGGCACTGGAACAGGTTGCCCAGGAAGTTGTTGATGCCCCATCCCTGGAAGTGTTCAAGGCCAGGTTGGATGGGGCTTTGAGCAACCTGCTCTAGTGAGAGGTGTCCCTGCCCATGGCAGGGGGGTTGGAACCTGATAATCTTTAAGGTCCCTTCCAACTCTAACCATTCTATGATTCTATGATTCTAGATCAGGAGAGACAAGCAAAGGTGCATATGACAAAACCCAAAAAGTCAGTTTGAGAGAGATGAGAAGAAAACTGAACAATGTATTATGGGTATATTGGTGAAATAATCCTTTCAGCAATTTCTGACAAGACAGATACAGTAGCCTAAGACCCCCTGTATAGAAGGATACAAGCACTGAAATTAGAAGTAAATTAAGCTGTAGAAGTAAGCTCTTCTAACTATTGTGCCTTCCACATGGAAGTGGGATTGGTAGAAGAAGTTCTCTCTTGTTGAAAGCATATGGATGGTGTGTCTTGTCCCTGTCCTTTTCCCCTGAGTTTTCGTGGGAAAGTTTCTTTTGCTTCTTCAGTTCATCTGTTTGAACAGCATGCTCCGAATTCACGAATTTCTCTCACTGTCTCTTTTTAGTGTAAATTCTGAGGAATTTGGGAAAATAATTATGGTACAACTTTATTAGTTACCTGGTTTTTCATTTGGAGTGAAGGACCTATGCATTTTAGAGTGAAGAAAGTATACTGCATTGGTATTTGGGTCTGTAATCACCAAAAATTTTCTTAAAAAATTACAGAATTCTGTAAATAGATTTGAAACTAAAGACTGACATATTTGGTTCATCTGAGGGAGCAGGCTATGTAATTGGGAGGACATGAGTGCAAATTAGAAGATAACATAAGGATTACATTCATGGTTTTAAATTTACCTACACCTGGATGAGAATTCAGTAGTGATAACATAACAGCTCTTCACAGTAAGAAACACATTACTACAATGTGCTTCATCCATTATAATAATTCCTAATAGAAACAATAATCTTATTTAACATAATGCAATGAGAAGTTACAGGTGACACTTATTCCTTCTTGCAGAATCTACTTTAAGCCATAATAATTAACAATGCCATTGACAATACCTTGCACAGTAGTACCATATGGTTTTCAGTTTTAATACTATGCTTCAAACTGGTGAAGTGCTGAGGAAAATTAAAATTATCATCTAATTTTTATTCTATCTGTCCCTGTTTTTTCCCTTCTGCCTGTCAGAAATATAAGACACCAAACTGAAGAACCAAAAGGATGAAAATGCTGATTGTACCTGTAGATGCAAAGGCAAAAATGAAACCTGTATTAATTTGTGCTTGTGTTAATATTGATGTATGGTTTGGAATACCCTTACGCTAGAGGCAATCTTCTTCTTTTTGTCTGAAATCTGCAATACCTTCACTGCAAAAGGTAGGATAGAAATCTGAAGATGGGCCTTAGTGGAAAAGTAACCAGCCCTCACCGCTGCCTGAATCTCATAAGAAAGGAACGATCGGAATTTGCATGTTTGCATGTGATGCCTTCACTTTGTCATTTACACTGTTACTATACCTTCTGTCTGCCTTCAGAGACTTTTAGTATGAGTACTGAGTTACAACATTTGGCTGTTACTGCAATGTGGGATTGTTTGTTTCAAGTCATTAAACATATTTTCAAAATATAATAAATTTTGGCAAATGTTGCATATTTTAGAGTATTTACTGACTACCTATGAACTTTCAGTCCCTTAAGGGGAAGGTAGATGTTTAGGGAAGCCTCTGGTTTTGGCCAAGGAATCTACAAAATCTTTTACTGCCTCTTGGAACCTGACTTCCAGTGGGACCCAGCTGTGATATAGTTGCTGTTGTAATATATTTCTATAGGGTATGTGTAAAGAAAGAGTCTGCTTCTTTAAGGTATGTGGTCAAGGACCTTTGTCAATGCAACAAGGGATAATAAGAATAGGAGGAAGCCATATACAAGAGCACATGGGGACACAAACCTCACTGAATAATTATAAGGGACTGTTCAGCATAGAGAAGAAAGTGCTCAGGGTGATCTCTTTAATGTATACAAATACCTGAAGGGAGGATACAGGGAAGATGGAACTGGACTGTGAAGACAGGCTGAGGGAGCTGGGGATGTTTAGCCTGGAGAAGAGAAGGCTCCGGGGAGACCTTCTAGCAGACTTTCAGTATCTGAAGGGAACCTACAGGAGAGCTGGAGAGGAACTGTTTGTCAGGGAGTGTAGTGATGGGACAAGGGGTAATGGTTTTAAGTTGGAAGAGGACAGATTTAGATTAGATACTAGGAAGAAATTCTTTCCTGTGAGGGTGGTAAGGCACTGGAACAGGTTGCCCAGAGAAGTTGTTGATGCCCCATCCCTGGGAGTGTTTAAGGCCAGGCTGGATGGGGCTTGGAGCAACCTGCTCTAGTGGGAGGTATCCCTGCCCATGGCAGGGGTGTTGGAACTTGATGTTCTTTAAGGTCCCTTCCAACTCTAACCATTCTATGATTTTATGATTCTATGACTCTTTTCAGTGGTGCTCAGTGACTGGACCAGAGGTAAGGACACAAACTGAAACACAGAAGGTTCCCTCTGAGGATCAGTCAGGAGGCATCTTTTCACTGTAAGGGTGACTGAACAGGCTACCCAAGGAGGTTGTGCAGTCTCCACCCTTGGAATTATTTAAAAGGTGTCTGGCCACAGCCCTGGGCAACCTGCTTTAGGTTCCCTTGTTTCAGCAGGAGATTGGACCAGATGTCTCCAGAAGTCCCTTCCAACCTCGGCCATTCTGTGATTCTGTGGTGTTGGTGGTGAGGAATAATGTTTTTTTTTCCCAACAGCTGGCACAAAGACCTTGCTTTATATTGTGCCTATAGAAATGCTTTTGTTGAGAAAAAAACAGTAAAAATGCTTCCAGGCTTCCCAGCATCTATGTACTTGCTAAAAGTAAAACCCTTCTCCCTGTTGTATAACTGTATGATACTAATATGGTTTTGAATTTGAGAGACCTCCACATATATTTGAACTTAAACATGTAGTCAAGCATATGCTGAATAGTGACAGGCACACACTTAAAGTTAAGGACACATGTCATTGCTTTGCCATTCAAAATAACCCAACAAACCTAAACACTGTGTCATATCGTCTCTTGTTGGAGGTAACATCCTAGTTTTGTTTGTGGCCTGTGTCTGCAACTAGTCATTTCTGTAGCTACTTTCACATACTGAAAAGCAAAGACTCTCAAATATTCTTTATTCTGTTTACATTTTTTTTATATATATATTTCACTTCACCTGTGCATTTGATTTCATCATGAAAGCTCACTGTGCATATATGCACTGTGCAGATCTTAACACTGCAGAAAATTTTAGCAAGGAGGGAATGCCATTGTTTAATGATTTAGATGGAGTTTCAAGATAGTGTATTACACCTATGATTTATCATCTGCATCGATTGCCAGTTGTTCGTAAAGGTGATAATAAAAAATACTGAGACCTGACTACCCAAGAGAAACTGTCACATTCTTTTTTGGTATCTCAAGAATGACATTCAGTTTCCCGTGCTCAGAGAAAACTTGCATGTGACGACTCTTAAAAATACACTGCCAAACACTTTGCTGTGTGTGAGGCAGGGGAGCTGAATAAAAAGGGAACACAGAAGGCAAAGGATAAGCTTCGCTTCAATTGCCTGCAAGTTCTTTCACTGCTGCGTCTATTTAACAGAAGTATAATTATCATTCTGCAATTGGACCATCCTACAGAAATTTAAAAATAAATATGAATAGCCACATTCTTTGAAAGAATATCATGAAAAACTGAGGGAGATTTTTTGAAAGATTTAATTCACCAGTATGTTTATGGCCTTGTACTATGCTTTGACCATAAGCAGCAAGACTTCACCTTTACAATTTTCAGATGAATATTAACAGAAATCAGAAATGAGAGTGTTTCTGCAAAGAAAGGCCCTTATGTCCCTCGCTGGCTCTTTAGCTAGGTCATGCATGTAACTTATACTTATTGGAGCCCTCTTTCCATCTCTTGGATGTTTAATTTTAAGTAAGATAGAGAATTATGTACTTGGTAACTGCCGAAGGTCAAAGATAAATATGCAGAGCAGGGGAACATTGTGCAAATATGTAACTGTGCAACCACTGTAGATTTCAAAATAGATTTTATGTGCCTCTCAGCTGCCTAGCTACATGAAAGTAGTTAAGACAGCAAAGAAAAACAATTGACACTGAGAATCTACTCGTTTAGCTTGAGCTACTGCACATAAAGAAGTACTTCTCCAATAAGAGCAAACACAAGCATCTGAACATCTAATAAAGAGACTGCAGAAGTACCAAGTAGCGTTGGATTCTTTTATATCTTTGTAAGAAATTAGTAAGCAATTCAAACATGTACTGAGGCATTGACACTGACACTCTTCTAAAACTGATTCACTAGTTTAACAGCACAATGCAACAGCGATACAGTGAAGTTTGTGGATATATGGCATAAGCCTGTCATCCCCTGTTTGAAAGAGCCTTGATTAGTGTGCAGCTGACCCAGTTTCAAAATGGTATTATGTATTTAGTACTGGGACACCTTAGTTCCTCAAATCTACCTTCCAGACCCAGAATTACCAAAGCACTCATAATCTTCCCTTTAATACTCCCCCATATGGAAAATTTCCATCACAGTGTACACCACCAGACATTTCACATGGATGTATAGATAGGATTTTAGGAAAAATTTATTCACTAAAAGGGCATTGGAACAGACTATCCAGAGAAGTGGTTGAGTCACCAGCCTTGAAAATATGTAAAAGATGTTGATGTGGCTTTTAGTGACATGGTTTAGTGGTAGACTTGGCAGTGCTAAGTTAACAGTTGGACTTGGTGATCTTAAAGGTCTTTTCCAATCTAAATGATTCTATGATTCTATAAAGCTGCTGAGAACATTTTGGAAACTCAGTGAAAACATAAAATATTCACTCTTTTGAGCACAAAACAATATAATTCAAATTTTTATTTCCTCTGTGGAGCACATATTCTTTATAAACCAGAGACAAATTTTTCTACAGAGAAATGAAGCGAAGCGCAGTCATGATCATGATTTCCTAAATAAAACATGAGATATACTGAATACAAAGTATGAAAGACATGAAATCCAGTCTTACACGTGGTAACACAAGATGTTAGTCCTTAATCACATTTCAGAATATTTTGGGTTTTTCAGGGTGAAGGGGGTTTTTTCCCCCTCAAAAATTCCATTTTATGAGCTTAATTATTTTGAAGAAAAATAACACCAAACCTGTATTTAGAATCAAAACTCTTTGCTGAAATGTGAATTTTCCAAAATTTTGTGGAACTACATTTTGTTCTGTCTCTCCACGAGTAGTTATGCAGTCACATGCCTGCTATCACAGAAGGCCATGAACAATGTTCTGTTACAGGGTTTTCCAAAAACATATGATCCCTCCCAGCTCTCATTACAAATCAGGCTAGCACGATTTTCTGCATAAATTCTCAATACTTTTAACAGGTTTCATTTCATCTGCAGGACATCGCAAAACGGTTGCATGCAGTAGTCAGATGTCCTTTTGTTCCAGAACCTAGGAGCAGGGGAGTGATGGGTTATATGCAATAGGAGAGCATTGCTTCTGTATCATGCCAGTATTTTTTTTTTTATTTTTTTTTTTTTTGGTCTTTTGCAGAACTTTGTATCTTCTGCAAGTGAGGTAGTAGTGAAAGGAGCCGGAGGAGGAGTTGACCCTTCTCTGCTCTGTATTAGCAATGAAATGGCAGGAGGAAGATGAAAGAAAACAACAAAAGGATCAGTCTTGCAAAGCACAGAGCTTTTGCTGAAGTTGTTGACTGTTTTTTTATCTCAGCTACAAATGAAGGTGTTCAACAGCACAGACAGAATTGGGCCTTTACAGAACTTGAACAATGTAATAGGAAAGATTTGCTAGGAAAAAAGTCCATGTTCATAAATAGGCAAATAGCACACAGGATGGAAAAGGACATGATATTTTAAGAACAATAGTCCCAGTACAAGTAACACCAACAAATAACATCAAGCTGATAGGAGGGGAAAGAAACATAATCAGGGCTCACAACAATGTTTTTCTCATGTATACAATACAAGAGGTGTGTCCCATTAGAAGATCACTAATTATTAATAAACTCTAGCTGACTCTGTCCACAAGACCCCAAATCCAGGACCATTAATGAATTTAGATTAAACTGAAAATACTTTTTCTTTAGTCAAGGACATACAAACTGATAAAGGACATGATTCTCCCACCACATTAGCTCTTCCCATGTTTGGCTTTGATGACTTTGATAGGTCAGTTCCTTGTTTGCACTGGTGGCACTGGAAGAAAGGTCAATGTTCTATAATTCTACAGGCCAGAGAATGCAGAGGTATTTTGCAAATAACCATAATTTGCCATAAGATATCTTTTCTGTGATTTTTTTCAGTATATATCGCTAAGTTTTATAACATATAATTTATTGGAGATTTGAGATGGGGAGAAAATCTTTGCAGTCTGGATTTTAAAAGGGAAATGGACTACAGGATAGAATCCAGCTGTGGGTCTCAATAGTGTCTTGAACATTCATTGTGCATACTGAAAACAGCAAGGCATGTATCAGGATATTTGTGTCTCTCATCTTTTCCACTTAAGTCAGCCTCACTCCTGTGAACAGAATAGCATTTGGATAAAAAGCTCATTGAAGACTGAAATGAGCCTGGCCTTCCGGAATGGAAGAAAAAAAAAAATCGCTCTCATGAACAGATCTTTTTCTAAGAAAGGGTCAGGTTACTTCTCTATTTTGTTGAGCTGGTAAGTCTCACAAAATGAGTCAACTCGATCCAGGCACTCAGGTTTCATTGACCCAGTAAATGGCATGCTTTAACTGTCCTTTGACTGTAAGGGACATATTGCAAGATGTAGGTCCTTATTAGTGGTTCAAGTGAATTTCAGACAAAAACTACATACTCCCAAATTAGCAAAGAGATTTGTTGGCAAGCTACGTGATATTTCCTTTGGTTTATTTTGTATCTATTCAGCAAATAGGTGTAGAGTAAAGCTGGTGTCTGCATTTAAAAAAGGAAATACAAATTTTAATTCAGAGAACATTTGACTGATTCTTTTACCGATATTAGCCTGTGATGAATCCTAACCAAACCTCCCACAAAGTGCAAATAAACCCATGACTTCAGCAGACTCTGTGCGTCTTCCTGCAGACAGTAGTCTGGATGGAATCCAGTTGTAATTGCTCAATATTTTGGGTATCATGCATTTCTAATTCTAGCTAGCTTGAGGAAGAGTAAGAACAAGATATTCTTGAATTGCAGATACATAGTCTAAATCATGTGGAGGCAACAATCAGAAGCTGGTATCTAATGCTAATTGCAGTCATTTGGGATTATTTATTATGTCAATAATGCGACTATTTCAGAACAGATTCATCTTGACTACTTTTACTCCTTACTCCTTACTCACTTGCTATATATATCTGCTTACCTCTATCTAACTGTACAGGTTCTTGTAAAGTCAGTAGAGAGACAATGGAATAACCATACCCTAAACCATACCTTAGACTAGATGATTAGTGCTTCAAAATCAACCTTTAACATATCCCTCCATTCAAGCGTGTTTAGTGATGCAAATATATTTCCTGTGTCATTCTTTTCAAGTGCTCACTGTAATACTCTGCCTTTCTAATGCTATGCTTCCTTTTCTGGGAGCTGTAATTTGATCATAGCTCAGCAGAGGGTTACTCATTTATGCTGTATGACTGCATTGCAAGAGAATATGTTTCTGAAAATCTGCTGCCAAAAATATTCTCCTGATACATTCTTTCCTTTTAATATCTATGCTAAATTAAAGAATGTAATGACAAGTATAGCATATAACAAAAAGTCCTGTTGAGAATATTAAATAGTAAGGTATCGGTTTCTTAAAGCCATGCAATGTTGTTAAAACACTACAGGAATAATAAAAGGCAATACTTTTGTTGCAGGAAGAAGAGTAAGAGTTAAGGTATTGTGAAATTTGTAGAGATTTTGTTTTTAATGTAGAAAATTATAATTTTAGGAACTTTTAAAATTCTGTAGTCTTCTTTTCTTCATGTAGACTTAAATCTTTCCATCTATCCATTTACCAAAGATATTTTAGTATATATTACCAAATATATGCCTTATAATTGAATTATTATAGTTTTCTCATTATTTTAAAAGCAGTTTTAAAGTCAGTATCTCATATTTAGATGAATTTCAGCATTTACAGAAATGAATGATTAATTTCAAAATTTGCTTTGAATCCATGAATCCCTTAGTCGTTCCAAACAGTTACTCTTTGTCCTCTTTGTAGTTGGTGGAGAAGATAGGGGTTTTTTGTGTTTTATGATTCATCAACTCTATGCTAAATGTCAGCTTCAGTATGAAATGTATCATCCTCAGACTCCATTGACTATATTAATTAGGTTGGCTTATTCAGCTATTAATGTCTGTGTTATAGATGCTTTCAGTGTTTGTTATAGCAAACTAAGAAATGTCTCTGCCATTTTAAACACAGATACAGTCTAAAGCCTTATTTTTCCAATAGAGTTCAACTGTAAGATTCTGAAAACACTGAGCTGCAATCTCAGAAAAAAATTTCAGTTCTTGTAAATGGTGTGTATTTAAAACACTAGGTTTTTTGCATTTCATTTCACAGTACTTTTATGATGGAACTTTTTCTCCTTGACTTGCCAACAGAAGTTTCATTTGTCTCTTACTGAACAAAATATCCTTCACACTAATCTTCCCAATACTCACCAGCTCAAACAAAATGGAGTTGTTAAGTACTCCAGGTGTAGTCTCAACCCTTGATCTGGCCACATCATGTTCATTATACCTTTCCATTTGCATCCTCTTTGGGGTACAAAGATGAAATTTCTTATTATCTCCCCTTTCTTTCTTTACATTGTCTTTCTCACTTTTTCTTCTCTCTCTGTTTCCAGTGTTGGTACCTGCTCAGGTATCCATAATGCTTTTCACATTTCTGCACACAGAGCTCGTATGATGACTCAAGAACATATGTAAAATCTGGTCTTAAATACTCTTTTATTTTGTAAGGATTAAGAAAAATTAGAGATACTACCCACCTCAGTATTGCAACTCACTGAAGTAACAGAAAATGTCTTTTCTGTAAGATTAGGAAAATTTAGTCTGTTTTTCTTCCGCAGTTTTGGAAAAACTCCCCAGATCTCAAACATTCCCATAATGGTTCTATAATTCACATTTTATTTTGAAAACTGCAGTTCATCTCTCTTATTTGTATTAAAGAAATCTCTTTCAGTTAGTTAATGGAGAAAGGGGCTATGCATACATACCAAGAAAGTATTTGCCTACTGTTATCTCCTGTTGCTTTGACCTCATTGTATGCTATTTTATTTTATCTTTCCCTATCATCATCTCCCCTTTCTGCATCTCTGTCTTTTTTTTTTTTTGATTTTACACCCTTAAGACCAGACATGAATTGAAGCTAAATTTAATGTTTTGTATTAACTTTATTCTTTGAAGGATCCTAACGTATTTTAAGTAGTATTGCATCAGTGGTATATGATAACTGCTAACAATAATGAGAAAAAAAAATAGATGAATGAATATGAGCTTCTCATCAGGAATGTTTTATAACCTGGAGAACCTAGACAACATGACCTAGAGAAAAGGAGGCTGAGGGGAGACCTTGTCGCTCTCTACAACTACCTGAAAGGAGGCTACAGAGAAGCAGGAGGTCATTCTCTTCTCCTAAGTCACAGGTGATAGGACAAGAGGAAATGGTCTCAAGTTGCACCAGGGGAGGTTCACATTGGATGTTAGGAAAATGTTTACACTGAAAGGGTTATTAAGTATTGGAATGGGCTGCCCAGGGAAGTGACTGAGGCACTGTCTCTAGAGGTATTTAAGAGATGGGTAGACATAGTGCTTAGAGACATGATTTGATGATGGTTTTTATGAGAGTTATGTTGATGGTTGGACTAGATGATCTTAAATGTCCCTTCCAGCCTAGACAATTCTATGATTCTATGATTCTGCAACACACTCAGTAAAAAAAAAAATAAAAACAGAGTTTGAAAATAACAGCTTCAACTAGCAGATGGCTTAAACCATTGAAAGAGATTTTTTATATTATGAATCTGTAGGAAAAAAAAAAAAAAGGAGTTATAATTACTAAATTAATGAAATTAGACTATTTTTCATAATATACTATCATTAACATATTAGCATTGTTATTAATTTACTAGTCAAACCATCAATAGCAATTGTAATAGAAATAGTAATAGCAGTAATACAAATTACCTTCCACTATACAAGGTCCAGAATCTCTATTATATAGCCCTCTACTACTGCACTGTACAATCACAATACTTACCAAGTGCTATTGCAGAAAATCTTTTAATGAAACTGGAATACGTGTCATGCTTTTTTTACCCCATGTTTGATACACCTTTGTCAAACCTAATGAAGGTCAAATAAAATAATTTTCTTACACATTCAGTTAAGGATTGGTGTTATCTAAATTAATTGCAAAAATGGAGGAACTGAAATATTCTAGATTAATTAGCCTGATTATCATCTTTTATAGCACAATTTGGAAAGCGTTAGATTACTTGTAATCATATTAAAATCATATTGTCAATTACTTGCAATCATAAAAAACCCACATATTTTCTCCCTTCCTATTAAAGAAGCATGTGTTTGTCATTTAGAGCTTAATTTGTTGCTGCTTTATTCCTCTTTTACAGTACTACAACTCTAATGAAATGAAATTAAAATAACACAGTTCGCTTTTGCACAGTTCTCAAATACGTGCCTATATTTCAGCATTAAGGTAAATCAGAACCTTTATTTTCAGACTCTGCTTAAACTCAAAGATGTTATTTAAAAAAATTCCACTTTGGAAAAAGTACAAGCTAAAAGCAATACATATTGTTGGATGCTGTCAGCAATCTGGCAATTGCAAGCTCTAGGGACATCAATTGCTGCAAGTTCCTACCACATGTGCCCCCTTGCAGGTCATAACAAATACTAAGCCCAAGTGGTCAAGCACAGTGTACTGCCCACAAGAGATATTTGAAAATATTGTCACAGGTAGAAAAATGCTACAATATTAAACATTCTGTATCAGCATTGTTTTTTAGAAAATAAGAGTAATTCTTTGTGTAAAGAAGATAGAAGTTTAGCAGCTTGGGATACAAACCAAGAGACTGAGTGGTAAATGACTACTGAATATTGCATTGACTTAAAAATGTGACACAGTAGCATCAGTCTAGCAGCAATGTGACTTAACCTTTAGGACTGAAGGAATTCAAACTGTTTCTCATTTAACCATTTTTTTTTATATCTCTAATAATTATTTTTTACTTTCCCCATTTTTCTTCTCCTACTCTCTCCCTCTGATATAGTTGAGTCCTGGGTCTGGATTTTGTGCACATATATGCGTATAGAAACAGACTCAGACATGATTCATTCTACCATGTGATGAGATTCTTTGTTATGGAAACAAAATGGTCTATTTTCAGCACAATTGTTATTTAAGTGTTAGCAACCTGAAAAAAAAATTTAAAAATTATGTGTTCTGTAGTTCAATTACTCTGTATAAAGTTGGCTCCCATTTTAGAACAGAAACAAAAAGATGTCTGACTGGAACTGTAATATAAAATTTTCGTGCATTCAGATTATATTGCTGCTGAGTTATCAGACAGATTGACCACTTGGAGCATTTGCTTTGCCAGTCCAGCAATCTGAACATGAGAGCATTTAAACAATTGTTATCTCCCAACAAAAAAAATCTAGCAACATAGGATAAAACTTGAATAAACCAATGCATGTGTATTTCAAGTAACCAGTCAGGGTATTTTCCAATTAAATATAACTAGCCAGGACTGACGTTCTTGCTTTATGCCACTCTGAGGGAGACTAAGAACTCCAGAATATTTATATGCCATCTTCCCTTTATTTTATGAATATATATGCATATGCAGGTGACCTACCTGAGGCCCTGAGTGTCTGCAGCAGTTCTGCTTTCCATTGACTAGTAGGTTATAACAGTGTCAAGGAAGCACTTGTAATAGTTAAACTCTGAGATTAAGCCAGATGACAAAAACAAAACAACTCTCATCACACAGCAGTGTGAGAGGAAGAGTTGCACCGCTCCAAGATGAAAAAAAAAAATAAATTTGTACTATAATATGTAGATATGTAGACTCATAGAATTGGTTCCTTGCTTGAGGATGGAAATGAGCCAACTGAGAGTTTATGGAAAAGGATTAAAGGGAAGGTAAATGAAAGTGACGATGGAGTGAGTGTCTGCTACAGGCCACCTGACCAAGGAGAACAAATGCATGAGCCTCTCTACAGACAAATGGGAGGAGCCTTATGTTCACAGGTCCTGGTTCTCATGGGGTAGTTCAGCTACTCCAACATCTGCTGGAGAGATAACATAGAAAAACATAAGCAATCCAGGAGGTTCCTGGAATGCATCAGTGATGACTTTCTCCTCTAAGTGACAGAGGAGCCAACAAGAAATGTTCTGCTGGACCTCACACTCTCCAACAACGAGGGGCTCAGTGGGGATGTGAAGGTCAAAGGCATCCTTGTCTGCAGTGACCATGAGATGGTGGAGTTAAGGAACGTGAAAAAACAAAGCAGCTTGAAAATCAGTCTCACGACCCTGAGCCTCAGAACAGTAGACTTTGGCCTCTTCAAAAATCTGCTGAGGAGAGTCACTTGACATAAGACCCTGGGTGGATGGTGGGCCCAAGAAAGCTGGTTAATATTCAAAGATTATCTCCTCTAAGCTCAAGAGCTGTCCATCCATTGTATGCTCATCAGGGATGAGGTTAATAAAAGTAAAGCACAAGTAGAATTTAGTCTAAGAAGAGACGGCGGTTGATTTGGCAAAGACAACAATGACTTCTACAAGTACGTAGATGACAAAAGGAAGGCTAAGGAAAATGTTGAGACAGGGGAGCCAGATACAGAGGACAAAGAAAAGATTGTGAGACTGAATTCCTTCTTTACCTTGGTCTTTACTAGCAAGACCAGCCTTCAGGGATCTCCGATCCCAGAGACCCAGGGAAAAGTCTGGAGGCAAGGAAAACATACCTTTGGCAGAAGATAAGTATGTCAAGGAGTACTTAAGCAAACTGGACATGCATGAGTCCATGGGCCTTGATGGGACACACCTATAAGTCCTGAGGTTGCTGGCTGATGTCATTATAAGGTCACTCTCTAAAATCCATGATTGATCTTGGTGGCTAGAAGAAGCAACTGAAAAAATAAAGGAAAGGAAATGTCACTCATATCTTTAAGAAGGGGAAGGAGGACACAGGGAACTACAAGCCTATCAGTCTCACCTCAGTCCCTGGGAAGACAGGGGAGCAGCTGATTCTGGAAATCATTTCAAGGCACACAAAAAGCAAGAAAATCATCAGTAGTAGTCAGCACTGATTCACCAACAGGAAGTCATGCTTGACCAACTTCTATGATGAAATGACTCACCTGGTAGATGGAGGGAGTGCAGTGGATATTACTACCTGGACTTCAGTAAGGTTTTGCACAGTTTGCCATAAAATCCTCATAGTTGCTGATGTATGGGCTGGATGAACAGTGAGATGGCTTGAAATACAGGAAAATGGCCAGAGCCGAAGTCTCATGATCATTGGCACAAAGACTAGTTGGAGGCCAGTAACAAGTGGGGTA
Organism: Thinocorus orbignyianus; assembly: GCA_013400375.1. Classification (NCBI taxonomy): domain Eukaryota; kingdom Metazoa; phylum Chordata; class Aves; order Ciconiiformes; family Thinocoridae; genus Thinocorus; species Thinocorus orbignyianus. Next base: position 352,982 of record VXBW01005789.1, on the reverse strand, counting down.
ATACGAGGACCAGTAGTGGCCCCAATCCTATTCAGCAGCTTCATTAATGACCCGGATGATAGGTCCATCTGAATAAAACACTTTTTTACTATGAGAGTGGTCAAACACCGGAATAGGTTTAACAAAGAAGTTGTCTCCACGTGGCAACCACAAAGACACTAAAAACTGACTGGATGCTGTCCTGGGCAACCTGCTTTAGCTGTCCTTGCTTGAGCAAGGAGGTTGGCCTACATGTTCTCAAGAGGTCCCTTCTAAACTCAGTGATTCTATGATTTAGTGATGATGAAAGCAGTCATTTGTGTGTACCAATACTATGGGAGGCTGTGCCAAAAATCTTGCTAAATTCAAGGTAAATCACATCCACTGTTATCCCTTCATCTGTGGAGCTAGTCACTTCCTCATAGAAGGCAATCAGGTTGGTCAGGTATGACTTACCCTTGCTAACTGTTCCCAGTTATCTGGCCTGTCATGTGCTTGGCCAGAGCTCCTAGGAAGATTTCCTTCTTAATTCTCCTAAAGACTGAGGATAGACTCGTCATTACCTGCTTTCCTTTCTTCAGGATGAGCTTGATGTCTGTCTTTTTCTACCATCAGGAACCTACCTATACTACTCATCATAATTTTTTGAAAATGATAAAAAGCAGGCTCACAACTGTATCAACCAATCCCCTCAGCACTCTTGAATTCATCTTATTTGACCTTATGGACTTGTGTATGCTCATCTTACTAAAGTGATTCTTAACTCGATCTTTCTCTAATGCGGGTAATATTTCACTGTCACCAGCCACAGAAAACTGGGAATCTGAGGGTAGAACTTAACAGTAAAAATGTCACTTCTTTTAGAAATTGTAAGGAAAAAAAATAAATATGAAGAAAACAAACCTGTGCACAGATTGTGTTTATTCTGCATGATTATACATTGCCATGTGAGAGTCATCTCAGCAGTTAAAGAAGGTGTAAAGAATCTACATCCAAAAATGAATTTGCATTGTAAAAGAATGAAAATAAATGCAACTAGTACAATTAGCAGACTCATTGCTCATCATCCTTATTTTGGCATATGTGTCTTTAATTACATTTTGCAAAACAAAGGCAATCACAGAGGTGACAGATCTCTTATCATTCAGACTGTATTCTACCTAGCCTAAATTCAAATTTTAAGAGAAAAAGATCTCCTAGAAAATGATCATTTACTATAACATAAAGGAGAAAAATGAAAACAATGACTTTTATTTAAGTCTTTATTCTGCTATCATAACTACAATGTGCTAATTAAAGAATGTTCTGAGTACAGTATACAGTGTGGAGAGATATTCAGGTCTTCAACATACAAATTTCATTCTATTGAAAATAGTCAAGTATATCACCTGGATGAAAATACCTCCTTTTTCACCTTATTGCCAAGCAAAGCAAATATGTTAAAAGGGTGAGATCATAAAATCAACCTCTCTAAAGATACTGGAATTTAGATTTATGGTTTTATCTTTTTTTT
>VXBW01005789.1:288783-351477 GCA_013400375.1 Thinocorus orbignyianus | reverse complement strand
TTTTTTTTTTTTTCTTTTTTTTTCCACTGTCACCCCCGTGTATATTCTTGCTCATGGTTTTGCAAAGAACTTCTTTACCATCCTCAAGGCTGACTCAATTTAGGACTTTACATATATTGGTAGTATTATTTCCAGGAATTAATTAGATAAAGAGAGTAGTTTTCATTATTAATTCCAGAATTGGTTTTTTTGAGCCAGAGGTGGATAAAAAAATGAGAAAAATTTCCTACAGAAAATGTTGCTTTCTTGTAATCAAAATGTTTTGCAGGAGTGTATCATATTGATCACAAAGTCAGTGTCAAAGTCACACTTTCTGACTTTCTTACTCATATCACTAGTGTAAAAACATTTCCTTTCACCAATGTCAAAATATTTTGTTTCACATTTATTATTCCTTATTCATTTTTTATCTGAACATGTTATTTAATTCTTCAGTATAAAATCTTTCATGCTTCTCAACAGTACTATTTTGGTGCAAAATCTATCCGTAAAAAAAAGACTTAAGTTTGAGCTGTTCATTCCAATTTGCAACAAAAGAGGATAACAATCCAGAAATTTTAGGTTTTCACTCACTCTGTTTACCATCAATTCATGCCTAACAAGTATTTGGAAAAATATATATTTCTAATTTTCCTCAACTGGTAGCAAGGAGAGATGCAGTTTTGCCTTCCTTCTCATTTCACCCTTCCCTGTACTCAAGTTCCACCACTGTGCCGATTTGTAAATGAAGCAGAAAGCCTTAGTATTCAGCAGTTATGACCTTTAGGATCTCTCTAGCTGTCTAAGGTTTCAGCAATGTAGCTATGGCTGTGGGGTTTCTAAACAATTGTTGTCACTTCCCCAGTGAACTCCACTTAAATACAATTTGCTGGAGAGGGACTAACATCATTCCCTTGGCCATTATAGGCAGGGGTTTTGATATCATTCCAGGAAACCTTGCCACTGACAGATTGCTGATAGTTCTGGGAATAAAGTTCAGCTCCAGTACACTGGGCTTCCCAATACCTTAATGAAATTCCTGGAAGTGCCTTTTTTAGATAGAAGTATTTAATGGAACAACATAAAACCAGGAAAACGCGAGTAACAAAGCTGAAATAGACGTGTTTTTGCAAGTGTCTCAAAGTTCAGGGACATAATACTGAGAATGCCACTGACCTATCTCCACATCAGTAGCTTCTCTTCTAAATGCAAAACGTATCTGAAAACAAAGGCATCACAGATTCATCCATCAATCACAAAAATATTCAAGCCCATAAATTAGGTTTTCTACGTGGACTATATTAGAGTTGTCTGAACATATGCACACCTCAAAGGCTTGGGTGACGTATCCTCACCACAGTCTCATAAATTAAGGAAATTCTGCTTCACCATTTTGCTGCTGAGGAAGTAAAGCAAATGAGGTGCTAGGCACTGGTCCCCCATTAAAGCCTTTATGTACAATGGTATGCACTCTTCACAGCATGTCTCTCACATACTGGAAACTGATGAAATCCACATCAGCTTAAAAGCTGGAGAAGAGTGAGAGATTCGTCATAGCACTGTGGTATCTTGGGTATGCATCGAGATATTGAGACATTCCATAAAACGTGGGCGTTGACCCATTATACTTTGTGGTGCCAACTCCATCAGGAGTGCCTTAAGGATGGGCACTAGTTCTTCTCTTGCTTTGAAGATACATAGGAATGCTTACATTTTGGCCACACCAAGGCTTGAGGGTCATAGCTGTTCAACATTTCCAAATATAGACGATTTCAAGCATAGTATGGAAAATGCCATCAGGCACTGAGGCGATTTTTTTCACTGGTTGGTAACTAAATTGAATTTAGATGATGAACATGGAAGTTCCCATCTGAGCCCTGTCAGTCTCGAGTATCTGGTCAAAAGCAATGTGCTATGCATACTGTGAAGAAAAGATTTGAAACAATATATCTCTTGGATCTGAAGAAAGTGTCTTCACATGCTAGATCAGACGTTGTAACAGCATTTACATGCTGAATAGTTCTATCACAGCAAAATGCCTACTGCCACGTGAAATACATTTTCAGGAAAGGATTCTGAAAAAAGCAGATATCTGCATAGCCAGAGTGACATGCTCACAGACAGAGAGAAAGGATGCTGTGTGCAATTTGCTGCTGCAGCAAGGTATGGTGCAAAGAGAACTATTAAGGGAACTATCACACAGAAGACTGAAGAGCAGAACATAAGCAACGTTCATATTGGCCTCAGAGAAGCCTTAAGTGGATCCCACCCACAAGGTTAAACTTAGAAGAGGTCTCAAGTGTGGTAAAGAGAATTTTGGTAGGCACTTTTTTCCTCAGAAAAGATACCTCTCCTTGGAGGATATGCCTAGAACAAGTTTGATATTTTTATCTTCCTGTTCAGGGATCAGGAAAGCTAATGAGGCAGGCAAATGCACATGTAAAGCAGACAGGAAGAGCTGTGCCAGGTAGCCCAGTGCTTATATGTTGTGTTCTTTTAACTCATTTTGCAAAAAGATATTGTTCCTGGCATTCTATCCTGTCCATCTAACAATACGGTGAACATTATTTGACATTTACATAGTATAGGAATTTCAAAATCTCTGTACTTTGTTATTATTATCACAGGCAACTTCTTTAATATTCATGTCTAAAGTTCAGTGTGTAGAACTAAATAGATGCATGCACAGAAATGAATCATTTTGGGGATGGCTGGAGGCTAGGAGCATTAACTAAGACCATGTAGACAGTTTTGCAAAACCAGGAGTCCTGAGTAATTCAGTCACGGAGAGAAGGGAAGTGATTCTCCAGAAGCCAGATTCTAATCCCAAAACACAGCTCTGGTCAATGGAAAGTGATGAATGGTGAATTTCTTCTGAAAAGACTATTTGTGAAACATCATAGTGGGGATGGGGTTATCGTGTCTCTGAAAAGAAAAAGTCATCTCCCTTCTCCTACAAAGTGCTCCAAACCCTACATACTTAACCATATTGCATTGGTTCATAATTAGAAGCTTTCTTTTGGAGTTGTAGTAATTGCATGAGGTTTTTTGTTTGTTTGTTATCTATTACTATTATAAACAACACCCAAAAATCAGTTGGTTAATTTTAGGGACAAATTAAACAAGTGAATAACTTCTTCAGCAATACTCCACATTAGTCTTCACTGTTTCCACACTTACAGCTCTAGCTGGAGCTTTATTGAATTCTGCTTATACCTTAAATTCAGTATAATGACAGTCTGAAGAGACTAGTTTAATTTTTAAAAAGTAAAGTCAATGCTTTTATGTCTATTCTGGTTTTGGGAGTTTTGTTGTTGTTGTTGTTTTAAATAGGCAGAGGAAGTCATAATGGATATGCAAAGTTCTTTAAAAAGTGTTGTTGGAAGATGTAAAGGAATGTTTATGAATAGTTAATTAAATTTAGGGACTCTAGTCATTTTAATTATATTTACTTTGCTAATCAGAGACATTGGGAGTTGCATCCATTTACTGAGAGCTTGACGGGTTCTATCCAAGAGGATTTTATAATTAAGATAATATATTAACTCCTTGCTTGAGGTAATAAGTATTCCTAGGTTATTTAACATGGAAAACAGAGTCTGTCACTCAGCTGAAAGTACTCGTTGTATATTCTAGAGGAATAATTTTGTACAGGACAATCCCATCCCTCCTCCTTCCCCCAATTAAATCTTAGGTTTAAAAGAGAAAAATGTCTTTCTTAAACATTTTGGGCTGGAGGAACAGAGGACTAGAGAAAAATGCTTCCATGTATTACTTTTATCCAAATTGAAATTAATTTTTTTTAGTTTACAACATGTTTCTAGAAACCCAGTAGCTTCCAGACTCTAAAGAAAAGTAGATCATTTTATTGTGAGAAAAGAAAAATTTTTATTTTTTTTTTCCTCCTAATGTCCTGTCTTGCCACACTCTCAGAAATGTGACCAGAGCCGATGGAGTTAATGGTGCAAAATCACCCAAATCACTTAGTTTGTTGGAGGATCAAAATACTCATACAGAGAATCCACTTGTTTTTAATTCTGGACTAATGTTCAATTATTGCCCACAACCATGTTCATCTCTGTAGAAATGTATGTTTTTTTAACTACTCTAATGCCATTCCAGAATGAAGTTCTACACCTCAAATACTGAATGTAGGGATTCTTGAATAGAATAATGTGGGAATCCTAAGAGGAATGAACCCCACTTTACTGAACCAGGTTCACACAGTAGAAACCATCTGTTTGCATGGAGATTACAGTAGTGTAATCTATCCTCAAGCATGAGGGCACGCCTGAATCCTTCAGTAAAATGACTGACTATGCAGCTGCTTTAATTCCCTGTCTCAGTGATACAAGTCAGAGATGTAACTCACAACTATTTTTACCAATACCAGTATCAAGCCACTAAGCTCACATTCCTGATTCTTAATCTGAAAAACTGGAGTGCAAAGAAGAGTGTATTCCACTGTCTCTGTGTTGTTGGATATTTTTAAGTACTAAAAGTCCTTCATGTTGTGGAAGAGGAAGTTTGATTACAACTACCCCTTTGTACCTCTCAAGAAGTTACTGTGCAATTTTGTGAGGCAGGAAGATAATACACACTCTCACTGTTCTGGTGTTTGCATCTTTCTGCTGCAAAAGTAGATATACGTAAGGTATCGACAATTTGAGCAGAGCTATACACAGATGTTGACACGTGCATAGAATATGAATGTTAAAATCCTAACAACCCTATTTCAAATAGCAGCAATAATGTAATCTTAACATTTTTAGTAGCTGTCTTTGAATTATATTTTTGCTCTGTGTTCTCACCACAATCTTTTCCAGTTGATTGCTTTCCCTCTGCCCCAAACACAGCACTCCATAATATGTACCACTGAGAGACGAGATGGTGATATAAACACTAATATGCGTATTCTTGGATAGAGTAGTGCTCTGGGTATACAAGTATGCCTTTCTAACACAGATTTGAGGCTAATTAAGTATCAGTTGTGTTGTAAAACACTCTCAGGATCATTCTGCCTTTAAGTGTTATCAAGACTTTTTAAAGCTCTCAAAGTGGTACTAAACAGAGGAACGTACACATTTAAGCACTGTTCTCTTTTTCTCATTTTCTACTGAGGTCTCTTGGTTACTTAAATTTTAGAAAGAAAGATTGCAGTGGGTATTCCTTCCTTGAACACATTTTGCAGCTGTCCAGATTTAATTGGCAAATTCTACTAAGGTAAAAGTGGTAGAGTGATAAACAAGCACCAGAAGACAAGTAGTAGTGTTAGAGCCTCGCTAAGCATGTTGAGAAGCAGTTGATTATTAGTAGTTCACAAAAATCTTGCAAATCTACATACTTCAGTGCTGTGAAGTGAAGCATTTTGCTAAGACCCTGATGAATCATTTGCAAAGTACATAGAATGAAGCTTATACCTTGCTGGTAATGCACATGCATGAATTCTTTAGCACTGCTATTTTCATGGAAGGTTCAAAGACAAATGTATTGCTTTAATACTGCTCTTGCCTTGACACTCACTAACTAAAACCACAAATTATTGACTGTTAGTATAACACAACAAATATTTAAAGCTAGCTTTCAAGCATATTGTTCCCTGGAGATTTTACCAATGAGAATAATGCCTGGGAGAATTTATGCACATGACAAACTTTTTATCAGGACCTGTTGCTTTAGGACAAGCGGTAATGCTTTAAACTAAAAGATGGGGGATTTAGACTAGATTTACACTGGGGGCGGTGAGACACTGGCACAGGTTTTCCAGAAAGGCAATAAATGGCCCACCCCTGGAAACACTGAAGGTCACGTTGGTTGAGGCTCTCGACAATGTGATGTGTTCGAAGATGTCCCTGCTCATTGTAGGGGGAATGGACTTGAAAACCTTTAAAGATTCCTTCCAACCCAAACTATTCTATAATTCTACGAATTAGGAAGCCTATCAGGAGTGTAAAAATGCTGCAGACTGAGAAAAAATTTTAATATATGCCTATATTTCAAGGAACAAAACCAAAACAAAACAAAATGGTAGATTGCATTGATAAGAACAACTGCCATTCTTCTCTACCTATTTTTAGAATTTTTAGTTGGAGGAATTTTATAAATGTGTGTCTTCCTTAGCAGTTATTGACTGTATTGAACTATTGATTTTAAAGTAGAATTGAGATTACTATGGAGGTATAATATTATATTTTCAGTTTCTGTTTTTACATTTTTGCCCTCTTTAATGCCCTAATTATATTTTTTTTTTATTTAGCCACGAAATACAAAAAAAAAGTCACAGTGTTTGTGAGAGCAGAAAGACAGTCTTCTAAAAGAACTGTAAATCATCAGTGTTCATCTTCTAGAATAATTAATATTTTACAGGATATTAACACAGTTGAGGTCATAAAACTCAATAGAATTTTCCTAATTGGCTTACATCTTTTGCATTTTGAATTATACTAAGCTTCCAAAGCAAAAGAAACGTCTTCTGTGAAGAATAACGCTCCATGACATATCAATGCAATCAGTGTTGTTTCCTTCTTTAACATCTTACTTCTCATCAGGCTAAAACATTTTTCAGATTTGATATTTCTTACAATAAACTTTACTCTATAGGATTTAAAAGAACCTGGAGTAATAAAGTAAATCAGTCCCCGATACAGATCTTTGATATTGTGTTAACTTTTTACCTTTCCTCTTGTGTTCTGTTTAAACAAAAAGGAGTCCAAAATCTTTGCTTCCCCCCTAACTCTGCTGAGATAAATATTCACCACTAGAGACAAGGAATGTAAATTCATTAGATCATTAGTACAGTCCATGTTAAGAAGACAATTTGACAATTTGGAGTGGTATATAGTGTTTTCTTTCTTTCTTTATTTATTTATTTATTTATTTTAAGCTATTTATACAGATATTAACAGATTGCTCTTCATGAAAGGACTGTCACGTGTTCATCTCGGTGTTTTCACCCTTTAAGGATAAGTGAAAAAATGTAAAATTTTTTTTTTGAGTATTTATTCATCAAACATAGTGATACATTCATTTGAATAAAATTATCTGCTTTGTGTATAAGTTTCATAGATACATGGTGTATCATTACAATGTGATGTGCTTTGTATGCCATAGCCAGGTTGAAGCCAAAGATGGATAGAATACTTATATGTGTTTTAATTCCTTTCCAATAAGAAGGCAATTCAATTTAGCACCACTACAAACTTCATGCCTCATTAAACCAGGACCTTCACCACATGCAGCAAAACTGAGATCAAGCTCAGAAAAAAAGAATCATTTGCAGGGGAAATGATTTTTCTCAAGATGTAATGCTGGAAAGACCTTATTTGCTTCATTATGGCTGGTATTAGTACTTGTCAGATGCTAAACACATGGTCAGTGTTTTACAGTCAGAATTGCTGTACTGCTAGAACCTCTTCATTGAGTGAACTGATACACCATTCATGTGTAGGCACAAAAGAAAGGTAAAGCTCTTCCATGGACAATTAACTATATTACTCTGCATTTCATGCTATAGAGGCTGTGTTACTTCACACTCTTCAAACATTCTCAGAAAGTTATCATTGTGCCTTTCAAAAAACTGTTGGCTTTATTATTTTTAAAGCCCTTCTCATACTGAAATGGATTTATGGCCATTAATTCTTAGGTTAGCCTGGACAGATATAAGTATTGTTCTACCTACTTTACAGTTGAAGAAACTGAATTTAAGGCTCAGCTTAAGGTGAAAACCTGAATTGCAGAGATGCTGCTACTCAGCTTACGTTAGCTCCTGAAACCAGCAGAAAGTGTAAGTGCAGTTTCTGAAAGGTCATAAGTGAGTTGTCTGAGGCTACAGAAGCAATCATTATTTGGGGTGGGGTTAGAGTACCTTTGCTCACAGGAAGATAGAGCCTTGCTATTTATGGCTCATGCTCGGTATGTCCGTCAGGAAGTCTTAAAGCAAAGAACAAAGGGTGCCAGTATAATTCTTCACTTTTTATAAAAGACAAAAAAGAAATACCAAGAAAGGGCCGGTCGTATGTCTTAGTTTATCCATCTGACCAAGAGTAGGCGTAAGTTTTTTGAGCTCCCTCGAGTTCTTTGGCTGTTATGAAGTACTGACACCCTTAAAGAAACTGTCAAGGGAAGTAGTGAAGTGATGACATTCAGAAGGTTTATGCGGCGACTCTCTTCATAATACATATTTCCATTCCTTTCTCACAGGATTTTGAAAGACTTAAAAATTACATGAAATCTTTATTAAATATTTCCTTGCTAATCTATCATGTTACTTTAAGCATTCTCCTGATACAGTCATATCCTATTAGTAACCAGCCACCCTTGTTAATTCAATAGAAAAAATGTTTTATTGTATTGACGGTGTTTTTATTGAATTAATGGAGATGATTAATGGTAGTGCAATTCAATGGAAGTAGCTACTCAAACGTCGTTTAGACATCCTAGCCTTGCAAGGGAACTTACTGTTCAAAATCATATTTGGCATTACTTGACACAAAACAACCCAAATGTCAACATTTCTTTGTAGACATCCGTAATGGAAACATGGTACTTGTTATCTTTATATGTTGCAACCTACTTTATAGTATACACAGAAGAAAAGTGCAACAAAAGGTAAAGAAGTTCACCCATTAAAATGTTGCTTTTTGTCCCTGAGGATTTTCGGTGTCTGCTCAAGGATATAGGCAGTGTCTTGGATAAGAGCAGCAGAACAATGAAGCAGTTGTATTCAGCTACATAACCATTTGTTCCATTTTCAAGGGAGGTGTGATGAAAAGCCTGTGGGCACATATTTGTTTAGCAGTTATGTTTGGGGAGATGGAGAATTTTCCCTTGAATTCATCATTAGCTAGGTCACTCAAGCGTAACTATTTTTATGTATCAAGGAACAGGCTCTTCTGCTGAAAACTAAGAGATATTTTTTTTCCTCAAACATGTTACTAATCTTTAAGCAAATACAGTAATAATATTTCCCATGGTTATTATAAAGAATATAACAATTTCATGAGTAGAATTAATTAAAGCTCATCTGAACCCTGGCAATAGACACTTAATATTAATTAAATCTAGCTCCCATCCCGCCCCAAAAGGTAAGTCTACATGCAAAATCAGAGATTAACTTGATGCTAATGTTAGGCTCTAAGACAAATTAATATATTTGAAGCCACTTAGAAATGGGTAAATATGATAAATTAAAAATAAAAAACAAAAACAAAATGAAAGGGGAAAATACAACAAAAATTTGGTACTCTCAATTTCTTTGCTGTTTCAAAGGGACTATTCCTGCCTTATTTGACCTCACCTTCCAGAGTTTTTGATAACATAACAACGACAAGTGTGGCATCAAACCTTACCTATTTTTGTACCAGGGTAACTGGAAAGCAGAGTTTCCCTCATCTGCATTATTATGCTTTCCTTGGAAAATTCTGTGAATGTTTGCCCACATTTTATATATTTCTTTTGGCAGCACTTTTCCTTCCCACTTTTGTAATCTTTCAACAGCATATGAGCACTAAGTATTTTCTTCCAAAACCAACAGACATAAATTTGATTACAAGAACAGTAAAAATGAGCACCATGTCTAGAAAAATTCTGGCTCTTACCTTTGGTTGTTCCCAGTTACTATCCTGAATATGTCTACTGCTGTCTGCTTCCCAGCTCTTTGACATGTCTAGGGAATTAGACTTGTCAGATTTGTCTGAATCAATCCTGTATTGCACTAGTCATGTCCGCTGGGCCCTGTAGGTATCTCTGAAAAGGACAAATTCTCCTCGCACTTTGTAAGCTGAGCAACCTGCATTTCTAGTGGGATACCTGACTGAAAATCTGGACCAACATTATCAAAAGCAAATGACTGGTAAATCTGTCTAGTGATTGGCAAGTTAGAATAGGACTAGTGTTAACTAGTTAGAATAGGACAGTGTTAAAGTATAAGGCACCTGGGACTTCCCTAGAAGTTACTGTGTTCCTGAGTGCTGCTTTTTTTTGCAAAGCATATAGTCATTTATACCTGCGCAGAGAGGTTCTAAAACATGGTCTTTCTGATCTTATAGTTTCAGGAAACTCTCTGAATGGATATAGATGATACACACATTGCTTGGAAGTGGGTCTAAAACTTCACATCTTTCCCTGCTTTCCAAGTTCTGACACTGGTGATGTAGGGCAATTAGATATTAATATGACTAAAACACTTAAGTTTGTCTCCATGTTGTATATAACAGATTGCTTTTATCCAGGTCATGAAACAGGGCCATGTCCTAGTTCACTGTTTTCTTAAGGCAGTTATTCACAGATTCATGGTAATAAACTGCATGAGTTTCAAAGTCTAATCATGACTTTAAGCAACAGGGTACCAAAGGTTATTGCATCTGGAACTGGAATCATTGAGTCATAGTTTCAGAGCAACCAGTTAGCTTTTGCTCAAGCTCTGTGGAGTCCAATCAGTAGACTCACTGAAAACATTTACCTCCTAAAAAAAAGAGGACCTTCATGCTGCATAGTAATGCATATCTCTAGACTTACACAGAGGGAAACCTGATGGACAAAAATACTGTTTGAGTTAAACTAGGTTCAAACAAAAGGAAAAGGATCAAAGAAAGAACATGACTGTACTTAAAAATAAATTACAAGTGTCATTTTCAGGACTATTTCGGATATTCCAATGTACAAGGAAGTTTCTAAACAAGTAAATACATAATTACATATCTAACCCTTCACATAATGAGCTGAAAAGTACAGTACCTTATATTTATAGTTTTGGTAACCTAGAAATACATTTTCTTGACACTGTCTGGTGATTTTTTGTAGTTCACCCTGAATCAGATTATTTTTTCCTGAAACACCAGTTGGTATTAATTATGCAGTTGTAAAACTCTGAGAGAATCTTTAGAGTGCATTACTAACTAACTTTTATACTAAAAAAAAAGCACTTTATGATGTGTAAATTCACTGCTTTAAGCAAGTCTGTTAAAAATTCAGTGAGCAGATAAAACTTTCGAGTTTCAAGATTTTATTAAATACTTCTTATGCTTTTTCGGCTTGGGGTTGTTTTTTTGGTTTTTGGTTGGTTGTCTTTTGGTTTGGTTTGGGTTTTTTGGTTGTTTTTTTTTGTGTTTTTTTTTTGTTTGTTTTGTTTTTTTGAGTGGTACTGCATCTTTTAAATAGCTTTTTCCCACTCAATTTTGACCTTTGAACTCTTCTGCACATCTAGTATTATGTAAGCAAAAGGCTACCCAAAGGGTAAGATAATCAATCTTATGTCACTTCCTTCAAAAATCTGCACATCTCTTTTTGAATCTGCATAATGCACCACAGATATGCATAAGAAATAATGAAGCACGGTATTCTACTACTGTATGCCTCTATTGGTAGATCTACCTTGGGACCTCATTAGTATGTGACTCTTTTTGCAGTCAGTGAATGTACATCTCAGAATGTTATAACTCTCTGGAAAACTAGGTAAAAGTAAGAGCTGAATATTGTTCTTTTTTTCTTCTTCTTGTCAGCGGCAACAGAACTAACTTCAAATTGGTCCTTGCTGATCCCCAGTCAATAGGATTAAAAAAACTTCTAAAAATAGCTTAGTATGAGATACATATACATAAAAAACCTAATCTGATATGACTTACACCCACTCAGTGACAATTCCCATAGCACTTACTATACAAAATTTCATGGACAAGAAGACTAAAATACTCCATCATTAGAAGAAATTACCATAGATGTTCAGACTAACACATGACTAGAGTAAGTTCCTCCTTCCCAGTCACTCCCCCAAATCTAAAACATGGGAGAAACTGAAATCATGAACTTGTAGAAAACAGTCATAAACTGACAGAGTGATTTAGGTCAGAAGACACTTCTGGAGGTCCGTAGTCCAGACTTCCCTCCCCTCTGCCCCCACACTCAATGCAGAGACAACTTAGATCACATAACTGGTCTTTTCCCAGACAAGGTTTGAGTATTTCCAAGAATGGACAGCCTCTCTGTGACACATGTTCCTGTGTTTGACCAACTGATAGTGATCTTTTTTTCTTAATATTTAACCATAATTTCCTTTCTTGCAACTTGTGACCATTACTTTTTGTCCTTTGTGCATCTGCAAAATGATCCATCTTATTTATAGCCTTCCTTTAAGCCACTTAGTGTTCTCTAGAACACTAAGTGTACCTTCTCCAGTTTAACCTAAATCAGTTGCCTTCAGTTTCTGTGTTATGTGTTCCATCCCCCTGACCACCTTGGTGGTATCTTGGGGACTCACTTTAGTATCTCCATTTTATCTTGCACTTAGATTAGATTACAAATACAGCCAGCAGAATATCTATTTCAGAAAATTTGTTCTGAACATGAAAGTTTCACTTCAGTAACAGAATCCAGTCCCTTTGATGCTGCTTGTCACTTGCAGCTACCAACCAAGCTTGTCTATTTAGTCTGTAAAGAATCTTAGCCCTTATCCACCCATGTTAGTCTGTGTCGCACAGGTCTTCTGTCATCTTCTGTCCTCAAACCAGGACATCTTCCCAGATGCATTTCAAGTAGGATCCTAAAATAGGAGTCAAATAACTATAACACCTTCTGTCCTCTTCTATGTATCAAAGGGCACACACAGAGAAAGGAATTCCTATTGTCTGTTTCTGGTATAACACTTAGATTCTCATACTGGAATCTTAGCTTCTTTATACAATCAAAAGGGATAAGTACATTTTCATGGAAATCTAAAATTAGTGTGTTCCCTTTCACTATATTTAAGCTCAGGATCTTGGGACAGGCACTTGAATTACATGCTCCTACATAGATGGTTGTGTCTAATAAGCATCTAATAAATCTAATTAACGGAGGATGACTTTTTTGCCAAATATTAACAAAAAATGTACTAAACTTAAAAATATAAATATTCTGGCTGGTGAAAAAGGCAAACATATACAAATCTGGACTCAAACAAACAAACAAACAAACATTCTGCCATAGAAATATTTTTATCCAACCTGTCACTGATCAAGTATTGAAGCTGTGTGCTTAATATCTTCTTCTTTCCAAAGGGCTTTAAATATTATCTATGAGAAGTTTGTAAACATCAGTCTACAAGATACTCTAAGGATTAAGGATACGAAAGGACTTAAAGACAAGAATATACTCATCTTTCACCTTTGGAGATAACAGAAGAAATTGACCCGCCAGGCCAGTGAGTAAGGCACCTCTGCAACAGGGCAGAGGTCCAGGTCTCCAATCCCCGTCACAGTGGCTGCTCGTGACTTACACGGTTGCAGAGTGGTGACATGAATGAACGTCCTCCTGCCTGATGTCTATGACACTTTCCAGAGTGATGAGCTTTGAAATTTCTTCAGACAGCAGTAAAATTAAAAGGTGATCTATGCCAGAAACTGAATTGTTAACTGAAAGAGCATCCTGGTACCATTACCTTTTTTTTCCACACTTTTGACTCAAAAGTGCATCTAAAGAAAACCAGTTATACACAAAACCAACCTCATATTACTAAATCACTTGAATATACCAATGCTGGAACTGTCTACGACTTACGTTCCTAAGTACAGTCTCAATTGTTAGGTGGTTTAGTTGGTTTCCATTCAATTCCTTCTTGCTATTTTTCAATTTTGATCTTAAAAGCTAACTATGACAGACAGGTGGGAAAAAAAAACCCTACATCAATAAATTCTAATCTCAAACTCTTTTTCACAAGAAACAGTAGTCTCCTCACACTTCACTGCTTTTACAGCCCTTATTAAGAGAACTGAGAATTCAGTCTGTTTGATTTATAATTGGAAATCATAAACTATAACATTTACCTGCTGTTCATATGCACAAATGAAATGATACAAGGCGGTTTCATCACTCAACATAGTAACTGGCATGAACCAGCTCTGGTATGCAGCATTCAGATCCCTAAGGTCCACTAACAAGTAGCTGTAACTACATGCAGCTGTAGAGGAAAACAAGGGAAAAACAACACAGCATTTTTCATATCACTGTTGTGATTAATTCATGTGGGAGAAAGAGAGAATTATGCCTTGGGTTTTGTCCTGATAGTACAGATGTTACTGTAAAGTGAAGACGACCCCACTGATGTTAAGGTCTCAAACTAACCTGCAAATGATACTGGAGAATAAAGCAGAATAGCAACTTTCTTTATGCAAAAAAGGGTGAAAATTAAAGTAAGTAATCTCTTAATGACCTACCCGTTTGGAATGTAAATCACACTACTGGAATTTGGTACTTCAACATACAGAAAATCTAGGCCTCTTTAAGTGTTTTTACCATACCAAACTTCGAAAAATAATCCAAATTAAGTCTCTGACTCATTGTTAATTCTTGCCCAAGTAGGAAAAGAGCTTAACTCAGTGGAATATTTAGGCATGTACATGACTTGAAACATAGCATTGAAGTCCATTCATGCTGAAGCTGTTGTCCTGTAACAAAAAAAACCCGCAACCAAAACAAACCCACAACAAGCCCAAACTCCCTAGCTGTGGCCTCTCTCACCTGAAACACTGAAAATTCTCTTGAAATTCCACTGACTACGCTGCATTCCTGTGACTTACTGTTCCTTGGTAGGGCTTGTGGATAAGAATGCCATAGAATAGTGCATGCAGAAAATAAGGGTGCATAAATAAAGAAAATATGTAGCCCTTCTAAGATATTTTTTTCCCTTTCCTCAGTGCTACTGATATATAAGCAATTCGAGTGATCATTTTTTCAAAAGTTTTACCATTTTTCAGCTGAAATAGGAAATAGAAAAAATTTTTTTGAATAAGGAAATTTTTGGGTGGAGATATGAACCAAAAAGGTATGTGTAGTGGTACAGGAAAACAAATAGCTGTATTGGCTCTCTTAAGATGTATGGAAGATGATGTGATACAACTTGATTCCTCTTTATGATTAACATAACTTTTAAGCATGGAACTATGTGTGATTACTCACGTGTTAAATATGGGAGGGATTTGCTGGCTTGAAAACTGATAGCAATAGATGTGGTTTTTACACAGTCCTGTGGTATGCAAACATCAGTTAACATACTGTGTCCCCTCAGTTCCACAAAGAAAAATGCCATTCAGTTCTACAGGAGGAAACTTTTGCCCACAATCTTAGATTCTGTCAGCTGGGAAGGAAACATTTTCTGCTCCAAGATTTCTGTCATGAAAGTTATAATACATAAACTTCCTGCATATCAAATAATCGTTTCTAATTTTAGGGTAATTTGTAAAAAGTTATAACGAAACACAAGCAGAAAAGATAAAGACATAGCAGTGATTCATGTAAAAGTAAGTTAATCACACTTTGGGGGAAAAAAACAGTAACATCAAATGGTGGCTTTCTAAGGAAACCTCTTCTAGACCATTGTGCTCTGTAGTTTATTTATGGTATGGTGTTAGGAGGAACACACAAAAAGGTGAACTCGCAGATGAAGAGCAAATTAAGAATGTGTTATAAAAGGAATCCAAGCTCTGTGTAAATGCATATACATTCTTGTAGGTCTATGAAATAGTCTCTGCTAAGAAGTTCAGAACTTATGTAAAATTGTTAATGGCATCTTTGCACAACTCTAGTTATTTCCTTTGCTAAATGCCGGAAAGTGCTGTCATTTCTGATACCACTTTGTAGTAAGATTGGATAAATGTTGACCTTTCTTTACCCAAGTAGTATACTGAAGACAAACATGAAAGTAAACATAATGATGACAAGCCTTTCTTTTGTTGGGAGCAAATGTAAGTGCTTTTGTTATCTGTGTATCTAAACTAGGGATTGTCTAGTGACCTGTTTTTGTACAACAAAAACTGTTCTTGACCTTTCAAACCACTGTAGCAAATGTACTCTATAACCAGATGTGGGTCAGTGACACTACAATAGAGAAGGGATGGCTGTCATTTACAAATCTGTTTTTCTTTTATGCTTAACATGTAGTGACCTGAGGTCTGTATTTTTAAAGGCAGTTTAATAATTAGACCTAGCTATCTCAACAATTATTTTTATATACAGCAACTTATAATAATAAAAACCCACTAAGAGCAATGACAAGCAATCATTTTAAAAAGAAAATCATGACTTAGGTGACAAAAAGGGGTTCCTTCGTATGTCCTTGTTTTTTAATCTGAAATAATGTATTAAATATGTCCTAAAATACTAATTTTAGAGCTTCTGAAAATGATACGCTCTATCGAAAGGTGGCATTTACAATATCTTGATGATATTCACAATGCCTAATGTCAGTTTTACCCAGATCACTCTGAATAACTCTGCCTACACTGGGTCTCTGCCACCTCAAACTGTACTAGGCTCTAGACAGGGATTGGATAGGTTACTCCCCATCATGATCTAAACCTGTAGGTATCTAAACATACTAGATACTTTCTCAGCTGTTCTGAAGCATCTCATGACACCTAATTTCATTTGCATTAGAATGCCCAGAAGGACGCTAACCTCTGATCATAGCAGCCCGTCTCTAATCTGGAGCTTCACTGTTTCCAGCCTGGATATCTGTCAACACTCAGTGATGCCAAAGAGTTGAAAGTGCTTATCATCAGAATCTGAAAGTTTCAATTCCTGTGGATGCCTACTGTTCAGGCTGCCAACCCCATATTCAGTCAAATAAAATCCATGCTTAACTTTGTGTTTTGGATAGCCCTATGGAGACACTCCATGCTTTGGGTTATGCTGAGAGAATTCAGGCATCCTATTTAAGGATCACTTTTTCTTCTCCCAAGTTTTAGACACTCCACCCAAAACCAAATGCTTAACTCTAAGATTTCCATGTCTTAAGATACCTAAAGTAGTCATAGTAAATCTAGTCCCATCTTTTACCCTTTATCTCGGGATAGCAATAACTGTTGCATCCAATGGATGGAAGGGGCTATGAATTTTTGAGTTGCAGGAGGTTACTTCAAATCTTTGTGATTAACAAAGAATTTATAAACAATAATTATTTACTATGACCCGCACAAAAAGTCTCATCAAATGATCTTCCCTCTTGTACTACAGCAAATCTGCTATCCATGTGATTCTTCATATAAAGCTGCATTCTTGGTTTCTTCTTCTTGGTTCAGAGAAACCATTCTTTTTCAATTCCACCCCTAAAATAAGATGGATACTACAACCCTTCAGCAAAGACCGCAGAAACCATGAATAATTGCTGTTGGTATAAATTCACTGAGTTTTTCTGGTATCATTGCAATTATAGGCTCTCAAAGTAGGATCTGACCAAGGACAAAATTTGTCTGTAGGTATAGCAGTCTAGGCAAGTGTAAAGATCATGGTAAAAAAAAAGTTGCAGTTTCCATGTCCATATTCTGGTTACCATAGGCCCAAGATCCTCTAGTTTAAACATTTGCTTCTGCTTCCATTCGTTATCTGAAAAAATTATATTTTGGGAAGGAGACAAGTGCCTCTTGCTTAGGGAATATGACAATAAGAAGGATTCCTGAAGTGTCTCCTGTTAAAGTGTCTCCTGTTAAGAATTTTGGGTATTGTTTACCATCCCACCTTCCTGTGAAAAGCATTACAGCAGAAGAACTCCTCCAAAATATCAAACATCTATCCCCAACANTGGATGGAGCTTTGAGCAACCTGCTCTAATGAGAGATGTCCCTGCCCATGGCAGGGGTGTTGGAACTTGATGTTCTTTAAGGTCCCTTCCAACTCTATGATTCTATGATTCTATGATTTTGCAACTCAAAAGAAGAGCAATTGCTTTGCACATCCTGGAATCTGAGGTTTATTCTAAATTGGGAGAACAAATATCTGAAAATCATTACTTTTTTTCTTCTTGCTTTATATGTATATTTAATTGAAAGTGTAATAAGTATGACTTATTTTACAGACTGAGGAGATAGGATAACATTCTATGTAAAAAAATCATCAAAGCTTTACAATCTCACTTGTGAAATACCTTTTAGGGGCTGGAGGCGAATCACAAATTTTCTCTTAGAGTTGGTCTCACCTACTGACATAGTGCTTGTTCTCATTTGTGTTAAAATCATTGGGAGCTCTACAGACTTGTGGGAGGGCAGGAATATGCTCTAACTGTGTTCTGTGCCATAGTGATACCACCCAGAATATGCAAATAGATGAGTTTTTTAAAAACTAAATTTGATTTTTGTTAGTGTTTTTACTTTCATTGTCTAACTTCAGCTTTTTAACATTCACTTGAGACCAGGAATTTCATTGCTAACACAGATAATGCATGCCAGAAAACTGGCATGTTTCTACTTTCCCTACAGTTTTCAATGTCTGTCTTTCTGAAAGAATGGATTAAATGGCTTTAGTCCTGCTGCATTGTGCATCAGTCTGCGGGATTCTTTCATTGTCCCTACACAGCCTGAACATATGAAGTTAAAGTAATTCCTGGTGTTGTGTCACTGACTTAACAGACTTGCTCCAAGAACGTATTTGTCCTGTCATCTCGGAACTGCAGTTTGGGAAAAGAGCATCCATTTTTTCTAATATCAGTATGACCACTGAAAAGTAAATTTAAGCTAGGGAATTGTGAATTGTGATGATTTCTTTTGGTTATTATCCCTGATAAATACTAAGCTATTCTAAGGACATTTTCAAGCCTATTTATTTATCATTTGATGATTAGGAGCAAATAGCATAACTATTAAAAAGCCTCCTCATTGCTAAATTACTTTTTACATTTTCATTCTGTTTATTTTTTACTATAATTGTTTCTGTCACTTCTCTGTATTGAGAAACAATGCCCCTTTATCACAAGTTTTAAAGATAAATAACAAACCAAACCGAGAAAATGAAACCCAAACCCATATCAAATGGTAAATTTGCTTATGGGAAAGGCATCTTTCTATTCTTTCACTTCAAACATAAGGCTTCTACTTTAAAAGTGTGGTACAGCTCGTCTTTACTCCTTGATTGTTGTTTTTGATTTTCCTATATAGACAGAGTAAACCCAGTGGGACAAATGGGTTTCTAGAATTAAATGGATTCTATGATTTTCCACTTGAAATAGGAGACTTCCATGGGATTTATATAAATACTGGGTTTTCTGTGGCTCTTCTAAAGAAATTAAAATTCACTGTATTTGCTAGCTATTGTGAAACTGTGAAATAAATAGGTTCTGTGAGAATGCTTTTCTAGCAATTCATGCTTCAACTTCTTGTTGCACCTCATAAAGGTGATTGCTTTTCTTTTCCTTTAAAGGCTTTATGTTTGCAGGTTTGCTATGAATCTAAAGTTTTTTTGGCAGTACAACTGGTTATTTTCCTACTCAGCTCACCATTACCGCTGAATTAATTTACTGGTTTGAATTTTCTACTGTCCTTAAAGGAAATGCCATATTCTCATTATATCCTTCCATTATACTAAACATACTGCCATCATTTAGGTTATGTCTGGCTGTAATGACATTTAGTGACATTTCCCGTTACTATTACAGTTAGTTATCTACTCATGGTCACAGTCTGCTTTTTTATATCTCTAGGGTGGTTTTAATGTAGCTCTATGGGGACAATGGCTCTATCAGCATTTCTACATAAGTCTTACACAAACTGTACCAAAGATCTGAAGAATTGTGTACATTTTTTGATTCATCTATGCAACACCCACGAGTATAATTTTCTTTAGAGTCATTGGTTAAGGATAGCTCTGCCATGCAAACCAAATTTTACTGTCCTTCTCTGTAAGCGTAGCTTGCCTGAGAGAATGCATTTTTACTATTTGGTAGTTTATGGATTTTTTAAAAAATAAATCCCCTCTAAACAAGTAAAAAAACATCAGACTTATGGAAACAGCAATGACTGTTAAATTCAACAGTGCCTGCCTGCTAGATCCTGTCACATAAAGTCATATTTGTCATTAAGTCATATTTGTTTCCATACACAAGCACACAAACTCGTCCAGCTGGTTTGATTTGTTTGAAATTTTAAAGAGGGAATGCTTTTATGAAAACATATGAAAACCTAATAAGTAAGCTCCAAATACCAGTTTCAACTTCGTGAGTTTTGTCAAACTCATTTGAAAGTAAATGAAACAATCAAAATAAGGATGAAGGTTCAACTAGAAAAACTTGGAATTTATTAAGCATCTTTTTCTCTAGACTGCACATGCAAAACAACTGAGTTATATTTAACTAACTGTAGCTTAGGACTGTCAGTGATTTATTTCCCTGGCATTCCTCAGCTGCCAGTAGTGGAGGGCACAATGGGTCCTAGGGATAGGGTGGTGGATTTTGTCTCAAGATACCCTGATATTGTTCCTGGCCTTGCTAATGGTCTGCTGGGTGATACAGAGTAAATTACTCCACCTCTCTTTCTCCCAGTGTCATGAGGATAGCAACATAAAGCATTTTGAGATCTAAAGTTCTTTGAGTTATATGGTATTATCATTTATTATTTATTCTCTGCTCTTCTGTGAGAGCTTTTTTTAAGACATTCTGTGCCAACTGAAGTACATTTTTTCCAAGGCAAGCAATCCACATTTGTCTGAGAATCAGGCTGTGAGTGCAATGAGAGGCAGCTTTTTTTTATCTTGTTTCCATAGAGTTCCCGCACAGATAAGTTTCCTACATGAAAATTATGAGCTGATCAGGTACCCAAGTGTATGAGCTTCCAACACGGAAACACAGTCTCAGTATTTATTTCTATGCATTTCTAATGCATCGTCGATCAAGGCTGAAAATTATCTGCTTGGCTGAACTGAAACCTCTTTGAAGTTCATTCACACCAACTGCAACAATATGGTAACACATTGACTGGTGCAGACTGGAAGACGCTTTCTACCAGTAGCTGCCGTGTTGAAGATTTTCTCTGTCAGAAATGTGCTTCAAAAAGTCTTTGGGGAAAAAAAAAAAAAAAAAATTACCTTTGTTTCCAGTGTTATTCTACACTGGATTTTAGATTTTCTTTGTTTGACAGCCCCAGCTGTTGTTTTTATTAGCTTTCCTCAAAAGCTGGCAATAACACCATGAGGCTTTTCAGAGCTTTTTCTTTGAGTGTTTATGCCCACACAGCTGTAGTAAATGTGATGGGTTCTATTTGTGTGACAGTTTAGTTAGCAGCAGAAACTGTTCAGAACTTGGAGGTATACCAAGAAAAAATTTCACCTCCATTTTGGCCCCTTTACTGACTCAGGTGGTTTTAAAGTGGTACCTGGGCTCAAGGATATGCCTCTAAAAAGCCTCATGCAAGAACTCAAGCTCTGTTTGCTTGTTCTCCATCACCCAGATCACCATGATGACATGATATAAAGCTCTCCAAGCAGGCCATATTATCTTGGGTTTGGCAAGATGCTGACTATGTATCCAGGTTTACCATAGTTTGGAAGGTGGGCTTTAAGTGTGCTCAGTATGAGCTTACATCTGCCTGCAAATGAGCTACAAATAATCCCCTCCCCCAAAGTTCTCCTGCAAATGGTTGCAGGCAGTCCTTGCTGGTAAGGCTCCTGGGAAACGTACTTGTCAAAGGTGGAACTGGGAAAGGGTAGGGGACTGCCCTACACAATCTGCAGCACTGCAAAAATGGTATCAAGTGCTGCCGCTTGCAGATTGGCAAGCAGAGCAACTCCAAATCAGGAGGGCTGAAGAGAAGCTTAGTGCAGAAATCACTTTGGCACAGTGCCTACTCCTCTTAGAATTCATACTGCTGTACCTCATCGTTCTTCCTTGGGAAAACCACTGCGAGAAGTAACAGGTCATTCAGTTTATAGGCATGCTGCAGTCTGGGCTTCTCTGCCGCAATTATTACCTCTAGTGTCGGCTGCCACTTAATTCCAGTCATGCTGTTTGGTTGTGCTCAAATCCATCATTAAGATCTTTAAAGATCCAAACATTTTCTTTATCCCAATCTCCTAGAAAGTTAAAAAGCAGTAAAAAAAAAAAATAAATAAAAAATGCTCTTTCATAATAGCTGCAGCTCTATCAATTCCAGAAAGTTTGTTTCCATAATTTATGAAAGAATATTTAAAAAGGATAGAAAAGAAGATGGATGAGAAAAGGCTTACAAGAGAGAATAATGATTTTACAAGTAGCAAGTATATCAGGTATACAAAGAATTGATGTTACCAGAAGAATTGATTGCTTGTTCTGTTATAGAGACAGAATTATAGAAGTAACGGATAAGCGGAAGTAGCAAATGGGATCTATTTCAGCAAGGATACCACGTCATTGACAAAACGTTAGAGTGTGAATAGGCCTACAAGGCCAGGTATTAGAAATTACTGTTTATTCCAAAGTGGTATCACTCCAGAAATTTTATGGCCACTGGTCCCCATTAAAAAAAGGAAACAAAAAACCAAAACCAACTCAGAGGTAAAGACAGGCCTATCCTGCCCTGGCCCTATGGATAGTGATTACTATACCAGGGAAGGTGTGTCCATGAACCTAAATATTATGATGAAATATATCTAAAAGGAATTTAATTAAGAAAAAAAAAAATCCTAAATCAAAAGCAGGAGAGCATTCATATTTTAGAGTATCTAATGCTTCAGCTATGACATAAAATTGCACGTGTTGACAGCAGATACCTGGTTAGCTGCTTATATTTACTCCTATTGTGTCATAGTGACTAGGAGAGAACAAAGTGACTCACAATTTCTATTATAAGTAGTAGCTTCTTGGTTCCAGTGTGAGGTCCTGACTCATTACCAACGTTTTGTTTCCTGCAATTTCTGCTGTTCGTATATGTAATTAATAAACATAATGTTGTGCATTTAGTTGCTACAGAAACCATTATTTCTTTAGCTTCTCCTGAGGATTCTGAGCAAATCTGCAGTAAGTTTGACCAACTTTGCCACCCTTTTACAGTCTTGAATGAAATAAGTTATGACTCCTGGGAGGAATGTTTGAATGTCTGTGAGCAAAGTTCTATAAATCTACACAGTAATTTGTCCCTATAGACTGTTACCAAATATAGTCTCAAAACCTTAAAAATTATATTACCCAGAGGAATGCTATTAAGCTTTTCTTCCATTGCATTAAAACAATCAGTGTTGATAATTTCAATGTGGTTTGCTGGAACTTCCTGCTAATTTGACAATAACGTAAAGCGCAGACAGTTAGTTAGAATAAATAAGGTAAGGACAAATGATATGTAAAAGTCAGGGCTGGACACAACTTATCTTCCCGGAAACAGAAAATACAAGAATCTGAGCAACAATGGAGGTATTTTATTCATGTAGCACCCTCCAACACTGTGAATTTTATAAATATCGGGTCCACATCAACATTTGAACAATAAGAAGTTTTGCAAGCAGTGAAATTTTAAAATATAAACGGTATTTTAGAAGTATATATGGTACAAAACATGTATGTCAAAGCTTGTGCAGTAGACAAAGACAATACAATACGATGGGGAAATACGGAGAACTAATGGCTGTGAGAGTGACAGGGAAAGGCAGTTTAATGTATAAGCTGTCATCACAGACTGGAACATGAGTGTATCTCGTTCCAAATTAATATTAACCTTGCTCATACTCAAAAGATCTTTAGATACACTATACAGCTTTAATTTGAAGGAATGAGAGTATTTCCCAGACCACTGTAATACTCACAGTGCCTGAATTAGTGCACACTTGCAAGATGTGTATTGGAGTACCAAAAATACTGAACTACTGAGAAACGTGAAAGAACTGATGGCTCCTTTCACTGTGGCCATGTTCTGAACAAAAGCGTAATGTTGAATTATTCTGTGGCACCTGATCTCACAGAGAAGACCTGTTTCATAATATCTCTAGTGAAAGGTATGTGACAGAACCATAATTTCTGCATCTGGGAGAGACACATGAGAGAGTCACAGACTTGTTCAGTATGATAATAATAAGAAATCAAAATGTAAGTTCCCACTGAGTTAGTAGCAGCTGAGGAAGGGGTTGTACAGAGATATTTGCCTCAGCCTGCATCCTGCTTTGGGCATTCCGTACATTTCAGCCTGGATTTTGCAGCAGAATCCACTCCTCCCCCCGTATTTTAAAAGCAAAAAGTTTTACGTTTAGTCAAAAATAATTTATTTTTTTTTGTAAGTACCTCCAGAATCACAGTCTCTGTTTGTACAACCCCACCATATTATGGACATGCAAATCTATTTAGGAGTCATCAGGGTTCTTTAAGTAAAATAACTGATGGATGTTCTCCTGGACACTATTAATGCATGTTAATAAAAAGAAGTCATAACAATAAAAAGGAAAATGCCATCCTTACAAAAGCTTTATCCTTTTCTCATTCCTCTGTCTTTCCTCTAAAATGAGATCTTGACAGAGGAGACTATTTGAGTATTGCTCTTAATGGGCTCTCAAATATGCCATTATTAGGAAATGTAATGAAGTTCCTCCCTTGTGTCCAATTCACTTTTATTTGTTTATTTTAGGAATGCAGAAAGGGCTGAATTTTTTGCCCCTGTGAACTTTATGGAATAATGGATCATTTCCTCTAATTGTTTTCTTTTTTTTTTGTTTACAAAAGGAGGACGACTTAGTAGACACTCTGTAAAGGCCCAGGGATGTCATTATGTCTATTGCTATTCATAATTGGATATCTCTATGTAATTTAAAACTATTAATGAATAAAATATAAGAGTACTCTCTCCACACAAGTAAACAAAACATTTTTACGAGATGGTAGGGTTATTTTCATCTCTTCAGAGAACAGTTGATATTTTCTGATGAAAATATCCATTGTGTTTCTTCAGGGTATTTAGAAACAAGGGTGAGAGAAAAGGAAAGACAGTGGAAGAGTTCAAGGCGTGATTGATTTTACATGGGAAGAGTCAATATTTTTAGACTTGATGATACTGACAGAATACATCATTCTAGAGCTTTTTATTTTTATTTTTATTTTTTTTTAACATTCTTTTAGTAATGGTATGACTTGTTTTTATGAATTTTCCGGTTTCACATGTTTTCAGAACTGTCTTGCATATATCTTTATGACATTGCAAAAGTGAAATAAATTGTGTGCACCTGTGCTCAATGGCACAATAGCACTAAAAAGCTCCTTAAGATTATCTCTGTCAACAGAAGGAAAAAGCATAAAATAAAGGTGATGTTCCTATTTTGTTATGACCAACTAGGATGTGTATGCTGGATACATACACTATGACATCTACCGATATCAGCAAAATGGCACATCTTAGTTCAAATCTCCACATGCCTTTAAAAAGCTTGCAGAGTGTTTTCCACCTTTGCTTTGGGAAGATAATTGAGCCTTTCAGAACTACTTGCTTTTTCCACTTTCTTACCTTAAGACATTAATTTGTTACATATTAATGTAATAATTTGATGAAATGGACATAACAGAAGTAGTATTGAGCAGAAGCGTCATCATGTAGCCTCAAAGCTTTACTGATCTGTAGCTGGGAACATGAGGAATGTAAAATTGGACATTAGCAATACTTGTATTCCTTCAATCATAGGTTAGATACACGGTTTATTTCCACATATATCTAAAATAGCTTAAAGCTATTCTATATTTAACTCCTGTACCTCACTGCTAGCAGAATAATGCTGACAGGAGAAGATATACCGAAATTTTCCTCATACCCTCCTGCAGTGTTCTCTCTATAGAGAAAAAATTATATCATCCAAGGTTGGCAGAGAAAATTTTCAGAAGTACATGAAAGTGTGTGTTGACTGTTCTGTGGTACCACAGTTGTTCAAATCAACTGGAGAATATCTGGGAATGAGATCCCACATCAATTATAGGCTACTTGCTATTGAGCAGCAACAACAGAAGCATTCTTTGAAGAAATGTGAATGGATCTTGAAAGAAAAGGTGTAAATCCTCAATCCTTTTGAAGGATTCAGAGATAAATACTTAAAATCTGTAAGGTGACAGTTTTAAGACAAAACTGCCTTCCCAGAAAATTTCATGCATAATAACTACAAGGTGACTGATATGAACTCCATTTTGCTCTCCCTGCTTAACTGGGGCTGTGGATTCCAACAGGGATTGGATTCAAGGTTCAGGATTACCATGACAAAGGTGTTTTGTAAAATCCACACCTTTTAAATAAAAAGAAAAGAAAGTTGTACAGGCAAAACTCCCCAAACAGTGCTTAGGAGAAACTCTACGACTGTTGAAAGTAAATGGGAAAATAGTAAACAAGATTTCAAATGTAGGTAGGAATGTAGTTATACAAAAACTTTAAAATGAAGCTGAAAGGCTTGAAATTCTTATAAAAATAAGGGGAGTGGGGAATTATTAAAATTAGGCCATGATGTAATCTATTTAAATCTGAGTAGAGCAGAGCTACTGGGATGATTACTCATTAACATAAATTATTATTTCATCCTGTAAAGCAAATTATATAAATCCAAAATGAGATACAAACAAGGCACAGCATTACTGAAATAATACCAAGGAATTTTCTCTTATGCTCACAAGAATATACAGTTGTGATATTTCTCTCTTCATAATTGTCAAGTGCTTTCTAAGAAAACATTTTTTTAGTACTAGAACAATGGGACATGCCCCACTTCACATGTCCAAGTAATCTAGAGGAATGAATAACACAGAATCAGGCCAGTAATTGACTAAAGAAAAAGGAAAAGGCAAAGAAAAATCATAAATATTCCAACATGATACCAAATGAAAGTGCTTGGGGTCAAGTCTCTCCCAGTATGGGAGCTTAAGTCATTGATCTGTTTTACTCTGTGGGGTACTTTGGTGTTGTCTCTGGTTGGACTTAATGAAGGAGTCAAACTGTGTGATCATGTGCAAAATAAGAAGACCAGCTCATAAACAGAAAACCAATACAGTTCTCTTCCTTTTAATTGCCAATTAGATTAATTTTTACCTTGCTTTGTGGAATAATTAATAAAATTAAAATGCAGATTTTTCTCTTCTTTAGTTAGTTTATTCATTTTTTCAAATGAATGAGGCCAAGAACTAGGTCAAGGTATATTTTAATTGTATGTAATTCTGAGGACAAATCAGGAAGATAGATTTATCTCTAGTCATGGATAGTTGTGGTCCTGAGACAAATCACATGGACTCTAGGATCCTGTGTGGGGAGAAGTGTTATTCACACTGCACTCTTGGGATCAAGTTGAATCTCTTTTTCTCTTGTTTTCCCTCCTCCAACTTCCTCCTTCTGTATCCTTCCTGCTCTTCTCCTTTTCCTTATCTCCTTCTCTGTGGAAGCCTGTCTTAAAATAAAACCTCTCTCTTTAACTTTTATCATTAACAAAAAAGTCCATGGATCCAAACCATTTTTAGCTACACGCCAGTTTGCCCAAGCTATTTCTCTAAATATGCTGATATTAACTTATAATTAGACTAAAATAGTTAATGTTATCATTTGATGACCCAAAGAAAAATTTGAAATGAAAATATAAAAATATAGAAAAGCACAGGTTAATTTGACAGTGAGAATTCTTTAAGAGTCACCTGTGAAGATATTCAAGGTAGAAAGAACCTCCAGTTTTCTGACTTTTAGATGTTTTCTTTCAAAGTATCTTAGAATGTATTAACTTTGCTGTCAGGAAGGTTAGAAAAAATGTTTAAACCACGCCACCTTCAGAAAATTGAATCTGGTATACGTGATACATGACAATATTCAGCTCAAAATCTTTCAACTGAATATAGTTTTATTTTCTCATTTATACTTCACCGTTGACCAACAGAAGAGCTAAATGGTCTTCAGATCCATCTTAATATCTCCAAAAATATTTCTGATCTATAAGAATCTGGCTTTCTCAGCAATTACTTAGGTTTCTATGCATACAACATTAAGCTTAATTTTTGTGGAAATCCCTACTGCTTCTACAAATTTTCTTTGATTTCGTGTTTTTTAACTCCAGTTATTGTAAGTCCTTCATCAGTTAGAGAGAGCTTATGTTAATGTAGACAAATAATTTAGTGAGCTCAAGAATTCATTGAATTACTTTCAGAAGTGACATTCAGCATGTTCCACAGTCCAAATTCTACAAAATTATAAGATTCATTTTTTAATCTATTTCAAGTAAATGAAAGTTATCCAAAACTTACCTGGAAACTACTCCTGAATCCCACAGTCAGCACTTCTGTCTTCCTCCTAACAAGGAATAAAGTCTTTCTTTTGTTCTAAGGTTAATGGAAAGGAGTAATTGTTTGACGGGGAACAGTTTTGTTTTTAAAGCTAGAGTCATAGTAAGTTGATAAATAATAAAGCAGTACACTGAACTAAACATATTAAGAGTTGCTTAGCTGAGAATGATTTTTATGAGTACTGGAATTTCTATTTTTCCCTCTTCTGACACTGACTTCCAGAAGCTGTTTTTACCAGTGTGACATTGAATTCTTTAACACCGACTTTTTCAGTTCAGAAATGTTTCCACATCTTTTTTTTGTTGTTGCAGATATTTTCCTTATGAAGGTGTTAATGGAGTTCAGGCAAACTGCCAAGAGTTATCTCAAAGTTTCATGGTCCCCTTTTCTATGTGGCATAACTGGAATGGCTCAAAGCCCATGGGACATTGCAAACAATTTTGCTAGTGCTCTTGGCTGTTTACCAACATAGAGCTTTTGTTTTCTATCCTGAGAATTTTCCCAATAACAAATTATTTTCAGATATGGTTTTTAATCAAGACTACAAAGAGCGATTAAAATATAAAACTGTGGGTTGTTGAATATGTCTATGGCCATTCAAGTCACCTCTCGAAGTATAACTACCTTAAGGTACGTACTTAGTGAACAATATCAAAATTTTCATGGCTAGTGGACTAGATTTCACTCTTGTTCACTGATTACTCAGCATACCGTCCCTGTAAGCTGTGCCTTTATCAGCAGTCACATTTGATAGCAGACTTCAAGCCTTCTATAGATAGATGAGTAAGACAGAGAAACATGAAAGTCTAAAACATTTTGAAGGCTTTGGACTTGTAAATAGTTCCAGCATGCAGCATAAAATAGGATATTTGTTTAAAATCTCAAAAATGAGCATGCAGCATGCAACACAAATTTGCAGTCCCCTCTGCTCTTGATTTTTTTCTCGAAACGGCAATGATTTCACAACAACTGTCCTAAAGGAGGTATTATTACCTCACCGTTTGAAGTGGTTTATAAACTTGGGAAACAGAACTTCCTTTCTCCATTTCTCACAGATATGTACATATATGCCCAGACAGACACAAGATCTGTTAATTTAAAATTCTGAACAGAATTTGAACTTAACCTAAAATCTAAGTCTATCCTTCCAAATTTCAGAAAAAAAAAAAGATGAGCTAGAGAAGGGCCTGGTGTTTCAGTGCTGGTATCAAGGTGACTTTTTAAGCCCTAGAGAAGGATGTTCTATCTCCCTAATTTAAGCTTTTAAACCTAACTGAACTAGATTATTTTGTGAATGCCTGAAAGACATTGAATGATATATCTATTAATATTTAAGGAACTGAGATAACTTTATTTGGAGGAGTTCTTTACTTAGACACATACAATTTGAGTTTAAGGTAGATACCTATGTTGGACTGAATTATATACCCTTTTTTTCCGAGGTGAGGTGAGTGGAAATAAGGAAACAATTATGCAGCAGGATTTGTAATGAATCCATCTAAGAAGCTGGTTGTTTACATGAAACATATTTGAATGAAAGGATGTCATAGAGAATGAATCTACTTCATCTTGTACGAAAAGTTAAGGGGTGAAACTCTTGACTTTTTTTTGGCACAAAGCTGCTGCCTTTTTTTTTCTCAAGACTACAGAATAAAAAGTGCTTGTGAATGAGGACACATTGTCAACACAGGTATTCAGATTCAGTGCTGAGAATGAAAAGCTTCTAGAGCTGTTCCTCTGATATCCTGTCATCTTGCCACCTGAGAATGACAGTCTGCTAGTATGCAGCAAGTGGCAAGGAAGTTTCACTTTGAAAACATCAGCAGCCCTTGTTCATCTGTTAATTAAAGCAATCTGCCAGTGTTCCTCTTAGGCGTGCAATGAATCAATGCTAAGCTAACGTGACACATTTTCACTGTTGCTGTAATGGAATTGAAAGTAACACATTTATTTATCAGGTGGCACCAATCTACACTTCCTTGTCTGATGAGGGAGTTTGATTGTCACACTATCACCGTCTGTTCTAGGTATGACAAACTGAAGATTTTCAATCTGTTTCAGCAAAGTTACAAAACAGCACATGGACTACACGTTTCTGCTGGGCCGTTCAAGCACTATTTCTGCCTTGGATTTGGCTAACAGTAATTTTGCTCTAAATTGCTACAGAACTGGTAAACAACAGTTGCTGGCAATAGATCTGCAAGAAAAAGATTTCTTTGCTTTGAAAATCTTCATTCACAATGCAGGATTTCACATCAATTTCTATTTCAGTTTTAAAGTAGGGCTTATGTCCTTGACATTTTTTGTATTCTCAATGACAAGAGGTGGTATAAAAAAGCATTACCTTTTCCTGACTAATGGCAAGAATTTAACATCAGGGATCTACATTAAATGCCTTTACTCCTTATTGTAAATCTTCAGAGAGCTCTGAAAGAAGACAATTTCAAGCCCAGCCTGTTTCCCAAAAATCAAGTACCGCAAAGCATTGAAATGAGGAAAATATGAACATAGAATATAGCATATAAACAACAAAAAACTTGTGATACAGACATTAAGTAAAATACACCTAGATAACAATAGTTTAATAAACTGAACAGAATGACTGAAGATGGAAGTTCTAAGATATTAAACAATATGTCAAGGCCCTTAGTGTACCAACCAGCTCTGCAATCTTTTCCCTCACCCAGGGATTTGGTTACCAGTCTTCCAGGGCAGCACTGGAATACAGTAGTTGTCTAACCCTGGATCAGACTTTTGTGAAAATGAGTAAGGTTGTGGGAAAGAGCTGTAAGAAGCCTCATCGAGTCCCAGCCCATTGGCTTAAGAGCTGTATTATGCCACAGGCCCTTGCCCCTATCTGAGTTACACTGTTGTATGTCCAACATCTTGCTGATTCTGACCTTGCTTTGCTGGCGCTGGATCTCAAACCTCAACTGGGTTTGTCTGTCAGTAGGCTTTTGTTTGACTCTGTTTTGGTCCCCAAACCTGCCCTGCTTTTCTTATGTAGGTGCTGTGGGACTGTGTCCATGGTTGGTGGGACGACTGCCTGCTTTGTTGTCACCTTGGGCTCCCAGCTCTCCGTCCTTTGCCAAAGAACTTGTTCTTTCTGCTGTCTGGTATGTTAGCGGGTTGCCAGACTGCTATGGATGATGCTTGCACAAGTTTCAAATGCAGAACTCTGTAGGAGCAAAGCAGGTCCACCAGCAAGTGGAAAGCAACTCACGAACATGAAATCAGCATCAGCAGAGCACTATTAGAGAGCTGAGCTGTTTTAAATCTGCAAACGCTAATACAAAAGACCATTAGTACAGATAGACAAGTACCTGAGCTCAACTCAGTCAGTGGGTCTTAGCTGGCTGCTTTTAAAGGAATGCACACAGTGTCTTTTCCTTGAAATGAAGTGATATAAAAATTCATGTGAGTAATTTTTCAAGATGTAGCCAGAAATCTTTAGAAAAATAACACCCTTAAAAAGTAAAGCTAATCCTCTTAAGAGATTTTAGCTTTTATAAACTTCAAACATAATTTCCTTACTATTAACAGAAGTGCCAGCATACTCTGGTTATTCTTACATTTAGAATAAATACTCTATAATTATCATAGATTGTTGTGCATATGTGGTAAAAGATATCACTGCTTTGCACAAAAAAAATATAATGTGACTTTTTACACAAGGGGTATTTATAAAAAATGTATAAATGCTAATGGCAAAAAGGACAGAAAGATAAGTCAGTTCCCAGCACATCTTTGCAAAATGATCTCACGGAGTGAAATCTTGGAAACCCATAGAAAATGAATGGTAACTATTATTTGGATGTGATATTGAGGGCTAAACAAGAAAATAATCCTTACAAGAATGAAATCTTACAATGAAATGTGAAAATATCCATGTTAAAGTATTGTGAAAGTTTCATTTTAAATTAACGAGGCAGATAACTCAAAATTGAAGATGAAACTTAACTGACTTGGTGCTAGTAGTAGCATTCTTATAGGATGTCTGTACTTATCGTAGTGGACAGTGAAATTTGGGATACAGCACAGAAGTCCAACAACTTATTCCAGGGATTCAAGTGAGCATGTAGTGTGCAGTATATTAATTTACAGACTGAAATATCTAATTTGAAAGCATGTGACTTACTGTTGAGTCTAATGGGATGACTACTACTCTTCTCTCACGATAACTCTCAAAATTTAAACCATGGCAGCAAAGAAATTAGTAATCTCAGAGTGGTAGCATCCTCTTGCTGAACACTTCATGAGGATTTGCAAATATTTTTAGTATCTCACTTGCCCTCAGTAAGGCTAATAAAACCAGCAGTTTTTCTTAAACACTGCTTAGTGGCATTTAATGAGAACTCTTTCTGTGTGCTCCCGTCTAGAATCTTAATTTGCATTAGGTAAACCACAGAATTACATTACACTCCTGATAAAGAATAAGATCAGAGTGGCATATTTTGAGTTCTCCATGTTCAATTTCTGGCTACCTATTTGTAAAAATTAGCTTTATTAATTCTATGTAAAATATTAATTATTTATATTAAATTACAAGTCTTTAAAAAAGATGTGTCTTTACACCGAGTTAATGCTTCAGATAGGAAACCTGATTATAAAGTTACATGAGCTGCTTAAGCAGTCACAGTAAGCAAGGCAAGAATGGAGCACACAGGGTATAAAGACCTGGGTATATAATGTCGTTGAATTATTTTCCTAACTTTGTCCATCACTATAATGCACTATTAAATCTTAAATGAGAAAAAAAGAAGATTTCAGTAATTATTTTCTCAAAAATCTCCACATTACTTCTAAAAGGCTGTTTCTAGTGTTTTATACAACATACAAATAAGCCTAGTAGCAAGTTTGCTATACTGCATTTTTTAGAAAACTAGAATACATCCTGCCAGGTCTTTCTAGAATGCAACAGACGTTCAGACTATATTTTGCCTGCAACTTTATTCACTAACTAAATAAGTCAATGCATATATGATTGTTTATACTATGACTGTAAATTTATATAATATAATCAGAATCTTAAATTGAGTTAAACATCTAATTTCCATCAGTGAAATAAAAAAAAAAAAATAAAAAATATTTCAGTTGAGATATTTGATTAAAAAAAAAAAAAAGAAAAACTTTTAAGTACAAATTTCAGAGTTTTACAATTAAAATTTTCAGAGGATTGTTTGTGAATCAATTTCTCTTTCATGGAAGATGAGAAACATTCCTTTACTTCTTTTGTTTTGTTTTGATTTATTTCTAAGTCTCAACTGTGTGCCAGCATCTGCAGAATTGCTGACCAGTCTTGCAAAAAGTGAGATTCTTCTCTGCTGTGTGTGGTCCTTGTCCAGCAAAGCTTGTGAAGGAAAAAAGTCTTGAGTTTTCTTCATTTCTCTTGCAGTTCAGAACATTAATCTTTTAATATTTCCCGTCTTTTTAATAATTCCTGTCTTAAAGCAACTCGGCTTCCTTTTACGTGGTTGTTTGCTTAGAAGAAATACCCAAACACTAAAAAGAAATTCTAAAAAAAAATACGATAGAATCTAGGAATTATACATCTAAGTTTAAGCAGATAACCACGACTCACTATCCAAGTCTAATAGTTTATTCTAAAATAATTTTCAAAATATAGTTAATATTATTAGCTTTGGATGTTTCCTCCTTTGAATTATAAAGGACTGAATAAAAAGCAGAAATTTGAATTCTGACTTTTAGATGCTTAGAGATAAGTGAGATGAATCACACCCACACATTGTTCTTAAGGTGCAGTGAAGACTGTAGAAATAGATGTAAACAATTTAAAAGTGAAAAACTTAACAGTAGTAAAATCAATTTTCTTTCTAACTCCAGGAAACTATGGTCATATATTTTCTTTTTATTTTATTTTTAATATTTTCATTTAAGTAGTTTAATTTCTTCTCCATTTCTCTCTCACTCTCTCACACTCCTGTTCTTGAAGAGACGTCGGAAGAGCATCTGTTGCTCATCTCAGAGGCCAGTCTGGTCTAAATCACACCAAATTTAAAGGAAGCCCAAGCACCTTAAGCTGTCAGAATTCATAAGTAAAGGAGGTCAGTATACCTAACACTGAACAACACCCTACTTTCTTTCCTCCATGTGAATGGAGTTTTGAAATACAGTGATGGAACATATTTAGGTAGACACAATTAATAAGATTTTTTTTTAATGGAGTGTCATGTTGTCTTGACATATTAATCTATATTATTTTCTCCAAAGTGCGTTTTCCAGTACTTAAATAGAAATAGAGGATGTATTATACCTTATACCTAATACTACTTAGATGAGTGGCTGGCAATGACTAAATAGCTCCTGAGCTTTTGAGGAGCTTAACACCTTCTTCCCTCTGGGCTTTCTGTAGTTATTTTCATATGTCTATAGATACAAAAATGTCATCTTTTATTCTTTCCTTCTTTTTCTACACAAATTACCCTTAAATCTACAAAGGAGAGTGGTCTCCTGAAGACCTTCTGCAATATAAATCCCTCTTATTCTCCGAAAGGCTCAATGACACAGTGAGAGCATCTTGCCTTTCTTCTGCTGCATCCCAGGCAATGAAGGATTCAGCAGATAGAATCAAGAAGAAGTGAGTCATGCTGAAATCCTCACCATAACCACAAAGGGATCTACTGAAAGAAGTCAGGTCCAGGCCTGTTGGATTCAAAATTACTTCATTCCTCATTGCCATCTTGTGACTCAGGGCTTTCAGTCAGCCTGCTTGAGAGCTGGCTAATTGCAGTAGAATGACACCAGGGATCAGCAAAACTCTAAAATTACAGATCCTTTCAAAGGCGTGGACATTCCCACCTATTTCTTCACAATATATATGGGCATAGCTCTTTCTGAAGACTCTCACTTCATACACTTATAATACCAGCACTCTTGGAAACTTATAAAAATGATGCATGTAAATAACTGCCTGAAAATGAGATGACACCCTTTTGGGTCTAATTTAGTCCCTTGGGGAATCTGTTGCTTCTCTTTTTGCTTATTATTCCTACTGTTTAGTTGCAGTATTGCTGCAATAAGTTTGTTATGTTCATCTTGTTTACTTTTTCTTTTGGAAGGAACATTCCTTTTCCCCATTAATACTGAAAATTTAAAAAGAGATCATTCCTTAATATGTGTCTGTCTTCTACAGATGCCAATATTAGCAGCAGCATTTCGTATTTCTCTTTCCTAATGAGTTCAAACCATCTCAGTGTCTGACCCAAGCAGTTAACTATCATGAAAAGCCAATGTTATGCTTCTGTAGAATCTTTCTGCCTTTTAGAAAAAGCTTTTAAAAAAGTAAGAATAAGATAACATTTTCAAAGCAGCAGCTTTAGCAGCACTGACCTAGAATGTTCATGAAGACTCACAAATTGTCAGTTCTTTGTGAATGAAAAGTTAAAGCCGCAAAAAGGTATTGTTGTCCTGTGGGCTTAAAAAGATTTATGGATTTAACTTCTACAGAAAAGGTTGTCAAAATGTGCGGTTCAGATTTTAATACAAAGGAATGCAGTAAAAATAATAACAAGTGAGATATGGAATGCATCCTATTAGTATTCAGTTATTATCAGAAGTATTGAGTAGAGCATTTTCAGAACAGAGTAACTTATTGGTATAGTATAACTTTCATTATCTTCTTTTGTATCAACTCTCAACTTCGTATTCACTAACATTTCCTTTACTATTATCACCACTAAATAATGTTTGTTTTTATAGTAACACACAAGAAAGAGAAAGATTTGAGTGCTAGCCACCTAGAGAGTCAAAGCTATTAAGTCATATGTTTCACTTTCTCATCTATATTTGGGGGAAAAAAAAAATTGAGAAGACAGCAAGAGGCTTTTTATTTTTATCACAATGAAGCACCATATGAAGCTGCACTGCTGCATAAGTATATCGTCGTGATTAAGAGTATTATGCCTACATAAAGTCATAGAAAGGAAAGACATGGTGCAAGCAATTTATTATTAATATACTGAGAGAAGTGTGCTTTCGTCCTTGTATCTTCAATTCTATAGGTGTCAGATGGATAACTTCACCAGTAAAATGTTGAAGGTCATTTTCTATTTCTTATTCCATTTTACTTCAGTTAAAAATACTATCTTTATTGGGTTCTTTTAATTTTCTTATTCAGGCCAATTGACCTCATTACACACTTGCTGAATCAGGTTACTGAGTAAATGACATCATGTGGGACAAAAGTTAACAGTTGCAATATCCCATCAAAGAGTTGATATTTGCATTTAGAGACATTTGAAACACAAATCTGAATCATTAACTTGAAGTCAGCAGAGTTAAATCCAGTCTGAATTCCCTCTTTAATTACCTGGATAAATGTATTTAAGTCTTTTTAAGATACGAACGTTCATTTACAAATCAAAGAGATTTTTTCTTTCGTTTCTTTTCCTTCCTCTTCCTCTTCATCTTTCCTCTTCCTTCCTCTTTTCTTTCTCCTCAGGCAATCCAGCCTTTTGAAGTCCACAGCTTTAAATCTAGAGTAACAGTTAATTGTGACAATATGTTATCAATACTACAGAAGACACTGGATGCTAGAACAGTTTTTATGGGTACCCATCTGTTAGACACAGATTAAACCCAGTCTTAAAGCCTATCTAAATCCTGTTTCATCACATTTTGATGAAGATTTGCAGATTGTTATTCAGACTCCTCTGATTTTGCAGAGTGCAAGGGGAACCAGCAGTAAAACAACCATAGAAAATGTAGTGAAAAGCGTTCATCGAATTAAAACAGGTCCATCTTGTTGGTTTTTTTTTTATAAAAGCCAGTACAAAAACTGCTCACTGTGTACCATTCAGTAAAGCTATTACTTTTGCTATAATACAGCTCATGACATACACACCTTGGTAACTAAAAATGTTGAGTACCTACAATTTTTTTGTTGTTCTGAAAGTATTTTTATTTGTAACTTATTGACATACAATGTTGCACCATCAGCGCTTCAGAATGTGAGTTTAAATGAGTATTTTTCAGAGCTTTGAACTTTTTGTTAAGGAACAAGCTAGACTGTATCAAGGATTGCCATCTTACTGTGAGTCAATTATCTTACAAGTTAGAAAAGGGCGTGGTGTGTGTATGATTATTTTTGCTTTTGTAATGCAGCCTTGTTTTCCACTACACATGAAGTATGTGAACATACATAAAGCATGTAAACACAGGTGATGGTGTCTATCATTAATTAGGACTAGTTACTGCTTCTTGTACACAATGTAAAAAAGCATAAGCTACTTTTTTAATTGCGGCATGAATGGGATATCTCAGAGTAGTCTCTAACCACGCAGTGCCCTGATGCAAGCAAGAGTATTACTTTGTACCAGCAATCATAGAAAAATCCTATG
Source organism: Thinocorus orbignyianus (assembly GCA_013400375.1). NCBI lineage: Eukaryota > Metazoa > Chordata > Aves > Ciconiiformes > Thinocoridae > Thinocorus > Thinocorus orbignyianus. The sequence goes on along the minus strand of VXBW01005789.1, from coordinate 314,166 downwards.
ATTTGGGTTGGAAGGGATGTTTAAAGTACATCTAGTCCAACCCCCTTGCAATAAGCAGGGACATCTTCAATTATATCAGCTTGCCTTCAAATATATCAGTTTGCTAAGAGCTCTGTCCAACCTGACCTTGAATGTTTCCAGGAATAGGGGATCTACCACCTGTCTGGGAACCTGTGCCAGTGTTTACCACCCTCATTGTGAAAAAATTCTGCCCTGTATCTGCTCGAAATCCACCCTCTTTTAGTTTAAAGCCATTACCCCTTGTCCTATGACAACAGGTTCTACTAAAACATCTGTCCTCATCTTTCTTTGAGGCCTCCTTTAAGTACTGAAAAGTCACAAAAAGGTCTCCCCAGTGTTTTCTCTTCTCCAGGCAGAACAATCTCAACTCTCTCTCAATCTTTCTTCATAGGAAAGGTGTTTCAGCCCTCCGCAAATTTTTGTGGCCCTTCTTTGGACCCACTCCAATAGGTTCATGTTTTTCCTGTGATGAGGGCTACAGAACTGGACATAGCATTCCAGGTCGGTCTCACCAGGGTGAAATAAAGGGGCAGAACCGCTTCCCTCGACCTGCTGGCCGCACGCTTGGCCTTCTGGGCTGCATGAGCACATTGCTGTCTCATGTCAAACTTTTCATCCACCAAGTCCTTCCTGGCAAAGCTGTTCTCTATCCCTTTGTCCCCCAGCCTGTACTGATATTGGGGCACTTCCCCAATCCAGGCGCAGAACCTTGCACTTGGCTTTGTAGAGGTTCATGTGGGTCCACTTTCAGAATTTGTCCAGGTCCCTCTGAATGACATCCCATCCCTTAGGTATGTCAAACACATCACTCAGCTTGGTGTCATCTACAAAATGGGTAGAAATCGTGGACGGATGCACACTCACGGTTCTTTCCAATCATTGACATAGGAATGGACATGTTCATGTGTGCAGGACTTAGTTTTTGTTTATATTAAGGAGATTTTAATGAAATCTAACAAATAACTTTTCACACTATTCCTTGAATAGCAAATACAGACTGCTTCTGTGTAGAAAGCACTTTTTTTTTTCCCCTCAGTAAAAGATATTTACAATTCATAGAAGCTCATAACTGAAGTTTCCACATTTGACAATATGCAATAAATGTTCCAGTCATTTAAACAAAGCTGAGGAAAATAAATTTCAACCATTATTTTTGTACACTGTAGAAGATTTTTCCAACTCCGCTACCAATACAAGGAATATTACAAGGTGTGCATATCCCACTCTGCCACCAGATATTATTTCATGTTCGTGTAGCCAGAGAAGAACAGTAATGACCTACTCTTCTAAAATACTATCTAATAATTTCAAAGCAAATAAAGCAGTACATTTGTCAGCAACTGGATATTTCAGAAAATCTCTGAAGAAGAATAAACACTTCTGCTTGCAAGGTCTCTATAAACTAAAGAAGTGTCCAGGAAACTGCAATAGGACTGGGACTATTTTCAAATTCTCTATTAATGTGTCATACATATTTAGACATGTTACGTCACACTTTGGGGTTTTTTCTCCTACCCTTCATCAGTTTCATCTTTTTATTCTGTGAACTCTTTAGGGTAGGCACAGTAGCTTTCAAAATATGCAAAATGAAGTTCCTTGAGGACTATTATTTTTAAAATGGAATTGAACTAACAACTGGAATAGAATTAAATAATTAGTATATATCTTGGGCTATATCTGCTGAGGCATTACTAGCAGAGAGAGACATGATCAGCCATTCTATGCAGAGCTTGTCAGGCCACACCTTGAGTACCATGACCAGTTCCAGTTCTGACAATTTAAAGAAGATGCAAACTGACAGGAAAGGGTTTAAAGGAGGGCCATGAAGACAATCAAAGCACCGGAGAACCCATCCGCCCTATGAGGAAAGACTGAAGAAGTCAGGTCTCTTCTCCCTGGAAAAGAGAAAGCTCAAGGGAGACTTTATCACAGTGTTATGGTACTTAAAAAGGCAGCTATGAAGAGGATGGAAACTCTCCCTTCTCTTCACAAAGAGCCACATGAAGAAAACGAGGGGCAATGGGTACAAGTTGCACTGGAAAGGGCTTTATCTCAATTAAAAAAATAATAAAAAAAAAAAATAAAGTGAGAAAAAGCAAACACTGAAACAACTTCCCAGGGACTTAATAGAGTATACCTCACCGGTGGTTTTCAAGATTCAATTGGACAGGGTGCTAGATAGTCTCACCTAGGCTTTCTTTCCCATAAAAGGCTGGACCAGGTGGTGTTTTGAGGTCACTTTCCACCAAGACTGTTATGATTCTATAATTCTAGAAATCAGGAAGAATATGCCTGCTTTTCTTGCTCTCCTTCAAATTTTATTGGCTAGAGTTGCTTATATTAGTTCATTTCTTATCCTCCATGACACTGCATGGAAGGGGTAGTAAGTTTTTTTTCTAATAACAGCAAATACCATCACCTACATATTTAATCAAATAATTGGGGATAGCATATGAGCATTTGATTTGCAAAATAGAACTTGTGGCATTCATAAAAGGTAAAAGACATTCTTCAAGGTGTACTGAGGTCAGTGAGAATTCATGGTTGACATAACAGGAATCTTTATTTTTGTTTGCTGAATTCTTTCAATTTCTACAAATGCCACTAACTTTGTTTTATTAAAAATATAAATTATACTTCCTTGTAATCTCACCATTTGATGTGTATTTTGCTTTTTGTTTGTAATAAAGCTTACTACATTTTCACATTTCTGGATTCCAGGAAGGTTCAGAGTTATGATAGAGTGCACAAAATTGGCCAAAAGAGGTCATCTGAGTGAAAAAAAAACTTCTGGAGTGGATTTTTATCATTTGTTGACTGCTGTGTATAGGTGCATTCCTTCTTTAATGGAAAAGGCAGATGATAATGTGAATTAACTTATAATCTTAATTAAAACTAAATCCTGAGGCTCATGTCACAAACTGAGTTGCTACAGTTGGGAGTTTGCAGGCTTCACTGGCTACAGAAACAGGTAGATATCTTCAGACGTCATTTCAGCCCATTAAAATCTGATGAGTAGATGATATCAAACCTACTAGAAAGAGCTATTGCTGTTCACTGATTGAGATGCATTTTTTAGCAATATTAATCACAATAGTATTAAAATTTAAATTTTATTATTTATACATTAACATAAAGGTCAGCTGTTGCCTCTCAATATTACATTAACTTGTCTTCCACCAAAGCCTTTAATTCCAGCCTGGAAAAAGGAAAGAACAGATAATCTCAAAGTTTTCAAAGTGTGTGGAGATTTCTGAACATGAATCCTGAAGGACTCATTTTAGTTTTAGTAAGAAATCCCAATACACTATCCATCAACTGTAATGTTGTCATCTAGCAAGAAGTAAGTGAAGTTACAGATATTTAATGTCTCTTAAAGATTTGCAGCTGGTTTATATCGAGTACTTCAGAATAGGTTGTAGTGTAGATTTGATTGTCTGATGACTGAGTTTTTTCTGTATCTGTAATTTGGCTACTGTTGCAGGAGAGAGGTAGTGTTTTTAGCCACTGACCTATCTCAAAGATATATATTGATCTAAATAATTAACAATTGCTAGATAGGGTAATACTTTCATTCTTAAGTAGGTTCTCTAGTCTAGTAATATCTAATCCTTATCAACATCCTGACATACGGAGAAAATTTTTTAGTGAATGTGAAAAAACCTGCAACAATGGGAAGTGATTTTAAATTATGTCTACTTACCATTTCTCTACCATTTGACAGTAGAAATAAATAAGTGATTTTGTATACTTAATCAAAGTTATTACTATTTATCAGATTGCTTTTTGTGAAGTTATTAGTTTTCATTTGAAGAATTTTAAGAACCAATTAAGCCTACAAAATATTCTGCTAAATACATAAGGTAAAAACTCTAGATTTAAAGTTACATTTCATCAGGCTTGACTAGGATAGGCTTCTAAACTAGTTCGTATTATATATTTACCAGAAGCGCTGGTCTTTTACCAATTGCTAGAGAAGTAACCCAGACAAGCAACTAATTCCATATGCCAAACATTATCCTGGCTAAAATTTGGTGAGAGGACTACCAGCAACAACAATTGTTTAACTTCTCTTTGAAGATTTATTTGGATCTATTTGCATTTGTTTGGGTTTTCCCCGTCAACATAAGTATGTCTTACTGCTTTTTGTCAGCTTTTAAATTGAGCTATATCATACAAGCCATTTCTTTTGTGATGCTACAGAAGTGACTTGTCAAATTATCAAGTCTTGTAAAGATTTGCAGTAGATCAAAAAGGAGAGTAATCTTTAGATCAGGGAAAATGTGATCTGACAGATGACAACATGTAAATCTTAACTTTCATAAACTACATTCTACTCTCAAGTTTGTACAGAGCTTGAAGCCTGATTAGACCAGAGATTATATATATAATATTTTTAAATTTTCATTCTCAATGATCTGTATTTTCTCATTGTTTTTTACCCCTGAAAATAGCAGTCATGTTGATTGATTACCTGGCAGAACTTGTGCTTACCTGACATATCCTAGCTTTCAAGATATGCCCTGCTCAGTGTAAATGTTGGTCTTTTAATGGCAATAACAGTATATGGGGCTGTCTGGATTTTTATTAGATTGCCATTAAGAGCAATATATCATTCTCCAGCTCTGCTGAGTGTTTTAAAGAAGCAAAATAATCAAATTGTGTGCTTCAAATTTGCTTTAAAAATGGACATCATTGGATGGTATGGGCTGAATTATTGCAGAGCAAGTTTTGCCTGCATGAGTTAAAAGATTTTGGTGCACACATTTTTACTGCTAATTTTCTAAGCTGTTTAAAAATAATTTACCAGAAGATATTTAACCAGCATCTGTTTTCTTTTGGGATTTATTTTCATACTACAGATATTTCTAGCATTTTTTTTTTTTCAGTTTTTATTATGTGGGTTATAATATCCATGAATTGCTATGGATACGAACAGTTGGGCTAGTCTATTAACGACCAAAATACTTAAGAAGCCCTGTAAGGGTCAGAACAGGATTGGGGGGGAGTGGCAAGGGGGTGCCGAGAAAAATGAAACATACAGAGCAGCTGCTAGTCTCTTCCTCTACAAAATATTTAACTAGGTCAAATAAGAAGTTAAAATTATTTGCCTATTTAAATAGATCTTCAAAAGTGAGGAAACTAGTAATCTTATTCTTTCATTAAATAGTTGCAGATAGAGTTATCACCATTTGATTGTCCTTCTGGCAGCAAAAACAGTATGTAAAAGTTTTTGATGACTGTATATCAAAGTATGCTGTCGAAGAACAAAAGAATCTCATTTCTGTTTTGGGACATATATACACATATATCTGTATTCATTTAGCTGGGGGTAAACAAATCATCATATACAGAGCTCACCTCCTAATCCCTGATATTCACAACACTATTTCCACTATGACTTAATATGCAAAATCTCCAGAAGTTCATGTTTTGGTTTATACACAGTAATACATGATGTCTAAATAACATAAATGAGCAAATGTTCATCTAGCCTTTAACCAAACAATGTTAACTTCCTCTACTCCAAATAGCTCACATTATTATAATTTTATTTTTTATTTTATTCTATTATCTACATAATATAAACATGAACAAATATATCTATGTACAAATAATTGTAGGGACCTGTTCATGAATACAATTTCTTGCACCCCAAGCTTTTCTTCACACTGGAAGTGGGACACTGAGATAAGAGTCTTCTATTATGACTTGTGTTCATGGCACTCCAAAGTAATCTGCATAAATGTAGAAATACCAGGTCCCTTGCAAATTATATTCTGTGTATTCTATAAGGTATTACTTACCTGGATCATATGATAGGACAGGGACATGGGATGATATACAGGTTACAGCTGAAAAAAAGAGATTTGATTTTTCTTCTTTGTGCATGTATTTTCTAGGCCAGGAAAAGGGTTTTCTCATTACATCATTAGCAGGAAAACATGTCCAATAGATAAGACCACATATTTAGTGAAGTAATAAAATTTTAATAACTAACATGCCACAGGTGATAGCAATTTGTACAATATTTAATTCCCAGGTTGGTTTCTACTGCAGAAAGCACTAATATTCTGTAGGACATCTTCATCAGACAAAGTTCTTCTAATTGACTCCTGGGGGCAAAGTGTTTCACCTGTGAAGACAAAGAAGATAGTAAGCACCTTCATATTTTCATATTCCTGACTGTGAAGGTCCCCGTTATTAGAAAAATCCAAAGAAACAGTTTTTAAAAGCCACAGAAGAAAATAACCTGGACAATCAGGATAAGAATGGTTGGTGGGAATGGAAACACTAGATATATTAATGGAGATGGTTGCAGTGGAAGGGGAAAACTTTCTGTAAGTTTTGTTCAAGAGAAGTCCCCTGTGACTGGTGCATTCTCAAGACAATAGCAGACAATGAACTGGAGAGATGAACTTGTTACAGACGTACAGCCAGTACTGTGAATCTAATGCATTTAGACTTTTATTAAGAACAGGTTGTCTCTAGGTATAACAGCATGAAGGTCCATAAACAGTCATTAAAATGGAAGAAGAGGGTGGTGAGAAAGTCAATGTGTGTATGTCATGTAATAGATTAGAAAGAATTGGAGAAAATTTCTAGAGAAAGCTGCAAGATCATGAATGTGAGTACCATTATTAAAACAGCAACAGAAGAAATCAGAGAGAAATTGCCCGAGAACAGAAACAGAGAGAATAAGAAAAAGATTTACAGCAATTGACAAAATTGAAGGAAATACCCTACACTCTGAAAGACAGAAAACCAGAATGGAGCTTTGCATCCAGCTATTAAACTCAAGAGTACAAACAAAGCAAGAAAACATTGTTATAGACTGCAGCATGGGACTATTCAAGTGAATGAGAGCGGTCCTTATGTAGAGTAACAGAACATTCTGCATGTTCCAGGGGCTGACATGCACATGACATGCCATAAAAGCTACACAGATCCACATGAGGACTGGAAAGAAAGGAAGAGGAGAGGATGGAAGGAAAGATGAAAAAAAAAATATAAAAGGAAAAGAGAGACTAAGAAGAAATGTCTGTACAAGTATTATCTTTGGGAATATTTCTAGGGCCAGAATGTTGCACTGAGCATTGAGCTGTAGTCTGCAAATTCCAAGGTCTACTTGTAACTATTTAAAAAAAAATAAGAAAAAAACTCTAGAGACTTAGACCCATTGATAAATGGTAATACTAAATTTACAGTTAAAGAAAAACATATTGTATCAGAAATATGAAGAATTAAAAAAAAAAAAACACAAAAAACCTAAAAATTATACTTTACATTTTACAAAAACAGAGTAAACATCTTCCATCTAGACACATCCATTCAAACAATGAGTATCACAAACAATTTTTCTATTTTTCAGCAAGTCTTCAAGTTCAAAGTTAATCCACCTACAGCAGATGTAAGCCTAATAAAACTTGCCTTACATGTTATGAAATTCTATGAATAATAATAGTTGGAATTAAATAGCAGTTCTAGCCTAAAAAAATTATATACTTCCATACCATTTTGAATTGTATAGCTAGATAATTTGTTTCTGATTTTTTTTCATATTTTTAAAGGAAGAGCTTATCTTGAAATCCATCTTATCTTGAAATAGATAATGCAATGAAGTCTTATTCCAACCTGAATAGAGCAGTATTATTGCATCAGAAAAAAATATTATTGCAATAATATGAGATTTAATTGAATATTTTCACACTAGAGTTAGAGTTCATACTGATTTTTTTTTTTTTAAATAAAAGTATGTTAGTTCTTCATGTAATCTCCTTCACTTCATCCTTAGATTCTTCTCAATATATTACATTCTGGATCTTGAAGAACTGTCTAGTCTGAAATGATGATTGTTAAAATTAACTCTGTCAGTTTAATAGCCTGACTATACAAAACTTTCTTAAACCATAAGCACACTTTTCATAGCCTGATCCTTCAAGCAGAATGTATGTTTTCTTGCAGCTCTGGGCTTTCTCTTTTCTTTCTCTTTTCACTAATTTATTTAAACCTGAAATTTAAACTAATTTTCTGATTTTTCGTATTCATCTGTCAGTTCACCCATCTATTCCTGAACCTTTAACTGCTGTAGTTGAGCACCCAGCATAAACTGCAGAGACAAATGATGTGAACCTGTTCTAAATTGAGCCTAATTTTAGCTGATTTAAATTCCTGAATCCCTAGGTTTACATTTTTTTGTGGGGTTATAAGCTGCTCTCTGAGATTCTCACTTTCAACACAATTTTGTACAATGACATCATGCAGACAGTAATATACTTATAGGAAAATATTCCTTTCCATTGGAAAAGATGTATTTACCGTCTTGGACTTGTTTCCCTTAATTTTTTCATTTGGTGAATAATCTACTGTTTAAAATGATAAGTAATTTTACAGGTTTAAGAAGATGAAAACGGAGAGCATTTAGCAAATATATGCAAAGTTGACAACATAGCTCCTGGAAGAATACAGATTTTTATCCTATTGAAACTGAGTCCTGTCTCTCAGACTTTTGTACCTAGATCTTCTTACTAGAGCTGAAATTATTAATTATTAAACATTTTCCATAAAATAGGTCTGTCAAACATACAAGTGACAAACCTGGGATTGCTGAAATATGAAGATGGGGGATAATCAACTGTTGAATTACCTCTTTTCCCTTTCTTCGCTTTGGTTGTAATTTTATACCTCACCTCCCACTGACTTATTAACTATAGGCTATAGGTTATTGACTTCTTCCTTTCCTCATGTCTCTCTTTAAGAGATCACTATTCTAGCCACTGGTTGTACAAACCCCCAACCTAACTGTACAGAAAGCACTATTAAACAGAGTCCAAGAAAAACAGAAGAAGAAAAAGGGAAAAATTGCTACACAAATCCCACAAGCAAGCTGGTAAGAAGAGGTCATTGCCTGAATGGTTCAGGTGGAGTCAGATCAGGGCTAGGTCTAAGTTAAAAGGACGACCAGTCCAACAACATTTGTGTTGCCACAGTACTTCTTAACAATCACATCATTAGTGTTAATCAGAAGTTGTACTTTGTGATTATTGTTATTACAAGTACACACCTGGAAGTCAGTGGAGAGCAACAGACTAAAACAAAATGAAACTCGACCCTAGGCTATTATTTAGGTACAATACCTGAGGAAAGCTAGCAAGAGTTAGTAATATAGAAAGGTTTTTCCAGAAAAATTACTTTCTCCCCTCCTTACTGCATACTAGACTGTGCCTTCCTATAATTATGGATCCCTGTGGCAGGACAGCATTCGCTGTCAGCAAAGGAAGATATGACTGTGTCTACCTACTTGCTTTGAGAGGAGGATAAGTAATTGTTTAGAGCTTCACACACAGTTCCGTAACTCACACATGTACTGACAGAGGTCTTGTTCGTCATTACTATCCCCTCACTGTGTATGTTCTTCCAGTAACAGTCTGATCCTTAAACAACAGCTAAAGAAGTAATTTAGCAATCAGTCATATTGAAAATGTAATTTCAGGAAATGATGCGTTTGAAGACATTTTTGAATGATATATTTTTTTTGTGGAACAGAATTAGACTCTGGATTACTACTGACACAGTGTATCCTTTCCCATTACTGCTTCCTGCTATATAGGCTTTTATTATTGTTTTGTATGGACCACATGGGAGTAAATTCTAAAATTTATGGATGCCATATTTATAGCACACGTCAGTGGACAAGTGTCAGGAAACATCAGTTTTATAGGGGAATTAAATGAGCTTGTTACAGCAAAATTTATTGTTTAATCCGTAAAAGCTCCATAGATTTCAAAGGTTAGACCATCAAGTAATAAACATAGAACATCACAATGATAATCTCAATAAGCAGTATAACATGGTTATAAAATAAAAATGGACAGAAAGTGATAGAAATACACAGGTATGCCTAATATAATTTCCAGTTCTAATAATTGTGTCTATGAATCTGAATTATGATAACTGAATTATAGGTCATCAGATACAGATTTTAAGGTTTCCTTCCTTCCTTTCTCACTTTCCCTTCCATTTTCAGAGACCTAATTTGAACACACGCTCTTAATCTAGGCTGTCATTGCAAAACAGGAGAGGTGGATCCTGTAGACTGTGGAAACAAGAGCCACTCTGGCTGAAGAATGCAGAAAATGCAGCCTCACAGCTTCCTGGCAAAATTGATTGTGCTATCAAATAGCCTATGCGTTGTTCTCTGTTGACCATAAGACTACGGCTCTCCAACAGTATGTAAAAAAGATGTAAAACAGTGACCAAGCCACAGGTAAATTGGCAGCAAGAAAACACAATGTAATCTTAAATACCGGCATATAAAATCATGTCCTGGATTTTTAAAAGCAGTCATCTGATGAGCCAGCAAACTCCAATGCTGTGTAATGTTGCTACTTCATTAATAATATGCAGTGCAGTGAGTAGCTAAATCATAAATAAAGATAATGGTATCCTCTGGGGACATGCCAGCACTGCAGTTGCCTGTAGCTGTGTTTACATTATACTGTTTGTTCACCCTGAAGACACTGTAAAGACCACAATCCCCAGCCACAAGTATTGTGTAGCTGTTTGAGTAACCAATGGAACATGGCAGTAACCCAGATGGCATTGCAAGGCTTGCCTTCTTGAGGGCACTCTGCTCTTAAAGGTATCCATAAGTATAACTCATACAGTGTGGACAGTGCATGCTCCCAGCCACCACTATCTCAAGTACCTCAAACCTGTCTCCATGACTTCCAAGCAATATGCCTGCTCCAAGGTCACCAGGCTGAGTGCCTGCTATGCCCCAGTGATGTCAATCATCCTAGACACTCCACGATGTGTGTAGAATAGACCATAACTACAAAACACCTGACTGAACAGCCATGGATTCTCTGCTGGAGTCACCTCATGGCACACTGAGGAAAGTCTTCACACTCTTACCTATGTAGAAATGGTGGGTTGCAATAGAGTAATAGAGTGTAAAATCTGTATGAGAAGGTTCCTCCAAGGTGCAAATGTAGAGTCAATACCTGGCCATACTGCAGCACATGCCAGCAGTACACCTTGAAAAGGATTTTAATGAAGTTTTTCTGCTAACAATAACCTGAAAATAATAAAGAGATAATTTCATACCACATATTATTTTAAATGCAAATATACTCACACAACATACTATCACAGAAAGTAGAAAAAGATGAAAATCATCAGCTCTAATATCAGATCTAATATAATTTGGCCAATTACCTGCTGCACACCTTATGTGGCTTTAACCTGCATGTGCTACATTTCAGCCCTTCTACTTTTGGATTTGCCAAAAATGTTTGTATCAGTCCCCGTTTTCTGATTAATGGGCTATTTCCCCTGAGTCTATGTTCAGATATCTCAGCAACAAGCATGTTGGTGACACATTCAGAGGATCTGAACTGCCAGAGGCTGACTGCTCCCTCTCAGTGATGCACCCCAAGGCTGCCCAGTACTGAGGACCATCAAGCATAGGAGACAGTGTCCCAGAATTACAGCTTTATTGTGTTCCTTTTCAAATATTCATGAATCCTAGAGAGATTATATATTCAAATATTTCTTGTGGAGGTATCCAACACACACCGCCTTCACATTCCAAAAAACAACAAGATTTATATTGTGTCTCACACTGCATATTATTGAACCTACTTTTTGTGTTGAATAAATATCAATGTTTACATCGACAGAACTGGGTATTTTCCTAGCACAGATAAGAAACTAAAATTATTCACAACATCCTGCATTCTGCAAGATGCTTGAAGGCTATGATGAAAAATAATTTAATACAATAAAATAGCAGGACTCTAAATTCCAAGAAATATTAGTGATCTCAGTTCTATAAACATAAAACATTTACGTTATTGCTAAGACTGTGTCTTCTATGAAAAACTGCACTTCCATTCTGTTGTGTTGTCATCATGATTTTGGCCCCTGTAAGATAATGTAGAAACTAATTTGAACGGCATTGGTTTTTATAAAATGTCTTATATAGCTACTGTCTGAAGAGGGTACAAGGTGTATCAGGTGTTTAGTCAAGTTCTGTTTAAGTAGTTTTAATGCTGTTAATGGGGGAATATTTAGAAATACTATTTAATTTTTAACTAATATGAAAAACAACTATTTGCCTCCTTTCACCTTTCTCTCAGGACTGCACAGGAGGAACATATTTCTCCGCTATAAGCTCAGGAACTGCTGCAGGAGCAAATACACCCTCAGGCCATGTGGAATTGGTGAGGAGCTGTGCAGAAGCTTTAATTTCTAGATTTCTTTAACTATCTTCATTCACAGCATCTACCAACACCCTGTATCACTTTATGAGAACTGAGAGCTCCAACATAGGCTCATGAGAAAAGAAAAAAAAGACAGAATTCTAACTTAAACAAGCACAAAGTAAGGGTGTTTATTTAGTCCTTCTACTCCTAGATTTATCCCAGCATGTTAGATACAAAGGGATGATGCTTTTAGTCTGTTCAGACATTCCGAGGTAGATGCTATTTGTGGTTAGAAATCCTGCAAAAATCGACTTGTTGTGCTTTTATGCTTTTGCTGTTACGAAATATCGAAAGGGAATCTGTAACACACCATAGTAACAATTAATTGTGTGAAAAATTATCTATTTCTGGAAAAATATAGAAAAGTAACTTTATAATTAAAAAAGTAAACTCTTTGTAATTTTATCTTAAATTTCATATGTTTATAAAGTAAAATGTAAAAAAAAAAATTAAAAATTTTAGAACTTATTTATATCATATGCTGATAATTTGTGTGATCTTGAGTTTAAACTGTCAAGCTAAATTGACCCAGGGGCAAAAATTCAACATTGCTGTTCAACTTCAGCCTTGGTCTCCTCAATGCAAAAGCAAGGAGACATTTAATTATTACCTCCAAGGGACAAATAAGCTTCGCATCTGTCATCATCATAAAAATCAGACAAATTTATTCTAATATAATCATGTCTTTTCATGCTGGTCTCCGACTGACACTAGAGACAAGCTTAGCAGGGGAAGATGGATGGGTAGAGGAGAACAGAAAGGGAGAAAAATCAAGTTACAGAAAAACTAAGGGAGGAAATGACCTAAAAATGCCAGAAACAAAGATGGTTAGAAAAGACCCCCCAAGAGTATAAAAAGAGGTGGTTGAAAATTGCTTCACAACTACTTAAATGCACACACACAAGAACACTTCTGATTTTGAACAATATCCTATACCAAAAACATTCACTGTTTTAATGTCCAAGACATTGAATGGTTTTGTTAAAATGGAAAATAAAAAGCATTTCCACATATAATTGGACATTGCTTTGCTAAATACTCCAAGCTATGTCAAGATAAATTTTGGTCTCCTTTTATTCATTAACACAACTTAGGTTTTTTTTCCAGAAATAAAATTTTCTATTCACAAATTTTATAATAGGATTTTATTGAGACAGATTTTGTCATGCCCAGCATTTTATTTCAGCAAAACACAGGCAAGAACTATTGTAGAACCAATACTGGGCAAGAGAGAGACGGCGGAGTGTTGCTCTCTCCTGGTTTGTGATACAGACTGTGACTCATGGTGCAAATGTTGTTAATGAAAAAGACTTGCTAGTTCGCTTAAATCAACTGTCTTGTTTGTTGCTTTAAATTATCCAAAACTAATGTTTGCCCTGGCAGGTAAATACAAATCTCACCAGGAAGTTTCTCTTTCCCCTGTCTTCTTCCCCCTGAGTTGTTATGCTTGCAGGGCCTTTCTAGAAATAGAAGAGAAACAGATTCTTTAATTGAATAGATTGATTACTTATATTTCATTAGTTGGTGATCTTTGCAACTCTCTTGTGTAGGATGAAGGAGTTTGTCATACAACAATGTAGAGAAGAAATCATGTCTAAAAATCGCTTTTTGGAACTCAATAATTCAAATACAGACTGAAATTTAAGAAAACAAGTTGAAGCTTAGCTCATCTGTAAAACTGCAGTCTCTGGGGCAGATTCACTCATATGTTCTTTACCTTCAGGACATCCCAGGTTCACAGATAGATGAGCATGTAGTGACACTTTCTCTATGAACATTGCCCTATGCAAATTGCCCTTACACTCCCAGCCTGGTACATCCACTTTCCACTTATTTCACCACTTTGGGGTAAGCGTGTTATGCCAAAAGCACGGGCAGTGTTCCGCTGTCAAACTCCTCTTAGTCACTGCAGCTTTCAAGCTGTTGTAAATCGAACCAAAGCAAACACAGGTCTGCACTCAGAAAAATGGAGCCATCCTGAATCTAGGAACTATCCCTAGCCTAACACTGTCTGCTCCAAACCTGAATATACATTTCAGAGTCATACTTATAAGAAAAGTGAAAAGGAGAATCCATGACAGGGTTGGCCTGAGAAGGAAGCCCACATGAACTCTCAGAACCTAGACAAAGAAACGTTGGCTCAAAATTGTGAACTACCTCTTAACATCCATGTGTATACTGGCAGAAGAAGGTCCCTGGTGAAACAGAAATCTAACATGATAGTACAGAAAGACTAGGGTAGAGAGAACGTGCTTTTTTAACTGACTTAGTATCACTTGTAGATCACTCCTTTTAAAGAGTAAGTTACTGAGGTGCACACTCAGGAAAGGGCAGAGTTTGCCCCTTCATGAGGAAACCTCTTACTTAATCAGGACACCTGTTATTTCCCTTCTTACACATTCTGTGTTATTTCAGTAGTCAAATATACAAGTTTTTATACAGTTAAAGATTTTGAGCTCAAAAGTAGCTTCTTTGGGTTGAATTGAGGCAGATGCCTTCATAAGCGTTTACAGGTGTGAGGTTCTCTCTCACAAGCAATTGACACCTGCGGTGCAATTTTAATCTGTTTTTAAGGAAATGATTACTCCTTTTTCTCAAAAGAATTACCACAGAAAGAAGGTACTCATATCAGGAGAGAACTCCAAACCAGTACAAGCTGGTCAGCAGCTGCTGTATTGTTTTCTCAAGAGAAAAACCCTCTGACCCAAGACAACTCCACCAAGTAGCACCCTGTTATCTTCTGTAGCAGAAAGACAAACTAACAATTAAACATAGTTAAATTGACAGATAGATCATGAATTAAGAAGATTAAAATACTCAACCATCTTTTCTCAAGATTACATACAAGAAGTGTTACAGGAGAACATACATATTTTCTGCTCTTTTCTGCTCTCCATTTCAGCATTATTATTTTTCTTAGCTACATAAAAGCATTAGTTAGAAACACTGTTTTCTTTTTACAATTGTTTTGAAGTCTGGAATATCATATATCTGTAATGAGTGGTGTACTTGATCAATTATTTTCTGTCTCATCACTTAAACATGATCGTCTCAGATAAGCAGCTCTTAAGGCAAGAGAGATAAAAATCAGAAATTGTTCACTGAGTTTAAAGGTAAGCTCATCTCTCAGCTACACAAATTACAACCTCACTTTAGCAACCAAAAATGTTGCAGCAGGTGGTGCCTTTTTGTGTGCCTTCGTCTCTGTGTAGACTTCAGGCCAGTTTTTCTGGCATGGGACAGAGAGGGACAGGGAAGAAATCTGTCACGTTCAAGGACAGCCTGCGGGCTGGCATAAACAGAAGCTCCTCAAAAGCTACCGAAGTTCCTTCAGTCTTCTAAAAGAGAAATACAGGATTGCACCATACTAAGAAAATTTAATCCTGGTCCAGGCAAAAATTTAAATCAGCAAAGAGAAATTCCTGTCTAGTCCAACAGAAGTGACTCTCTTCATTTCACACTTTCTTGACATCACAGTCACCCTGTTGTCTGGGTACTTTTGTGCATGTACCTCATTCATTTCCCTAAGTTGCTAATCGCCTTTTATTGACAGGACTGTTTCTGGACATCTGTTCTGACGTCAGATGCGGAGGGAACAGAACCTGGTAGGACCCACTATTGAAAAACAAGATGCATGTGAGAAGAGTGAGCATCAAAGCTGGCCAAAGGAAACAAAACATTTGGATACAGCACGGTGAATGACAGCAGTGATACATTCAGTAGTGCCAGCTGCTGAAAGGTCTGTGCGTTAACTACGGTGATATGAGCTGGAGGATCGCATCTGGCACTGTTGCTGGGAATACTCTCATCCAATGTATATCGTAACGGACATTTGTAATGTTCAATTATATTGACAAGGCATGCACAGAAGGGACAAATACACAAACAGACACATAGCACTGAAACGGAAAATTTAGTCATTAAAACAGAAAGCATAATATTGAAACAGTTCAACAGAGCAGAATCAGGTTGCTGCAAGCTTCAGAAACATACCACCTCAGCTAAGAGACAGAAATAACAGCTGGAAAGGTGAGATGTAGAAAGAAACATATTTGTTATTCTCTTTCATGCTGGACAGTGTTTGTTCAGGATTAATCATTCAGTCATATTTGGTCTGAATATTCAAAACATAATCTGTCCTCCATTTTGAATTTCCAGACTGGCAGTCCCATGGCATGGAAATTAACCTATCATATCAAAAGCTATCCGAGGTGAGCTATTTATTTCCTGCAATAATTCCAACAGGGTTTTGTTTGTTTTGCCATATTTTGTTATGGCAGTGGAGTGATTATGGAGGAGTGATAGGGAAGGAGATGACTTAGATGAGTCTGCAGAAGGAATTAAAGATGCTCAGTGAACTGTGACTGCCCTGGAGTCATCTACTTGATCATTTGCCCACATATCAGTTGTTACAGCTGATGCACTTAAAAAGTTCATTTTCCTTCTAGAGATAGATTGTGCAAAAGGCTGTGTGCTAAGTTGTCCAAAGTAACAAATGCCAGCTCACAATCTCAACGCTGGTTCAGACTGTTACATGAAATTGTCTATCAGATTTGCAAAAGACTGAGATGAGAAAAGCATATATATGAAATTGATTGCTCAGGGTGGAATTGCAGTAAGCTGAATTGCAGGGCCTTGTCAGAACACCATAGAGTACTGGAAGAAGCTGAATTACTTCTGGGATATATGCTTACAGTAATATTTTCAAAAAGTTTGATTCCTTGATGTTCATGAGAGTGGAATGTCACTGCTTAGGCAGAGTAGATTGGAGAGGCTCCAAAGGGGTGTTGATACAGCAATTTCATTTCTACTTTTTCCCGACCATCACTTCCTACAGTTTCAGAGTTGGACATCTCCGTTTTTAAGCTTTGCTCTCCATGTCCTGTCAGGCAGCCTGAGTGGGCTAGGCTGGAAAAAAATAAAATATTTTATGAGATTTAACTAATATCTACCTAACACCACTTCTTAGAACTTGGTTCCAATTAGTAATCCTTCCTCCCTGAATTTTCTTTTACCTCATTTTTCCGCTTTTATATCATGCTGATCCTGTCTTCCAGCTAGCAAAATCTTGGCTCACCTTGCTAGTGAAACTCTACTTTTTGCAACATTGTTAAGAACTACAATTCCTAGGCACTCTGATCCTTCCACAAATGACAGATCTCAGAGTAGACGATGAGTTCATCCACAAGGCCTTCAGTGATATGATTATGAAAAAAAATCCCAATGGCTGATTACAATTTTCAACAGTAATTACTAATCCAGAAGGGACAGCCAAATCATCTAGCTTTCTGCCATGGTATCATATACAGTGCCATCTGATTCCTTAAGGCTCTCAGCTTCACAGGCTCACTGCATTGGCAGGATGCCTGTATTTCCTTCTTGGACAGCTTCCTGGTACCTCTCTCCTATTCTTCACAGGCTGCCCAGCTGGTAAATTGCCATATTGCCCATTTCCTCAGGCTTGTTGGCTCTGAACTTTCCTGCTGCCTTGACTCCCTGGACCCTTACTTTTCTGGGTTACTGAGCTTCCACAGAGACCACCTGTTTGGAGAGCCAGCATTCCAGCTGTCCTCCTCACAAGCCAGGCTAGAAGTTAAAAGGTACTAGAGGAAATAGGACAATAGTTTAGTTGGTGGATCCAGCTAACAGGGAGACAGGTGAATGTCCCATGAACAGGAAATCAAGGTCCATGAAAACATTTTCAATGGTTTTCATTACTTGCCCACTATTACATTTGGTTTTCTACATGTGACTTTTCTGATGACATTGATATTTTATTTACCAACCTGGTAACAATGCATTTGTACTCAGGTCATCTGCAGAGATAGCCTTACATATAAAAGAGAAAGAATCTGATGAAAAAATGTCATTCATCCATAGAAAGAAAAAACATGTTAGAAAGGAACTTGGTCAAGAATCATAGAATCATCTAGTTTGGAAGGGACCTTTCAGATCACTGAGTCCAACCATCAATCTAACACTGGCATAAACCATCACTAAACCATGTCATGAAGCACCGCATCTACCTGTCTTTTAAGTACCTCCAGGGATGATGATTCTACCACTTCCCTGCACAACCTGCTCCAACGCTTGGTAACCCTTTTGGTGTAGAAATTTTTCCTAATGTTCAATCTAAACTTTCCCTAGTGCAACTTGAGGCCATTACATCTTGTCCTATCACTTGTTGTTGGGAGAACAGACCAACACCCATCTCTCCACAGCTTCCTTTTAGGTAGTTGTAGAGAGCCATAAGGCTCAGCCTCCTTTTCTCCACACTAAACAATCCCAATTCCTTCAGCCGCTTCTCATAAGACTTGACCCCTCACCAGTTTTGTTGCCTCTTCCTGGACATCTCCAACATCTAAATGTCTTTCTTGTAGTGAGGGGCTTAAAACTGGACATAGTATTCAAGGTGGTCCCTCACCAGTGCAGACAATCATTTCCCTAGTTCTACTTAGTACACTATTTCTGATACAGGCCAGGATGTTGTTGGCCTTCACAGCTACATGGGCTCACTGACAGCTCGTCTTCAGCCAGCAGTCAACCAACACCCTCAGGTGTTCTACCAGGCAGATCTCCAGCTACTCTTCCCCAAGCCTGTAGTGTTGCATGTAGCCTGATCTACTGTGGGATATCCTTCCTGTGCTGCATAATGCCTCTCAGGATGTTTTGTTTGATAACCTTCCCAGACACTGAGGTCAGGCTAACAGACCCTGGATCCTCCCTCAGGCCCTTCTTGTGGATGGGCATCACATTTGCTAACAGTTTTCCAGAACTGCGGAAATTGCACAGCAATGTGACTCATTGTGTCATTCCTTTCCTTTTACATGTTTCAGTTTACACTATTCATAATTTTTTACTTAAGTTTACATTAACATATCTAAAAGGAAAGAAAAAAATCCCTTTGTAATATATTAGTTATTTACAAATTTAAAATTAATTTTCTCGTCCTTGGCATATTCTACTTGCAATTTTGAAAGTTTTAACCCACCCAAGCACATTTTTGACACCTGTTCTAACATAATAAGTAAAAGAGGAAATTATTATCCTCTGCATAGGTCTGTATTGATCATCTATAGGACACCCAACTTTCACAAGATTTCACAAGAGCTAGCTGATAGAAAGAAAACAGAATCACTCCAATTAATGGATTCTACTTTGGTTTGATGCCAGATTTTATTATTCTGCCACACTTTTTAGTTCTGGCCCTCTTTTTTCACTCCTCCAAGATCTTCCAGCTCATTTCAATGTTGCATGAGCCTGCTTTCACAGGCTTCTCATCACATACAAGTAACTTCACACAGAAAATTCTATTTTTGCTGGTTTAGGCTCCCATTCCAGTCCCAACCTACCCTCCCTTCCTCTCTTTCAGTCTCTCTCACCATTCCACTCCAGCTTTTTATTCAGTTTCTTTGGTCAATCATTTCAAATTTGTTGCTATATGCTCTCTTACATTCCACATTTCCTTTCTTGAGTTTCCCTCATCTGGTTCCAATTCATAGTATTTATCACCCTTCCTCAATTCCTTGGCTTAGCCCATTTCTCTAGGTATTCTGCTTTTCTGTGTTTTAGCTGTTCATCAAAATGATGTGTCATCTTTACCTTCCTGTCCCATTTCATTAGTCCCTTCTCCCATATTCTAGGCATTCCTGGTCTTCCCAGTGGCCAGCACTAACCTCATTAGCCATATGCTGTCTGTCTCTGGGCACCTGATTCCAGCCCATACTCTTCCACCAGTTGCATTTCTATTCATTTCTCCTTTTCTAGCTTCCAGTTCTTCAAACTGACACGGCACAGAACACTTCAAGGTATAAGAAAATCCTACAACAATTGTCTTTCTCTAATCAATCATTCCTCATATTCCTTTGGTTTTCTGAGTCAAGAAGTAGCCCTTAAAGCCGCAGTGTGCTGTTTTCTGCTACCAGTTCCTGGAACCAATGGCAAGTATTTGCAAACGATTCTGACAGCATATCAAAGGTACCATTTGCTGACCTGGAGATCTTAGATTGTGCAAGACTACAATAAATTTTCTGCTATAAAACTCAAAACTACAGTCTTCTGAACTCAGCTTGGCCTCCACCATAGATCTCAAGGACACTTTCAAAACCGGGCTACTTAGAATTATGATGCATATAGTCTGAAAAAATTTTCTGTCAGTTGTATTTCCTAAAAATCTGTTCTGCTTATTGGTGTATAGTTATTAGGAAGTCAGGCAGCATAAAGGAATCCGAGAGATAAAAACAGAATATAAAGTAGGTTTAATGTTTACACAGTTAAATCTGTTCTTCAGTTGAAAAAAATGAAGTAAGCTATGGCAAAAAGATCCTTACAGTAAACAAAAAAAACGTATTCTGCATCCAATATTTCCCACAGAAGCAGTTAAAAGTCTGATGATGAAGAAATGGCGTTTTTTCCTACCCCATTTCTATGCAATTAAGGTTCCTGTCACACTTCCTAGGAGAAAGCACCAATATATTCACATGGTTAACCACAGTGTTTTTTCTAGTGAGAATGGCAGAGGGTTGTATTAGGTATGTGAAGGTGGATTTACACTTATTTGGATCGTACCTAATTTTCTTTTGTGCTACTTGCAGTAATATTCAAGTTGTCTACTTAGAATTGCTGAATTAATTAGAACACAATAACAAGAAAAAGCAACCTCCAAAACTCTCTTGGCACTTGTGCAAAGTTACAGCATTTGAATTCAGTTTGTTTGCAAGTATCAGTAGTCAGGTGTCTAATGGTTCCCCTGTTTGTTCAGATACTTGTCACATATACTGAAACTGTCTACCTGATTTCAATATATTTCTTCCATAGTTCACAAATACTGTGTATGTGACACTACGATTTGCAAGTGCATTTTTGTGTGTGCATGTTTATATATGTATAAACTTCATAAAAGTGTCTCCTTGTATCTTTTGACAATATTTTGGAAAAATGAGGTGCAACCACATAAAAAATTATGGTACCGTTTCTATAATCTGAACCTTTCACTTTCACAGTGTCTCACTTTCACAGTGTCACAAACACAAACTAATCTTCCAATAGATAAAAGATATTTCCTAATTGTGAGATGGTTGAAGACATTGCTGCAGGGCTGGGTATAGGCCTATGTTTTCTCATCAAGGTCAAATACTCCTCACTATGTATTTGTTTATGTTTAAACACGTATAAACTATGTTTGAAGCTGCACACATTTTCTTTTATACACCCACTTAGAAACATAATAGAAACATGGTCCTGGAGGTACGACATAGGCATTAAAACTGGTAGAAGTATTCTAGCTCTTGTTTTCCTTATGACTTACTGTGACAGCTGAAGCATTTGATGGATTTGTGTTGATTTTTATAAAAGGTTTCTGGATCCAAGGCTGGCTCTGTTGCTGTTTCCAGTGAGGAACAGAGATAGAAAGAGAGACAGTAAAAGCTTGGCCTATTTGACACAGTTCCATTTCCTGAAAATGGCAGCAAAGATTGGGGCTTTGTTGTGATACAAAACACAAAGAGATGTTTAAATACTGAGAACTGTGCAGTAAAAAACAGCTTGCAAAGTCGCTTTCATCTCTTTAGGAAACTACAAATTTTTTTACCTTCACATCCTTTAGTTTTCTGTTGTTATCTGTTAATCACACAAGAAGCTACTAAATGAGCTGCTGGCCACAGCTCAGAGAATCCATATATTCTACAGACAACACACTTAAGCAAACAGTTAATTTCAAAATTTAAATCAAAATGCATAAAGCAACAGTAAAAATGCATTGTCATCATGGTTTGAGACAGCCTTAATCATTCCAAATTGTTATTAATTCTAATGAAGAACATCTGACTTGATCAAATAATTTGAAATGGATTCAGGGGGTACCATCAAACAGAGTCATGAATCAGGTCATCTAAGTGACTCTGCACATGGGGTGGTCATTTGAGAAAATTTCCAAATACAAAAATAAGTTCAGTACAATTGTTGAACAAAATCTACGGTTTGCGGTCTAAGTTCAACAGACATAAACATTCATTCTCATCAGCTACACCACAAATTTTATTTTTTTTTAATATTACATGCACAAAACAGACAATGAAACCCCACATGTGGAAAAGTAGACTTTAGGTTTATGTTCATCTGATCCATCACTTCCAAATGTACTATCAATTCATGACCTCTGCAAAAGAAAGATTTCTTAATAGATGTTTTTTGTAATTCCCAAATCTAAGTATTTTTTTTTTAATTCTATGCTGGGGTTTCAGAGCACAGGTTGTTTAGAACTCAGGACAAAAATGATATTGCAAACACTGTCAATTTTAGTGATTACAGATTGAAATGTTTACTTTACTTTATCTATATATACCTTGCCTTGTATTTCCATAGGCATGTAGTAAAAATAACTTGAACATTCCAAATATTGAGGTTAGTTAATGGAAGGTCTTATCTGCGGCAATGGACAATATTTAAATATATGAGGTTGTGTGTTATGATAATGAAATGAAGCCAAAAGACAAACAGAGATATAGTTCCACTTACTTCCCTCTATCTCTGTGCCACATTGGAGAGTGTCAGTAAAAGATGATCACTTCACCATCATTAAGGACAGCCAAAAACAGTAATCCAACATCATTACTGCTTAAATTCTTCTACAAATTATTACATAATATAATCTGCAAGTTCCTAAGCTTCAAACTCAAAAGTTGTGGCACAAGGTGAGAAAATAAGGTAGTGCAGAAGTGGAGATGGGTTACTGATGGGAGTCCGTTTCAGTAAGGGTCATCTTTTGCTAAAAAAAGTTCCTACCTTCCAGACATCATATCCCTTCCTGAAGAGAACCATACCAACTTTGGATCATGCAATTTCACTATTTATTCAGTTTTTCTTACCAGACTTTTTTTTGTACTCTAACCTTTATCCTTCCATTAAATTTTAGTGGCAGCAGATTTCCAAAGTTTTCAAAAGTAATTGTTGTTTTTAACAGTTCGCTCACACAATGCAACGTTAGTGTACAGAACATAGGAAACAGTGAGGGAGCTTATGAGACTAAAGAGACAAAGTATGGATTGGCATGTGAGAATCAGTAAAGCTAGGAGGTCTGAAGAGAGTTCAGTCATCCAGCAGTTTCACATCCTTAATTCTTATCTACTGTCATTGTTGTGGAGGAGGCAATAACAGGACAACCTGAAATCAGGGATGTCAGTGGCAAACATCAGTGATCAACTCTTCAAGAATAAAGTCAGTAATAAACTGAGCAGGAATATGGGTACTGTTACTCTGGACCAGAGATGTTGTCTGTCAAATCCAATACTACACTTTCACTGGCATTAGGCAAGGGCCTCCACATAATGTAGATAGACATGAAGTTATATGGTCTCAGTATCAGCATGCCATTTGTACAAAATTGGAGGTGTCTTATGACTGTCTTCAGCTCCTTGGTGTGGGACTTTAGTTTCCTTCTGATACTTTTTTTTTAATGAATAGAAAAAAAAATAATAACTTTCAACCTGTCATTCACATTCAACGGCTACATCTATAAATAAGAACTAATGTTAGAGGAAAAGCAAGGCATATCACATTCTCAGATTTTAAAGCCGTTATTATGCAACAGAAAAAAAAAATATTGTACTACCACCCCTTTGTCAGACATCAGAAACCAGATTTGCAGCTTCAGGAAACTATGCTGATTGTTCCTTTCCCCTTCTCCCCTAACTTATACAGAGCGGTTTTGAGACAAAGATAATTCTTTGTATGTGCACTTGGGAGTAGCCGTCTTTCAGTGCAGGAAGCATGAAGGAGGCAAGGCTTTTACCAGTCTTTTTCAGCAAAGGACAGTTTCAGCTCGGGTGAACATTTTGTAGGTCTCTCATTACCAAGAGTAGAAGCTGCTTCTGCAAGCTTTTAATTCTAATATAGTAATTCAGAGGTAATTATAAAGCACAGAACATCATCTTAAATGAGAAATCTACTAGTCAAGAAAAAACCCTTAAATCCCAAGGCCAAGAACAAAGTAGGAATAAATTATAGCTTCTGTTGAAGTCACATTCCTGTAATGCAAATCTGTCCCAGGGCACCTTTGCTTTAAAATCATAATGAGTAAGAGCCTCGAGGCAGGCAGGAGCACAGTGGGGCAGGGAGCAGAGGAGAGCCGTGCCACAGGTGCAGTGGTACTACAGCAGCATCTAACCCTAGTTGATGCTGCATTCACTTCCAATTCCAGTGCTGTTATGATATCAGCGTATTGCCCATCACTACTTTAAACCTGTCAACAGTGGGCTTTTACTTCTTAGCACAACTTTCTGATTTCACAGCTCCCTGTTTCATTTATCACTTTTTTCAATGACACATCTATGACTTCGAACAGAATTTTGAATTCTATTTTTTTTTTTCTATAAACCTATTCTACTTATAGGCATCGATTGTGAAATTCTTGGTGATATCAGTAGTTAAAGGGAAGTTGACAGAAAGTCAGTTAGACGACAAAACTCAATGAAGCTCCTGTTGCTGAGAAGACAGGCAGCAGAACAGATCTGAATAATTTTAATTATAATGTATTGGAATGTTTTACGTAAAAGTGAATATACCTCATGTATATTTGGAGATTCTAGCTTTTCTTTGTCTCCTCCAAATGTATTGCTTCTGCACGTCCCCAACATCATATGATATGCACGAATTCTCACTGGAGCTTTAACTTCACCTACGTATGTATTTATTTTAGATCTGGTTCAGTAATATCTGTGAACAGATCCCAGACCAGGTTAAAATCTGTATACTGTAGCAGTGCTCTTCTACACACACCTACTTTCTATTGGGACTGATTGGACAAATAGTAGCCACTCTTTCCTGGGGGAATGCTCAGTTGATTATGTGCTGCTCAATTACACTTTAACAACAAGTTGTAATACTATCCTGGTTTGGGGTAAAATGAACCAATTTTCTATTTTACAATTTTACTTTCTTAGCTGGGCCTCTTCTAACTAACTAAACTCTGAAATTAACATCAGAGAACTATTTCGTCTCACAGTGGTAAGACCCAATTATACCAAGGAACGGTATGCAGGGAGGCCCTTGCTTATCCTTGTTGCTGGAACAACCAAGGTCAGGTAATTTTGTTATT
>VXBW01005789.1:245448-288673 GCA_013400375.1 Thinocorus orbignyianus | reverse complement strand
TAAAACCTTTTTTTTTTTTTTTTTTTTTTTTTAGTTTCCTCTTATTTTGTATCTGAGATATATTTTGGCTGTAGTTTCAATAAAACTGTAGTTTCAGCTAATTTTTTTTGAGTCCTCCATACAAGCATCTCCATTTTCTTGGAACAGCTACTACAATGTTCTTATTATGAATAGGAATTTTATAGGCAATTTTTAGGTATACGTGTAAAGTGCCTATTGCATATCCTTATTCCATTAACCATGCATACCATTTATTTTTTCCACGGTAAATCAATATGTTAAAGAAGTTATTATATTTTCTCTTCTTTTCATTGTAAAGCTAAATTGAGAGTTAATGTTCCAAATTAACACAAACTGATTAAAATCGTTGTTAAATGGACACTATAGTATTAATACTGTAGTAGGAAAACAAAACAATTGCTGTTAGGTTTGGAACTGAGAGCTTCCCCCATATCATCGGCTATGTACTTGTACCAATCAGGAAATTATCATACAAAATGTTAATGACCATACAGAAGGAATTTTGACAGTAAAGGTTCTCAGATCCAGGAAAGTATTGATCAAAACCAGAGTGAGAACAAGAGGTCTGTACTTGATTTCTGAATGGCCAATATTTCACTGATTACAACACTCATCTGGGATGTGTTCAAATCCTTCCTCCGTCAGACATTTGCTGGCCATGAGCATGTTTATAAACCGCAATCAACTTCTTTCTTATGTTTTGCTTAGCCTATGGATCCAGACTGGGATCCAGCTAGGATCCAGATGAGCCTCCTCGTTGCTGTTATTCAGGTGAAGTTCTCTGCTTTTAAAGCTACTGGTTTCATCCTAACATTCAATATGGATGTTCTGAGAAATAAAGGAAGGAAAAACTATTTTTCTTGTACATTGTTATGCTATGTGAGATAGTGTCATGGGCAGAATGGCTATTGCAATAGGAAGAATGCAATGGGATCAAGTCTACTTCCAATACCCATCGTTATAAAATGAAGAAATCCCCATGTCAGCTAGTCCTGCATGGCCAAATTTCACCTTGAGTTACACCAGTACAGATAAAATGAATGCAGATAGGTTCCATTAATACTATTAAGTAAAGGTGTGACATATGCAATAAAAATCTATATGCAAAAAATCCACTACTCTGTGTGAACACCTGATTTACTGAGCTTTTTACGATGCCATTTCTATGGCATAATACAGGAAATTCCCTGTGGTATAAATATTTTTTTTACCGGTTTGTCATAATATAAATCCTCCAAAAGTTTCAAGACATAAATAATCACTAAGACTCTTTTTTCCCCCCAGTGTGGTCCAAGAGAGCTGATGACCATGTGTCCTTCACAGGGTCAGGGTAATGCAGGTAATACCCTAGGAAATGTTTTTGAAATGCAACAACTATTGCCTTGTAAATATCTACAAGTATTCTTCAGTTTTGCTTCGTTTTGCCAACTATTGTCATAACAGAAATATTACCAAACCGTGATTTTCTAAGCACTTTATTGGAGTGATTATTGCAGAGAGTACAGATCTTCAACTCCATCCACATCCATCTTGATAAGCACAAACTTACTAAATAGCCAGCTTTGTCACACATTGTTACACACATTTGAGTGAGAAAAATTTTTGCCTTTTTTTCTTCACTAAGTCTGACATACTAAATATCAAACTGGATATACTTAACCTTTGTAGATACAACACCTTGCTCTTTCATGATCTCATTTTTGACTTTTGCAAGTTATTGATTTTATGTCATAATGCAATGATGAGCCCCTTCTCTACATGGTCGGCTGTACCAGAAAATGGTCTAGTGTTTATGCAATGTCTTCTTTGTCCTGGCCTGAAAACTTATTTATGGCTGCAAAATTAAATCAACTACATTCCTTCAGCTCTCCCTCCTCTTACTGTAGACACAGAAAGACATTATGCATTCTCCTTTGAAGGTCTAACTACCGCAACAGAGTCAGTAGCATTCTGTACCTCTGCTTTTGGTGCTTTCTCCAGTCATTTATACCTTGGCGTCTCTGCACACTCTGAAGATCATGTGCAGGCTTTACAGAACTGAACATTTAGTAGCTGATAGAATAGATACAATACAGTAGCAGATCCAGACTCAAGGAAAATTAAATACTCCTCAGTTATTTTATTGAAATTTCAGTTCTTCTGAGTTTATAGTTGTAGGCAGGGGTGGAATTTCAAAAAATGCAATTTCAGACTACTTTTATAGAGTTCCTTGCTTGACTACTGAAAGCTATAATTGTCACAATAAAATCCTGGGATGAGGTGCCAGTATAGCATATTTTATGCCAGTGTAATAAGATATGTTCTACAAATAAAGTCTACCAGAACTGGGCAGATTAATTAGTCTTACCTAATAGCATTTCAGATATTCACAGCAAGCGCTGCATGTATTCAGTCATTTTTTTAACGTGTATTTAATAAACACCATATTTTCTGATTAAGGGAATGCTGGGACCTCTACTCTATGCTCATGAGACCCCATCTGGAGTCCTGTGTCCAGCTCTGGAGTCCTCAACAGAGAAAGGACATGGACCTGTTGGAATGGGTCCAGCGGAGGGGCACGAAGATGATTAGAGGGATGGAGCATCTCTCCTATGAAGATAGGCTGAGAGACCTGGGGCTGTTCAGCCTGGAGAAGGCTCCAGGGAGACCTGATAGCAGCCTTTCAGTACCTGAAGAAAGCCTACAGAAGAGCTGGAGAGGGACTCTTTGTCAGGAATTGTAGTGATAGGATAAGGGGTAGTAGTTTTAAATTCTTCACTGTGAGGGCGATGAGGCACTGGAACAGGTTGCCCAGAGAAGCTGTGGGTGCCCCATCCCTGGAAGTGTTTAAAGCCAGGCTGGATGGGGCTTTGAGCAACCTGGTGTAGTGGGAGATGTCCCTACCCGTGGCAGGGGGTATGGAACTGGATCATCTTTAAGTTCCCTTCCAACTCTAACCATTCCATGATAATATTTTATTAATTGGATTTTGATTCTATGGGATTACATGGGAAGACATTGATTCCTTAAGCAGAAAGAAATTACTTAATAAAATGCAGCTGATAATCTTTAGCTAAGCACATTACAATGTTTTACCCCTTAGAGTTTTCTTCACTTCAGGATGTTGTGAAATAACTCATGAAGTCTCAGGCAAAGTTCAAAATCTCACAGAAGGTGCTGAATGAATTGGAATAGGTTTCTTGACTGTAAGACGCAGGTGGCCGTACCTCGCTTTCTTTTGTCTCTCTCACAGGGAAGAACACCATTTCAGCACTTAATAATCTAGTTGTAACACTTCCTTTGAAGGTGATGGATTCATGGAAGTTGATTCTTAAACAGTTATTTAAGCAGAAGCTGGACCCCTTCAGACACAAAGAACTCTCACATTTCGGTAGAAAAGGGCAAAGAGGACATGCATAATTAGATGGGAAAATCAAGATTAATGAGTATGACAAAATCCCTCCCAATCCATAAACTTGTATTTGCTTCCTACTATCTTTCTTTAAGACAGACACTTATCGTCATCACCAGTCATTAAAAGATATTTCTGTAAGTAGAAATATGCATGTTTCATGTAACTAAATAAGGTAGGAGAGATGAGTGCAGAGCAAGAATGCACTCATTTCATCTTTCTGTGGTGGCTGAAAGGTCTCAGATTTTCCAGGGCAGTCACAAAATCATGCAAGTGAAGAAGGATGTAGTACATCAATGAGTGTTCTTTGGCCTTCAATCAAAGACTTTTAATTTGGATGTATTAAAATATGCATTGTTTGAATGTACATGGCTTACCAGAACAGTTCTCCTGCCCACTTAAGTTTTCAAAATCCATAGCTGGAAGTTTTGAATGGTAGGTGTTTTTCACTTCGTTTCTAGGAGATTGATAAAAAGACAGAATGGCAGTGGGCCAAGACAAATAACCTGCATTAACCCATGAGGAAAAAGAAATTTATTTGATTCAGAAGATTTTCCATTACCCATACCTTTTGACATACATAACTTAGCCTGTATTTACTTCATTTAGTACATGTCACATTGATCTTGTATTTTATCATTTCAAACATGAATCACAGAGCTACAAAACCACATCTCTCAAAAGATTCTTTTACCAATGCAATTTTCTTTCCAGCATTTGTTTTAAGTTAAATTGTTAAATAAACTACACTCGAACAACATTAACTGATAATAATGTTATCTTTGTATTGCTCTTTTGTATTTAGATAAAGGAATCCTGTAACCCAATAGAATATTGTTTCTGGGAGTGATGTCAGAGGCACTAACCTATCGGTAGTTGAATCTTGAAGTTTTTTTTCCTATCAATATTGACAGAATAGCTTTTCTAATCTTCTCTAGCTATTCTTTCATCCTAAGACTGGTTAAAAAGTAAAAGTAGTGACTTGGGGGGCTCCTTAGCAAACTTCAAGAAAACTTCTTTTTTTTTTTTTATTTTATTATTTTTAAACCTAAGCACATTTTAATTCAGGAGATTTCTCCACAGTCATTGTTGAATAGAAACAGGTCTTAACTTCACAGTGTGTAGTATGGGCAGCAGGACGATTCTGGATATTTTTTTTTATATGCAGTTCCTTAGTTAGAGTCCAGATTTTCACAAATAAATGTAACCATGGCTCAGCCCAGCAACACATTATGCTACTTCCAAAAAATACCTTCTTCTCTAGTAATATTGAGGAAGTCTTTGCTAAATCAGTAGCACTTGCTATCCTGTATACAGTAAGTATATTTTTGCCTAAAGCAAAGGAAAAAAAAAAAAAAAACACACAAAGGAAAAAAAAAAAAAAAGCAACCCCCCCCCCCCAACAAACAAATAAACAAAAAATCCACCACACAACCAAATTGAAGAAGGTTGCCCAGAGAAGTTGTGGATGCACCATCCCTGGAAGTGTTTAAAGCCAGGCTGGACAGGGCACTAAGCAACCTGGTGTAGTGGGAAGTGTCCCTGCCCATGGCAGGGGGTTTGGAACTCCATGATCTTTAAGGTCCCTTCTAACTCTAACCATTCTATCTCTGACTTTTCCTCTTAAATACTTCCTTCCTGCAGCTTAGTGTTGTGAGAAAATCAGTATCTGCTGGTATTTTGTCAAAATGTCATTCTGCAATATACTTGGGTGGACAGTAAGTTTCTGTTAAACCTGACAAGTGGTATCATCCACATTGTCTTATTAATAAAAGCTTTTACAAGGTTTGCATAAACCACGCTTATCACACCTGCCATATAATAATGATCTCATACAGCATGGCATTTCAGGAG
Organism: Thinocorus orbignyianus; assembly: GCA_013400375.1. Classification (NCBI taxonomy): domain Eukaryota; kingdom Metazoa; phylum Chordata; class Aves; order Ciconiiformes; family Thinocoridae; genus Thinocorus; species Thinocorus orbignyianus. The sequence goes on along the minus strand of VXBW01005789.1, from coordinate 283,407 downwards.
CTGGTACAACAGCTAAGTACGGCCCAATTAGTGCTGCAACTTGTGTAACAGGAGAATCACTGCAGAAGTCTCTGACGGAATTCCTGTGAGGGTGAGGAAGGGCAAGTAAGCCGGCATAATATATTGCTATTAATCAGTAAATGTTATGATGCCAATATAACACCTCTTAAAGTAGCCTTAGTACAACATATGCTCCATTAGTACCAGATGTCACAAATTCTGAGGCCTTACATAACATGTGCTGTCACTAAAAATAATTTAAAAATCAACTCCATTTGGAAAATATCTCTAAAGCTTAGAAATTCTCTGTGCTGTTATTCAGAAATTTGATAGCTGCTATTGTGTTTTACTGGGGAGACAGTCTACAGTTTGTCAAGAGTATAATTTAAGTGTAAGGTAGATAACAAATCTAACATACCACATTGTGTAGGATATATTTCTTCTGCACATATTAATTTTACATTATAAATCAGTACATTTAGGTGGGGCCAAGAGATACTTTACACAGAGAGTAGATGTGAGCTGGGAGGACGAAGATGAAAATATACATTCTAACATTCACTTCACAGCAGATGCTAAAATTACTGTCTGTAGAAATACTATCATTAACATTTTCATAGAATCATAGAATTTAACGTTGGAGTTGGAAGGGACCTTAAAGATCATAGAGTTCCAAACTCCCTGCAATGGGCAGAGACACGTCCCACTACACCAGGTTGCTCAAAGCCCAGGCCAGGCATCCAGCCTGGCTTTAAACACTTCAGGGATGAANGCCTTGTGGGCTGCCAATGCACACTGCTGGCTCATTTTGAGCTTCTCATCCATGAGCACTCCCAAGTCTTTCTCCTCAGGGCTGCTCTCCAGCCATTCTCTGCCCAACCTGTATTTTTGCCTGGGATTGCCATGTCCCAGGTGCAGGACCCTGCCCTTGGCTTGGTTGAACTTTATGTGATTTGCATTAGCCCACCTCTCAAGCTTGTCCAGGTCCAGCTAAAAGGAAAAAGAAAAAGAAAATTGAATGTCTTTGTTTTGTTACAGAATTTTGTCATAGAGCTTGCAGAATGACCAACATTATGCCCTACTTCTCCGTGATTGCCAACAACCTTCATCACATTTAAGACCTATACCTCACTCTCAGGAAGAAAATAGTAGGTGATGGACAACACCGTTCAGCCAGCAAATGGATGATCTTTACCTCTAAGCCACCATGCTTTATTGTTTGTCTCTTTCTCATTTATCTTGTTCTTGACCATTTCCTTATGACTTCTCCTCTAAAGGAGTCAGAAGCAATCAGAAAGGGAAACAGAAATAAGAACTTTATACCATATAAACTCTAAATTTAAAAGAACATCTGATAGTCTCTGACAAGCCATCCATCCAAGCGCTGGGGTTTTTTTACTAGTTCCATAGTAGACTACTTGCCTTTCACTAGTTTCTTTAAGTGACACGACAGCACAGGTGCAGCCATTCTGAAAGCTTAAGGACATGTCAATGGTTAGAAAAAAAACACAAACATGAAAAGACAGGCTGAATGAACTAATGAAAAAAATGTGTGAGTCAAGAGGGAAAAAGAAAAAAGGTTCCATTAGGGAAAAGGAGAAGTATAGATAAGGAGCTGAGAAGGGAAAGAATAAAAGGGAAAAGGGGACTAAAACAGAACTGGAGAGAATTAGTAAAAGAAGATAAGAGACAGAGAAAGCAAACAGTAGAAAGGGAAGCCTGAAGAGAAAGGATGTGAAGAAAGAAAACAGCTCCATATTGGAGACAAGTGAAAAGAACTGAGCTGAAGTGTTGGGATAAACAAATTGAAATAAAACATCAAAGACAAAGCTTATGAAAGAAAACTGAGAAAACAAGTAGGCTGGCAGTAAAAAATATAATTACTAAAGTGAGAGCTACATCATGTTATGGCATGAGTGGACATGAGAAGGTTTGAAATATAAATAGCATTGAGAAAAGAAAGGGAGCTTTAATCCTGAGTTCACTTATAGCTATCACCGTTACTAAAATACTGCCTAACACAAAATGTGTAGTACAAGCAGATGCATGTGCATCAAATTTCAGCGGAGCATGAATAAAATAGAAGAGATTGCAGTGATTGTAATCTTACTGCCACTTCATTTTCTTCAGATCTTGAGTGAGAGAGCAGAATTGTTCTGTTTGTGATTTTAGTGGTTACACTCATGCTGCCATGTCACTTCATTCTCATTGTTTAAAACAGCTTTACGATGAGTGACATGCTTCGAGCATTTCACATATTAATATTTTTATTAAGTGGCACACTAACATAGCAAGCAAAATGCATATCAAATGAACCTTCATTTTTAATGGCTTACTGCATCTGCTTTAATTCCTGACCGCTGCTTTGTTTAATAGGAGATGGAGATTTTTGAGATCTTTTGTGAAATCAACATATTACTGGAGAGATTGCTCATTGAACCAAACCCATCTAGAATAAATTCCATCATGCTCCACAGTTCATACCTATAAACTTGGAGTCTTTGTATACCTGATTACTGTTCATGTATTACAGGGATTGTACATTTTCTGATTATTCTTTCACTCATCCCAGGTACCCACTTTTTACTATCCCATTTGCATAGTCTGGTGAGAATGAATCCAGGATTAGATCATACAACACAAGTGGGGTGCATGTAAAAAGATGTCTGTGCTTTCCTCAAATTCTTTGTGTTTCTTTTCAATTAAACTATGCCCTGACAACCCATAGTCAGGCAGAAAAAGGTTTAATGAAACAGCTGGCAGTGGCAGAATGGTTGTAGCCTGAGTACTTGGTGAGATGAAACCAAGGTAGAGCTGCTTACAATACTATTTATATGCCAGTGTGGTCAACACCATCTATACTACTGTGACCTGCACAATATCTGGGTCAGAATTTTCACCAAAAGTGAAAAAACCCTCAATCACTTCTAGTTTAGACACTTCATTTAAACAGTAGAAAATGTATATGTCATTTCTGGGGCAGATACAAGCAAGATCCTGACTGAACGTCCACTGCCAATAAGAAGGTATTTATTATAGTGTTACTGCCACAATTCTTACATTCTGATTTAAAAAATATCAGTCCTGTCACTTTCTCCTCTCTGCAATTATTTTGCTTAAAAGGCAGCGTGAAATATCGCCTTTAGTAATCAAAACACAAACTGCTAGGGTCTTTTAAGATCTCATGCCCAATTTGCAAGAGTGTATAAAAGTGAACCCATATACTACTAAATCCTATTCAAATCCTACTTAAATTTCCCTGCAGTTTAGGCTAATGAGGGAAATTATTCTTTTATATGTTTCACTTTGATGGTATCATACATCAAAATCTCACTAATCTGCATTCCACTTCATTGTACACTGTATGAGAAGCCCCAAACTCTCTTCAGCTTTTTCCAATCTCTCCTTTAAAGACTGAATATAGAAAACTGCAAGTAGTTGTCATAATAAGACTTCTTGTTTTGGTTTGTGTTGCAGTGTGCATGTGAACACTGTCATACTCGCTTCTGGAACACCCCAGCAAAGAGATGTGGATGGTGATAAGGAAGAACAGCAGGTTGGGCTCACCTGTGTGTTTCCCAGTATGTCCCCTTTTTTTCTGCAGGTGTCCTCTTGATTGTAAACTTCTTAGGGCAGAAATCATCATAGCATATATCAGATGGTTTGCTAGCACTTAACTAAAGAATAAAAAAATCACAGATAATTATAGCTGAACTACAAGTGTTAAAATGAATTAATGAAACATTTGTGGATTAACTACCCTCTGGTTTTCATTATTTATTCACTTTGATGCTAATTTGAAGAATTCTTTAATTCACCATAGCTCTCCCTATCATTAATGCAAATTAACAAGATTCTACTGTAATGCAGATACTATTATCTTCCCTTGCATAAATGCACAGTTCTCTAATTAAAACATGCTGTATTTTTAAAAATCAGATTAACACGTATAATGGAAACAGAAAACATGAACAACGTACTCAGCTGTTTAGATAAAAGATAGGAGTATGGAGAATGACAGAGGTCATCCTTGTTATGTTCAATAAAAAGTAGTCAAATGAAAGAGAAAAATTTTAGTGAGGAGGTAGGAGTAAATGCTGTCTTTTAGCAGCACTGCATCCATATGTATCCACTGAAGATCAAATATTTTGTATTTTTATGATTAACAAACCACTAGCCTACTTGTATACAGTTTATGCTGTTGTATGTTACATACATTAAGAGAAATTGTAGAAGTGAAAAAGAGAAAACTAAACACCACTTTATAACTTTTAACATAAAATATATAATTTTTCCTCCTTATCAGTTTACCTGCTTTTTTCTTATATGTTATTATTTTATTCATTTATGACAAAGATCACTTTACAGTTACTCAAGAGCAGCTTTTTAAAATAAGAAGTGTTTTAAAACAAAATTCTACACTCACAATAAAAATGTAAACAACATTAAGATGAGCAATCAAAATATTAATAAGCAATTCTCTTTTTATTAGTCCTTTTGGTTTTGTGTTCAATAGTTTTCATTCTCAGTGTCCTGTTATGTGTAAGTCCAAAATTCAGAAGATATTTTTGCTTTTATATACAAATAAAAGTTGTCACGTCACAGCATTTGGAAGGTACACAATTTTCTGATTGAAAAGTGATATCAAGCTCACCTAGTCTATCTTTCATTTACGTTGGCTTGACTTTTGATGTATTTTCTATTATTGTATTTGGTAGGTGAAGAAAAAAGAGAGCTTTAAAGTCTTACCATTTTCACAGCCGGACATGTTACACTACCAGTCCCATCAAGTTTAATTGAAGAGAACTGCAACGCATCTGTCCCTTAAGAAATTTGCTTTATCAGGTGTCTTCTGCTGTCATGTTACCTCACATTCAAGTTCATGCTCAAGCCTAAACCTTCCGGTTGTCCAGATTGACTGCTTGTTGGTTCACGTTTTTGTTACAACTGCAGAAGAAAGCAACTAGATCCTCAGATAGATACACTGTCAAAGGACAGCAACAGAGACTGGCTCATGTTCAAGTCCCAACCCAACAGGCTGTCTGGACACAACAAGCAGTTGGCTGGCACAATACAATTTGCCCATTCTCCCTCAGACTTGGCCAACCTGTTTGAGCCATATCTCACTTTTGCTACTTTTCCAGCTCATGCACAATGTGTCAGCAGCACCTGGATTTCTTTATTCATTTTTTGCACTCTTTCTGAAAACAAACACACAAACAAACAAACAAACCAAAACCCAACCAAAAATGAGCCCATTCGCCTTGTTGAGTTTTTTGCCTATCTTTTGCCTCTCTGATCTTCAGTCCTCACATTTCTCTTCTAAAGCTCTATGGCAGTATGGTCTGCCCCGAACAAGGAAGAACAGCAGGGTAGATATGGCCAGACAAGGTATAGGCAGCAAAATACTTCCGATAGGGAAATTGTAAGCATTCATGAAAGAGGAGGAATAAAAGGGAGAAGAACTGTAACACAAAAGTTAAACACTATTTTTAGGATAAAAAACAGAAATCTCCAGGATAAACTTGATTCTGGAAAATGAGAGAGCCCCTCTCACTTCAGGACATACTTAGCACAAAAATGGAGGGGAGACAGGAGGCTGAAGAAAAGCAGAGGGACGACTTGTTAAATTGAAATAAGGAGAGGAAGAAAGGGGTGATTTACCATAGAAGAAAAGGGGGAGGATACAAATGTATAAACTGTAGTGGAGGATGGTTATTGCAACTATGGAAGCCAAACCTACAGAGTTAGGGTTCAGTGTATGATACCTCTTGCTGCAAGCTTACGCATATTCACATAGAGTCTTTTTTTTCTTCCTAGCTGCAGAAAGGACAGGCCAAGAGAGTCTTCAGTAACATACTACATAATCTTTACTCTGAGCGCTTTAATGTGTGGTGACAGCAAAGTATCACATAACAGCAAGCTTGTATAGGCAGCACCAGCAGGAGATGATGCAGCTCGTACTCCAGTCACATCAGCCTATGTAAATAGATAAGATGTTACACGTATGTTATCCAGTGCTATGCTGAATGGGGGTGGACTACACTAGTAATAATGGGAATTAGAGGGGAGTGTGATCTATGGGGAAAAAAACAAGCAGGTGGGAGGTCAAGTAATTGATTTATTTGTGGAAAGGGTTGTGGTCCTTCATCAGAGAGTCTCTGTAAATGACAAGCAGCGAAAGAAATTTTGTGGGATAGATAATACCAGTTATGAAGGTCTCAAAGAGAAGACAATCTTTTGGCAGTTAAAACAATATTACGATATGTCAATTAATGTGTTCCTAAATATTAGGAGTGCTCCTAACTTAAATCTGAATGTTATAACTTGAGCATGTCTCTATCTTCTGCTGACCCAAGAGCTGAGGTTTTTTCTGTTCTGATGTGTTTTCTGAAACACTCTGGAGGAAAAGAGAAGCTCTCCTCTGCCAGGAAAGATTATATTAAAATAAAAATTTAATGGTTTTAATCAGATTTGGTTTTAAATAAAAAAAAAAAGTAGACATTCTCTCACTATATGTATTGACTTCTCTTACCTAGAAAATTTACTCATGTTTATATCTTTTCTTTCTATTTGCAATTGTATTTATAAAATGTTTCATTGTCTTCTTCTTTTCACTTTTTTTATCCTTCATGGGGTAAGTATAAAATTTAAAGTTTACTAAAAAAAAAACCAGTGTTAGAGCAGCAAGGACCAATAATCTACAGCTCACAAATGAAACCAAAGAGGTGAAAGGGTCCTACTTTTCTCCAAATTTGTGGTTGTTACTTGTGTGTATCCTATAACTTCTTATCTGACATCAATCAGCAGCCTGCTATTGGTATAAGTGAAGCTGCACTAATTTACACCTATAGAGAATCAAGTTCACAATGTGTTAAATGTGCCAGATTGGGAATGAATGCGGTATTAGAATTGAATTCCAAATGAGGGCAGCACCATTTTTTTCTTTTTTATCTGACAATTGGAAAGTTGAAGATACCATATGTGAAAAAGAATAATGTTACACTTATTCTGAGCAGTTGACAGACGTGGCTGGAAGTCTGATATGATTAATGCCTCAATAATAGGGCTTCAGTAAGTTAGTCCCAATAGATTCCCAACCTAGAGAGAGTGCCAAGATACTGCTAATAGTTAAGTGACTTTTATTAGATAACAAATTCCATTTTTAGCTCTGTTTTGCCAAGGAGCTTTTATAATGTGCTAAAACCAAAAGAATTTAAAAGGTGTGTTACACATAAGTGAGCGCAGAAGAACTGGTTGAGAATCTGGTTTCTGACCAAACATAGTCTGTTACCTAAAAATTCATCTGCATATTAACTTCTTTACCAATACCTTGTGACTTTTTCCTTGAGATAAACATTCAGATATGTAATTTTTGTTTTTCTTTTCTAAGGTACTTGCAGAGGTGCTGCCACACAGCCAGCAGGAAAAAGCAAAAGATTATGTTCAAATGTACAGAAGCTAAGCTGTGAAGGAGGGCCAAAAAACATCATAAAACCCTCCTTCTTGTGTTTCCCGTCATGCCTGAAGCAGGAACATTCAGGTCCCTTTCTTTGCCCTTCCTAGACTTAAGGACAACGAGTTTCTTTATACTGTCAGAAATTCAAAACTTGTAGAAAAGGTCTGGCTATGAATTCTTCCTTTCTGCATCAGCAAGCAAATAGAGAGCAGCCCAATTTACACACAACAGCATCATTCCAGGAATTATCCTTATCCAGAGAATACAGTTCCAGGAATAATTAATTATTGGAAATGTTATTTATTACTTGTTTTACAGCAGCTTTATGGATAGGCGTGTAGGCTGAGCAGATAAGCAATTTTGCTGTAGATCCAGAGCTGGGAGTTCAACTCTTGCCATGGCATTGTGCCAAAGACCAGCAGCATGGAGCACACCCCTCTGGAGCTATCTGGTTATCTGCCCTGGAGACTCAGAAGCAGTAGCACAGGTGCTGGCCACTCCACTTTTTTTGTCCGACTTTGTTTTGTAGGCTGGTATGCCTTTACTAGATGGGTTACCCTGGCTTATAAGAGCATAAAACAGGCTCTGGCTGTGCTAAAACCTTATTGAATTGGGCACTGTGCATGCATGTTATTAGAAATAGTCCCCATCCAAGAAAGCTTTGTCTAATTACAGAAAATGGGAAGGAGAAGGAAGTACTTTATAGGACTTTTGACGAACTGAATGAAAAACCCATTTAGGGGAAAATAAAGGTGTTGAAATTAAGGCAGGTAATCTCACAGCAACAGGGAGTGGCAGAGTGCAGCTGCAGATGGTGAATCCCTGCAGGGCTGTGGAGAGGGAAGGAGGTGGTCACAAGGACAGACTAAGGTGCCTTTCAGTGTAAGGCCTTTTATGGATGGGAGGGGGATCGGTAGGATGATACAGTGATAAAGGTGGGCTATAATGAGATTGAGGCTAAATGAGAGATTGAGCTATGTATGAACAAAAATTAAATGAGAGATTCGCAGATGTTAAGGAAGAAGTTTTAGAACAAATTGGGGAATGTTAAAAACTATAAATCCCAAACTGTAGTCTGGAATAAAGGGAAGAAAATTATGTCAGCCGGTATGGATAAGGAAATTAAAACTGTGAGTTTACTTTGGATATATTTAGAACAAACTTCCAATGCTGAAAAAAGCAGAAATCTGCTCTATTGCTTTACAAGTAATCCTGAAATATGTTGCTTTTGCTTTTAAATTATTTTCCTTCAGAAGTTAATTGTTATAAATGATACTTTTTGCTAAAAAGTGGATTAAACTGCTTCATAATTGTGAATTTGCCTATTCATCTTTCTACTTTGAGAGGATTTATTCTGCTTTCTGGGTCTATTTGAGCAATAATTTAGTTTGAAGGCTATCTCCAAAGCATGGCACTGGCTGCTGTTCATTATCTGCTATTGAACTGAGCATGTGGCTATCAACTCCAAAGTGAATTATATTTAAGCTGTCTTACACTGACAAAAGTGATCAGGTACAACAAAGTGGTGATCTTACACTTTAAAAGTATAAAAATGTAGCTTGCCTGCATTTTGATTGCAGTTGGAAATATTTCACCTCTTTTTTTCCCTGAGTTTCACTTAAGCTTTGGATTTGAGATGATGAATCAATGCTAGCATACATTCTACCACTAGTGCTTTTAATTGGTACTCTCTTTTAAAAGTTAAACATCCTAGTAAATTGCTCAAACACAGTGTTGCAAGGTTAAACACAGCTTTGAAATCCTTCTCATGTTAGGCAAGGATGTCATAAGCTTTCAGCATAATTGTAAAAAGGCCAAAGCCTTGAAACTGGAAATGTATTATAATAACCAATTTAATTGCTATCGTCATGGTAATCATTATGATGATCCAAATATCCACCATTGTATTCACAGAGATTTTAAATTCCTGAATGCATTATTTTTCAAGTTCTAAGGACCATCACATTTTCAAAGTTTCAGAAATATTCTCAGTTGCAGAGCAGATAAACAAACGGCAGACTGTGTCAGCAGATCCCTTGTCTGCTCATTGTGAGTAGCAACATCTTGCTCTCGCTATTAAATGCCTTCTTTTTTCATGCTCAGTTAAATCAAATGAGTATGAGCTAAATATTTAATGCATACAGTTTGAGGAAATATTTTTTAATATGATTTGTTTTAATAGATGCAAGAATAGATCTTATTTAAATGTAAAATGTGAACGTAACAGGTCATGTATGTTTATAGGAGCTCTCTCATTGTTTTCTCAACATACTGCTCAGTCTATACACATTACCTGTCTCTTCTGAAAATGCCAGTTGCCCCAGACTCTTTGATATTTGTTAACAACTGCTAGTAAAGCAATTCCCCCAGTGATCAGGAAGACAGTCCACACAGCAACAAGCAATAACATGGAGTGTTGCTTCACTGCTCTGTGAAACATTTGCCAGCCTAATATTCAGTTCTCAAATATCTCTCACACTTCCATGCCTTCTTCTTCCTCTCCTGACAAACAGAAAACTCCTGGCATCTGTTACTGAATCCTTTCAGAAGTGTAGTGCTCCAAAGGGAGACTTGCTGTCACGGATTGGACAGAAAGTTGGAAGGCAGGAGTTCCTCACCTCTAATTTTGACATTAATTTATATTTTCCTTATGCTCGTTTGCAAATATCTCAATTTACCACAACTTAATGGCAAATAGCAGTGGCCTTGGAAATGTGTTGATACTGTAAAATCAAACTGTCTTGAAAAATAAAGCAGAAAGAGCTCAAGGCATCTCCTGCAGTGAGACTACCACTCACCAGGTCATACAGGCACTACGTGAAATACTCAAACTACTCTAAAAATTGTAAGTGCCTCCTATAGTGCATTGCTGTTGTGCTAAAAACACACCGTAATAAATGGTGGAACAAATACTGTTTGTTAATTTATCAGGATTAGGGGAGCATTTAGTTTTCACTCATGAGAGTACTATTAATCATTTTGACTCAGAAAATTGTAGTTAAATGGAAGATATATTCAGAAATAATGTATGTAATTTCTGCATTGTGTATTTCAAATCCATAGAGAAGAACTACTAAATGAGGCAGTGAGCACCAACAGTGGAATATTGTACAATTAGACAGCTCAAGAGATTTCCTCAAATGGACTTGATATACGGAGCTACTCACTTTCAAGATTAAACAAAAGGTGTGAGAGGGGAAGTAGAGCTACAATTACTCAGGTGAAATAGAGAACACCAAAGCAACAGCAGTGGTCAAAACCTCACAGGAGAGTGAAAAATGCTGTATGCAATACCTCAACTGTCTGGAATAGCTTTATTACTACTATTTCATAGAAGAATTATCCAGTGGAAAAAAATATGTTCTGCAGTTGTTCAGGGTAGCAATCTAGCTCATTGCTCCTGTTCCACAGCCTGGTTTATATGAATTAAAAATCATTGAGCTGCTTTGTGACTGAGAAATGGCATTCTTTATACAGTATGATCTAATAATTGAGCACATAATTAGAATGGACTGTCAGACCTTGCATCAATCCAAATGAATTCTGGCAAAAAAATGAAAATTATCAGCTACAACAAAAATAAGAATATGTGGATTAAAGCCTTTCAATTCTGAATATTTTATGAAGTAGTTGACCTGAGGAAACGTAGCAAAATGTTTCAGATTTGGCTTTTATCCTCCATATTCTGCTAAACAGTTCTCTTAATTTGTTGTCATTTTTATTCAAGAAGAAGCAGATAAAAAAAAAATAATGCATTATTCTGTGCACCAGTGATTCATGGTACACAAGCAGTTTCAGCATCAGGCTCTCCAAGGCTTCAGGAGTCACTTTATAAACAAAAAAATTCAGTGATGTGTCCTTTCCTTCAAATCCAGTGTAGTCTCCTTGTCTCCACCTGTACTTAAAACCATTTAAAACATATATATTGATTTGATAGATAGGCAGATAGATTGATAATTTCCCTCAAGCAAAACTGTGGGACTTTTGCCAGGTGCCCAGTATGCTCAGTGACCAACATGCCAGGTGACCAACATGCCCAGTAAGTTTCTCAGTCTCTTGTTTTTCTCTGTCTTCATAAAGGTTTCCCTCTGACTAGAAGAAGATTGTTACTGAAGGAGAATTTTTGAAAACAACCAAAACGGGCCAAAACTTTTATTCTGTGAAACCGTATGTAGAATACTCTGGATTTTTCATTCTTTTTTTTTTCTTAAACTTTGTATACTTTGCATATAGGGTATAAAACCAGTGTATTTTATACTTTCCAGTGTTTATATCACTTTAGATTGTACAAGATGATATGGAGAACAGAATTGTTAGCACTTGCCAGATTTAGTGGTCCAAACTGTCAAGATTTCTTGGTAGTAATTCATTAGCAGTGCTTTCTCTTTACGATTAATGTGGCTTCCACATGTAGAAAAAAAGTAAACACAATTTACTTCTACTAAAATGCACATGAAATTAAACGCAACCCTTAAAATCTACCTAGGTAACAAAAACTCTCTTCTTCCCCTATTATGTGCCTGATATATTTTGGCTTAACACAATAAAAGCGTACCCTGTTCTGGCTCATCATGTAATTATGTACAATAATACTTATAAATTGTCTCTGTCAGCAAAAGAAGTACTAAAAAACTCCCCTTGAATATCACCAGGATTAACACTAAAACATTCAGAAATCAAGTAGACAGGTAAGTACTGCAGCTGTGCAGCTTTCCCTCAATGTGTTAATTAACAGCCAGTAAGAATTAATTATTGATTTATACAAGTGAAGTATGTGAAAATAGGTTCAAAACACAGGAAAGTTTCAAACAGGAGAGATGATAAAACACTACATTGAAAGTAAGAGAGTTAGGAATGAAAGACCTAGTTAGCTGTGGCATACAATGCACTTTAGCGATATGGTTTAGTGATGGTTTTGTGAGTTTTAGGTTGGACGAGATTATCTGAAAGATCCCTTCCAACCTAGGTGGTTCTATGATTAAGAATGTGGTTTTTTTCTATTGACAAGTAGTTACTTTACAGATTACCACATCTGGCAAATTCCATTGTAAAGTTAGCATGCACAGCATCCTTGCAAAGGTGATACAGAGTCCCAATGACTGTTGTTTAGCTCTGATTTCACACCCGTGAAACACCGTATGGGTGTTATAGGATACAAGAAGAGAAGAGCAACTATGAATGAAAGGCTGTAACTAATTTAAAGAAGAGAAAAACCTTAAGCTTTAATGTAATAAAGAGCTAGAGCCAGTTTAAAACCAAACACAGACATGAGGGAAAAAGAGAAATCAGGGAAACAGTGCAAGAAAAATGTAACTTTTTTTGTTTGACACCTGTAATCTACTTCTAAGTGCTTAAGAGAATAATATTCATTAGGTTCATAAATGTGATTCAAATAATGAAGCATTAGTAATATGAGGCTCCCTGCTACCTTGATCTGCTATTAAATCTCTGCAAGAAAAGAAAGTAACACAGGTTGGCAAATTAGTGGTGTGAAAATTAATGAGTTTTCTCTATGCTGATCAACAGTCACCCTCCTTCTGCCAGTGGCTGATTTATGTTCAATTTAAGCACTTTGGGATTTTAGTGTTTTGTCTTTTGATTATACAGGGGTCTTACAGTATTTGGTACAACTGCAAAAGAGATGTTTAAAATAGTATCACCTTCTTTCTTTCAACTTTTTCCATGTTGCCATTCCTTCTTTTTTATCCAATATTAAAACATACGTTGCATCTTAATATTTCTGTTAACACTGTAACCTTCTTAATCTTTTTTGACCTTCCTAGTGCTAGATTGTAAATCCAGATTCTTCATTTGCTTCAATACTGAAAAGTAGAAAATAAACATTAGTCCTAGTTCCTAAATGATCAATGTTTGGTGCACTTCAGCAGTCAACTAGATGAGAGAATCTAGTAAGAATTCAGTATTCTCTTCATTAGGTGTGACTGAAATAAACAGATAAACTCAGGTTGAGAATGCAAAGTAAATTCAGTGTAATTCAATAAAGCCTGTATAGTCAAATATATTTTACTAGAAGTTAGATACCCCCAGCTGGACAGAACATTTCCAATTAATTGTTTAAACAGGAAATGTAGACTTCTAGAAATAAAATCTTTTCTTCAAACAAGCTACTTCTAAAGTAGCTTGCATTAGGAGAAGTTTCTTAGATCCAAGATTAAAGAAATCATAAAGCAATCAAGTACCTCCTGAAGCTAACCAGATAAAGTGTTTGATGTTTAAGCAAAGTACCTTAATAGCCAGAGCATTTAACTTTTTTTTTCTTTCTCGCTCTCACACACAGGCACACTCTTACATAAACGGACTAATTGTTCCCAAGGAAAAACAGTTCCACCCATTAGACTTACAAAAGACTTTTTTTACACTTAGTCCTTAAGGAAATCTACTGACATGAAGGATGCTTTGAATGAGATCTAAGAAGGAGAAGAGAGATGTGATCAGGCCACCACAGGTGAAATCATAATCCCTGCTTCATATAAAGATGAGAAATGTCTGTGTATGTATGTGTGCATTTGTGTAAGCATATTGAATTTACTTCCTTTGTAAATCAACAATGTTCATAAGGGATTTTTTTCCGAGAAAACACTGGGAGATGTGTATCTGCATGCATATTTTAAGATTTGATACAGAATTTAGTTTTAAATATTGCCGTTATGCATTGTGTAAACCAGTACAGCATTTTATCAACCTTACCACTCTTTACAGCTACCTGAAAGGAGGTTGTAGAGATGTGGGGATCAGTCTCTTCTCCCACGTAATAGTCAATAGGACAAGGGGAATTGGCCTCAAGTTGCACCAGGAAAGGTTTAGCTTGGATACTAGGAAAAAACTCTTCACTGAAAGAGTTGTCAGGCACTGGAGCAGGCTGCCCAGGGAAGTGACCGAGTCACCACCTACTGAGGTATTTAAAAGACTTGTAGACGTGGTGCTGAGGCATATGGTTTAGTGGTGGACTTGACGATCTTAAATGATTGGACTTGATGATCTTAAAGGTCTTTTCCAACCTAAAGGAGTCAATGAGTTCTTAGTCAGATCCAAATTGCCTGCTCCTTATAGCTTCAATAAATGGAGAAAGAGACACAGTTAAAGTTCTACTAGACATACAAGAATTAAAAAGAAGAAGAAGAAAAAAAAGATATTTGGGAAAATAATCTTACCTGTCTCATGTTCTATTAAAATGCTTAGCTATCCAGACAGGAAGGATAATGTTTGCTCTATTCCTGAATGCAAAACCACTAAAATTTTGTTATTAGCTTTTCTGACAGGACAAAAATATAGATATCACATGTGATTTTCTTATTCTCTGCAATTTCCAATTTTTAGTATAGAGAGAAACATTTTATGGTGGTAGAGGTATAAAATGTTTTTAAAACGTTTTTAAAACACTTTTCACTTTTTTGTTCAATAGTTATATGATCTGGATTACTAGCAGAATAATAAGTAAACCCAACTCACTTTTCAATATAAGAATTTTAAATTGTGTAAAACTAATTTTGATTATAACTGTAGCTAGAACCTACTGCCTCAAGTCTAAGATTCAATGAAATCTTCAGACATCATCTATAGTAACTGCAACTGCTGCATACCAAATATACTGTGAGAAGGGAAAAGGAAATCTCCAAAGGGAAGAAACTGAAGCTAGGTAAATTCAGACCCGAAATTAAGTGAAACATATGAAACTGTGATAGCAGTTAATCATATGAACAATTTACAAGGGATCTGGAAAGTATGGGTAGCACTCTTTCTATCTCTCCCCCTGCACCTGTTCCTTCTACATCCCCAATCGCTTGAGTTAATGAAAAATATGATCTTAACACAGGAATTACTGGGAAAAACTCAAAAACCTGGCTGGAATATACACTTTAAAAAATATGTGATTGCAATGTGCTCCTAAATTCCTAAAATGTATGAAACTGTCAGCTGGAAATGTCATTAGACTATAAACAATTTCAGCATATTGAAAGATTGAGAAATAAATTATGAAAAAGAGTCCGAAGAAACAAAATATTTTATTTAATAATAGAATACATGCGTAGAATAAAAATTGAAAAAAACTACAGTGGGATTCAGTTAACTAAACCTGGAGATCTACCATGTAGATGTCCACAGATAAACTCGTTTCCCATAGTCAGTGAAATTAAACAGACCTGTATATAACTGACTTCATATCTTTGTAAAGTAAACTTACAAAATAGATTGGATAGGTTACACTCCTCTTCCTCTTTGTTAATGACAGAGGAAGTCTAGGTGTCCACTGATCTAGATATCTACACAGCAGATCTCTATGTCATCTGTTTACATATTGTAAATACATGGAGGTAGTTAAGTATTGACCAATGTTTACTATTTTCTAAGACTATGGAACATCTCAACCTCAAATTGCTGTCTTTTTTTCAAAAACTCCTCCTTCAGTCTGTTACATAGTGACTAACGTAAGAGACTGCAGTGATCCTTTCATGTTTACTACTGCTGTTTTGTTTGTTTTCTCCCAATAGACTACTACAGAAATTCAAGTTTCTCACAATAATTATACAAGATACAGGGATATCTGACAAGTGCTGTAATCCTATTAATATGTCTAATATATCTGCTAATTTATTTATTCTCCACTTAGTGTACCAGTAGTCTCTTGAGTGTTGTACAATTGACCTTTTTTATTTTTTAATTTAGACCTCAAATACGATATATATGTATTTTCTGTGTTATCTATAGAAGAACTATCCATATTCTGTATAACAACCCAAAGCTAGGATAAATCTACTTACCAATTTATATTGACTTTAGAAGAAGCAAGACTTGGTTGTTACTCAATAGATTTGTGAGACATTAACTTTATCAGCTTTATTCCAAATACTAAAGCCATTTTTATACCTCCAGATTATGTGTTGTGAGAGTCTCAAAGAAGGTGAATGAGTAGCTGAGGTATTTTACATCAACCCATTGAATAGGGTTCTATGAAACAGAGAATATCAAACCAAACTGAACAAAAACAAACCAACCAACCAAAAAAACCCCAACAACAAAAAACAAAACAAAACAAAACAAAACACTAAAACACTTAAATATGGGTTTGACACTTAAAAACAAAATTTTCTTTTCTCCAGTGAATGAATATAGCATTCAATACTCATGTCTAAATTATGGGGTCATTGTAGTAGTTTTTTTTCTTTAGAGCATTCGATAGCTATATAAATGATATGTCTCCCCTAAGGTCTACTGTGTTCATTTTCTAAAGGCCTTTACTGTTAATACCTGCAACAAAAAGTGTTTTAAATTTTATTTTTCTAATTAAGCAATGCAAAGACAGCATTTTTCATTAGCTGAATCTTTATGTATAATTGCAGGGAACTCAGTATTAAAAAATACATAGAATGAACAATGCTGACATATTTAGCATGAGATGAGAGTGGTATAAGCTTATCTCTTGTCAGATAAGTGAGAAAATCATAGAGAACAGTCTAAGAGATTTGTATTCCTTACAATACATAAGCAATTGCTCATTGCTAGTGATATGTTTGAAGTAGTCTGGAGTTCTGCCAAGATGATCCAGTCTAATTGACTTCAGTTCATGATCAAAATTGTAAGCAGTCACTGAAAATATCTTCAGAAACATTGAAAAAGATCATGTTGACAGTGAGGGGTGTGTTTGCCCAATTACTGTTTGAAACTTAAATTGTCATGGATGTCATCCCTTATTTCCAAAATTAGGTAAGCATTCTGCATGAACAACTCCAAGAGAGTGATCAAGGAGGGCACAGGAAATTGATTTATGTTTACAGGTAGATGTTTGATAGAGCATTCATATGATAAAGTGAAAAAATTCCAAATGGGAACTGGGGATCCCTGGAGTAAAAGAGGGAAATATCACTTTGCATCCTATTGAATAAAAACCCAGCATTTAATAATATAGCCTGTGCAGAACTTTTATCAGTCTTTTAAAACTTTACTTGTTATAGTTTTGTCTTAAAAGACAATGTGTCTTGTCTTTTGGAAAGTTTCTGTTTGACATCTCCCTAGCTTTTGATCTGGACACTCTCTTCTTTGGGGATATTTAAACTTTTTTACTTCATAAAATATTTTAAAAATGTCTTGCAGACTGGAAATGAGTAAGCTGTTCTTCTTCAGTTTATATTCAAAGATCAGGAGTAGTTTTCATCTGCCTTTAAAGATATAACATACTCTTTTCATAATTTCTCAGTGCCTTCATTCGCTGAATAGCTCAATGTTCATTGAGAAAGGACTAAGCTGGAGTCCTGTCTCCTATAAGTGAGGAAAATTGTATCTGAGTAACTGTAAATTCTCAAATTAATGATTTTTCTCATTTCACAAGAGGTATAATCCTCCATTTGACTTTTATTAATGTTTTTTTTCCTGGATTGTTTTACACTTGTAACATGGAAGCCTTGTCAGAAATAGCTTTGTCAAAAATAATGTTATGAAAATCAAAGTCTCCTTTTAACCCACTGTAGTTAGATTGATCCTAAAGAAAAAGAAAAAAAAAAAAAAAGTCACCTTAAAACATCTACATACAGAAATGTCATTCTTATGTTTTCCCTTTAAAAGATTATGACAACAAAATAATATCAATTCATCCCTGATCTCTTCTGCCCATAACATCACATTAATTTCTAAAGATCTTTTCTGAGAACTAAGATCTAAAAGATAATTCATTGGAAGTTTACTACAATTCAAATTAATCAAAAATTATTCATAAATTTGATGTAGTATTTTTTTCCAATATTCTACTTCCCTTGTGAGAAGCAGTAATTCTTCTCTTATCCTGAGCATCCCTTCCCCATGAAATTCAGTGGGAAACTCACACTGACTTCAGTTCAGAGGGCTAGATGAGCATGGAATGAAATGAAGTTATAGAGTCTTATATTATCCAGGGACCACTTAAAGCAGAATTGTAAAGCATTGCTCTTCAGTTGTTTTTCCTTAAATCCATACAGAGAAAGGAGAATTGTGCACATATAAGCACAGAGTCTTAAGTTTGAAAGGTATAAACAATTAAGTGGTTTCATGCTTCAGAAATTCTCCCTCAGAATCAAAATATTGCTTTCCTATTCTGTAAACAAATGTCTTAAGGTTGCAGACCGGCTAGTTGGAAGCCCATGAAAAATACTTAAAAATATCCGTAGTAGGAAAGGAATAACATTTTCCTCATAAGGATTTTATATGAATTTTGAAGTAGCAATGTAAGAGAGAATACAGCTTCTTTCTTTGGTTGTTACTGTTACTGTTTTGAGTTACATCATTATAATATGCACAAGTCCAAACTGGATACTTTTATAGCTGCTAAATGCTCAACAAAAGCAAATAACTACTCATATGAAATACGGTGCAGAAATAAAATCTTCTATTAAGTATACACAGAAATGCTCACAGTAATATTGTCAGGATTACTTATTGTCATAAAAATGTTATAGAATACATTTGTTGATTTTGATAATGTTTTGCTAGTTGATCCTACAGTGAGATCTTGTTTTCAGTTTACAAGCATGTAATTATATCTGACACTGCACTCTGTTGTTTTTTTTCAGGTGAACCAAACAAAACCTCAACAAAAATAAATTATAGGAATTAACAAACCTTTGTTACTCATTCTGTCGGAAATTGCTCAGAACTCAGTAGCTGTTAAAAGACAAGGCAAGTGTAGATAGTATCAATAAAACCACTGAAAACAAACCAAAAATTATGCATTATGTTATTGCATAAACATATTGTAGACATGTGTTCTAGGATATAATTTTTGCCACCAAAAAAAAAAAAAAAATAAAGCAAATACAATGAGTGACCTCATTCAAAAATGTCCAAGTGCTACAATTTTAGAGATGGCAATGTATCTCCGTGGATTAAACATGAACCCAGACGACAAGCTGTGGCTAAATACTTAACTTGTAAACA
Organism: Thinocorus orbignyianus; assembly: GCA_013400375.1. Classification (NCBI taxonomy): domain Eukaryota; kingdom Metazoa; phylum Chordata; class Aves; order Ciconiiformes; family Thinocoridae; genus Thinocorus; species Thinocorus orbignyianus. Next base: position 264,026 of record VXBW01005789.1, on the reverse strand, counting down.
ACTACACCATCTTCATTATACAAGATTAATTCTGCTCCTTGAAAACTGCACATGCATTTTAACCTTCTTCTCTTAGAAGGGATATAGAAAAACTTTAAAATGACCTAGAGCAGGGATACAAAAGTATTTCCATATAGGAAAGACTGATTAGGTTAGATCTCCTTGTTGGAAAAAAAGACAACGGGACAGGACACCACTGTCTCGTGTGTGGGCAAGAAAGAATGGGGTATGATTATTCAGTATTTCCCATACCACAAAAACCTGGCCATAACCAGAGAAATTATTTGACAACAGGCTCAACTCAGAAAAAAGAATGTCTCAAAATGTTTTGTTGAATTGAAAAAGGGATTAGTTCTGTATATGGGGAAAAGTCCATCAGCAGCTATTAAAAATGAATCTTGCACCTAACCTGCAGCTCAGAAGTTCTTAATCCTCACGATTGTCAGAAACTGATAGGATATAAAAGGAAAATTGCTTTATAATATTTTTCATTTTCCCTTAATCTTTCTATAAGATTTTTCTGGTTACTACTGCTACAGACGAGCTATCGGGCTAGACAAACCTGTGGTCTGACCCTGCACAGCTGCTTCTACGCTCTCAGACTGCAGAGCTGCATTGCTTTTCTGAACAGAGGAAGACAAAAGGAAGCATACTGGTATCAAATATAAAATTTCTATGTAACTAATAAGTAAGGATTGCATTATTCATGTTAACTGATTTTCTTTTGGTTTACACTACAGCATTATCGTTATTTATTCTGTAGTGTTGATTTCCAACTTTGGATATTTAAGCTTATTTTCAGCATCATTCTTATCGCATAACTTTTAGTGTTATTTGCAGTTCAGATTTATTGGACCTAACTTTACTCCCATTTTATTCACCTAGATATGATACAAATCAGTGTAGGAAATCCAGTGTTCAAAAGCAGAATCTTACTTCTGAATTTCGAAGAATCTGGGGCATTTACATAAGGTGGAAAAATTTTCTCTTCAGTTTTCACTTTGAATATCTGGTGTACAAATTTGACTCATTCTGCCCACCACTCCTCTCCCCTCAGCCCCGAAGCCACACATGCTGAAAAGAACAAAATACTCAAGAGATCACAGTATGTGTCCAAAAGAACAGTTCCATCTTTAGTTCTACTCTACTTTGGTTTTGTCAATTGATAAGGAACATGAAAAAATTTACTGCAGTGCTGCCTGAACCCTTTGTGACTTCCTCTCAGGTTTGGTGAGGGGCTTTGGGGCTGAGGGGAGAAGGGTGATTTGAGTACCCTTCATTTGGATTTTGGGATGGGGTTGTTTTTCTGAAAGAAATGGACTATGTCTGTGAGGTTAGAAAAGCAGTTTTTAAAACCAAGCTGCTTGCTTTCTTCAAATTTTTTACCTTAGAGAAAGAGAAAGGAGCTGGGAGCAGGGGGCATGGGAAGTAAGAAAAAAAAAGGGGGAATTTTTTATTTTTTACAAAGAGAGATACAGCAAGCATTACACTGGCTTTTCATTTTATGTCACATTTCAGTAACATAATCCTGAAGCAAATACTCAGCAACTATTCCTTTCCTCACAGAAAAACACCATTTATATCTGAATCAGCTTAGAAGTTGTAGTGACTGCCTGCTGATTTTTTAATAGAGAAGGGAACTCCTCATAGGGAAATCACTCCTCATGAATAAAAAACCATAATAGGAAAAGCATTTACTTTCCAGAAAAAAAAAAATACAACAAACAAACAAACAAAAAACCCCACCAAGTAGGTGATTTCCAAGACTTCCCATTTGTAATGCTTTGTCCCCTGTAATATATCGTAAAGCTCAAGTCACACCAAATCTGATAATGGATCAGCAGATGTGGTGCCAAAAATGTCTATGTTTGAGCCTTTCAACTTTTTCTGAACCTTACCCTGCTGCCTTTAAATCCAAAGCTGATCTTCTGCTAGCTTCAGCTGGAGCAGGCTCTTCTGGTTCGAAGCTATCCTAGCTTAAGTTTGACATATTTCATTGTGCAGCATATGCCAGTGAGGAACTAAAAGCCAGATTCTTCTTATCCAAAGGTAGAGCAGTGCCTGGAGGAGGCTCAGCGTACACAGGGCGGTTCTGTCTGGGCAGCTATCTGCGTTTTACCTGCAGTTAGAAGAGCTGCACATGCAATCGTAAACATAATGTCTTCAGTATTTTTATTTCTGCTTGTCAATTACTATTTAATTCTATTTTTGTATTTGTCCCTCAGCTTCTTTCAGGTAGGTAATTCTGAATGTTAGTAATAGAATTGTTTTTGCATGTATCATACTGGGGAAATAGATAACTATTTACAGGTGTTATGTTCAGATTCGTTCAGATGCTGTCCCTGTACTAACAGTGTACTGCCAGCAGGCATTTTACTTCATCTTATGCCAGGGCTGCACGTTAGGTGAAATGTTATTCATGGCATTTGTTTTACGATTGTGTTTTGTATTCATGTCAAAGGGACGCCTGAGAATAGCAGGCTTTACCAGGAATTTTCAGAAAACAGCTATTGTCTTCATTTCATATTTGTACCTGAATATAAACCAGATATAAAAACATAAACAAAATATGGACAAGAAGGAACACGGCATGACGCATGTAAAACTAGGCTGGACAAAGTCTTAGAAAATACTGTATTGTGCACCCTGGGGAATGTGTCAGTGCTAGCAGAGGACTGGCCTAGAAATTTTATTGGATTTTATGCAGCCCTAACATCTGTGATTCAGAAAGGCTTATTGCTCTTTAAAACTTACTGCCTGCTTAAGGAACTAGTCCTGCTAGTGCTTATATTGTATTTCTACCCAGCCAGTTCTTGGGGATGCTTTCTACTTGCAATGAGCCCAGACCAGGGCAGTGGGGTGTTCCCACAGATCACCCTTGGCAAAATGTCCTGGATGGCAACCTTTATTAATATACTGATATTATATATTAACATGTAAAGGAATGTTGAAATGGGACACCCAAAATTGTTCCAGATGTCATTCGCTCCACACTGATAATACAGGGGTGACCAGGGAATATGCCCCAGAGCTGGAGCTTCCACCTCTGCTGGGGGTGTGTGAGGGGCACTGGCATGGCCAGGAAGGGATGCGGAGAGTGAGGTGTCTACGATGACTCTGTGTGTGCAGGAGGGGTATGTATGGGGATGAATATGTACTAGAACTGTATGGGGCTAGTTAAAAAAGCACACTCAAATATTTATTAACATTTGTGACTCGTATTTTGGGTCTGTCTTCTATACTACTGATACTGATCCTGAATCCGTAATTCACCAATTGATGGTTAACGATGTGTCATTTACAAATCAATAAAGCACTTTGGTCTAGATTTGTTTTAACCTACATAAACAGTGTATATTTTCCCTGCAGCAAGGACAGCAGTGTGTGATATTTCCCTGAACTACTGGGCCTGTGTTGTTAGATTAGGTTAGATAAACCCTGTCCAACAACCCTGACTTTGACTGGGTTTGACTCTGTCCAGTCATTTTGAAACTACTGCAAGAAGCTGGAGGTTTACTTTAGCAGAATCTGGCAAATGCACTGTGCTCGTCTATGGATAATATTAAAATTAGACATTTTCATAGAGCAAAATCTGTCAGCAGTTTTCTGTCTAGTTCCATGCTCGCACCATGTTTATTTGGCCCTATTAAGAAAACAGCCTGGCCTCAATAAACACCATGCTCCAGAGTATTACCCTTCTAATATGGTTGTTAAACCATTGTGTTGTGTGGTTCTTTTAATTTAGACTTTCGTTTTGCAGTCATTTTGTAATTATATTTGTTAATGTTATAGTGAATCTCTTTCCTTGCTGGCTATACAAACCAGTCATTTAAATATACATCAGTTCTACAGTGTGTTTGTGTTCGACATCCTGTTTGTGTTCTCACTGCAATTTAATGTTACACACTGTTAACCAAAATAGCTGATGCCGAAATAATACTAATACACAGTCCAAAAGTTCCAACCAAAACTACTACTGTGTCTTACGCTTATTCTGTAACTAACCAGAGCCTCCTCTGCTTAAAAATCAGTACCACAAACTGTACATCAGTAGTGTGCTTAAGCTAAACAAACATAATTCTTTCCTGCCCACATGTCTGCAAAGCTCAATACTCAACAGGGCTAATAGAATTCATCATTTCCTCTGTTCTCTCATTCTAGTGATAAGGCTGTAATTGGCTCCTCACCAAAACAACCTTTTCTCAATAGAAAGTTGTAGGCATTCAATATATAAGCTCGCATTAATGTATTTAAATTACAAATTCACATAATCTAACTAGCAATAATTTATTTAGCATCTAACTGTATAACTACGTACGTGTAACCTAGGCTTCTTCTCTGAAGCAGCTGTGTGCACACCCACTGGCCACAACAAACCTCTTATATGGTTTGGTTTTATTCAGTTCTAGTTTCTGTTTTCTTTATATTCAGTTCCATACTTTGAAACTTCTCACGGCATTTAGCCTAACTAATTTTAGCAGAAACACATGTTGTTCTCTTCCAGTATCCGTTTTATAACATCTCTTTCACATGGAAGAGTTAACATCTCTTCTCAGTCTTCCTTTTTAAGGAAGAACAAACCGATTTTTTCAACTTTTTTTAAAATTTCTTATCACACTTGTCACTACCTTCTGTATTCTTTCCAAGATATCTGCATCTTTCTCCAAGCGTGTTTCTCAAAAAATATACATAAGACTTGTATAAATCTGTATCAGTCCTGTACCATATATATATTGAATACACAACCCTTACTAAGACATCCTTGAATGTTTTTGCAAGAATATCACACTTCTGGGTCAGACTGTAACATAAAGATCCGCTTTTGCAATATTGTTGCTTCATCAGTTTGTCTCAATTTCTAATTCAGCTTCTCATGATACACAATATTTCACCTCTTTGTCCCAGCTTGTTTCTTTCAAATCATCCCTTCAGTTTATTAAGACAATTTTGAATTCCCATCTCTCTTCAAAACAGCTATTCTAAGTTTGACTTACCATTAAAATACAATACATTTTTTAATCCATTGTCTGATCCATTAATGAAAGTATCACATAAATTCACACCCAGAACAGGCTCCTGCAAGATTTCACCTGAAATGTCTTTCAGGTGGGCAGTATGACACTTTCTCTAGAAGCAGAGCTTTCCACTAAGATGTCTGTTCATCTGAGGATGTTTTCATGCAGAACATATTTGCTTGATCACTTTATGAAAATGTCACCTGAAACTGTGTTGCAAATTTTGTGAAAAATCAGGCTATAACAGATTTAGTACCTCATCTCTCAGGCCAGTCAATCTATGAAAACAATGTATTTATTTTTTCCTCCAATGTTCCATTCATCTGTATTCTCCGTTTCTTCTACTATATCTTGTTGAAGATACACAGAGTGCCTCATTTGTACTCGTATTACAGTACCAAGGAAGGCAGGAGAATTACACAAGATGATCTAGAGCACACCTTCATATGTGCTCTATCCATGGGCGGTCTGAAATAAGTGCATATCAGTCATCTCTAAGTCTCTACTATCAAGTCTTTGTCCTAATCACTAAGCCAAAGACTTGATCTTACAGAGTATCTGGACCTATTACTACTTTGATTTCCTTTTGAATGTGGACAGACATCAAAGAAGGGATGACTAACAAAGTAGTCTAATCTTGAAGTGGAGTAGCAAGTGAATGATATATGCTTAGAGGTCAATATCATGGGTTTTAATCACTCCAGGCAGAGGCAGAACTTAAATTCGTAGCCTTTTTGTCCTGGTTTGTGCTTTAATTGCTAGGTTACTTCTAAAAGGCAGCTGGTACACCTTCGGTCTACATTTAGAAGGGAGGCAGCAGTATGAATCTGATCTAAGAAAACTGACTGACTGAAGGTGAATGAACTCACAAATCCTGAATCCCCATAGTGACTGATACTGAGCTGTTCAGCACCATTAAGATTGACACGTTTCTGTGAAAAACTGAAGGCAGATTGTTAGAAGCCTATGGANGATGAATTTTTTTTTAATATGTACTGAGTTTGCCTTATTTTTGTTTAACAGCTCCTTTACACCCTAAAATCCTTTATTGAGGAGGAAGTTATGGAGGCCAACATATTAAAACAAAAATGTAAATGATCTAAAGAAGTCTGTCATTGAACTGAACAGAAAGGGCAGTTAGTTATTACACGTGAAACTCCTGCCATTGAACTCAGTCCTGGCAGTCCAGCAACATCAAGAGGAGCCTCCCAGAAACAGAAGGTGAGTTTGCACCATACATTAATACCTCCTAAAACCAATGACAGAACTCAAGCAGCGGCAGACTCAAGGCATGATCTAAGCTTGTGCTATTTCTCTTGAAATATTTTTATTCATAAATCATTTTAAGATTTGATTCATGCTGAAAAGCTGGATAACTATTTAATGCATGAAGTTCATAATCATCTATATCTGCCCTGCTTCAGCAGTTATATTAATCAGAGAATAACTGCTGTGCAGCAGCTCAAATGACTTAGTAAATTGCATAAGACGGAGTTTACTTTTTCTTTTCTCTCCTACATGCTGGATAACAATTACTGTTTAGTACATTAACAGGTCTATACAGCAGGTAACACAGCCTTTATCACTTCAAGAATCACTTCTAAACAGCTTTTCCTTAATTTTGCCTGCTGTGTGGAAAACTCTAGTATATTTGTTGAATGGTTGTGCTGATTTGGTAATTCACATGGAAAGTCTTAAATGGAAGGAATGATCTTAATCAAGGGCACAAATTTTCAAGATATGAAAAATGAGAGCAAATACAGAACACTTGACATTGTAATCACCAGATTAGATCATTATAATAAGTATGTTCTTAATCACATGTTCTCCAATAACCAGAACATACTTTCTCTATTCCCGGTGCTTCACAGTACTGTGAAGTTTAAATATCCTAACTGCATGAACATTTTAAATATTAAAGTCATTTTTGTGGTTCCCCACTGCATTGCACCTGGCACACTGATGATATCCTCATAGCTAGAAAAACAAGAACCAAACCTGGGAAGGCAGAACTCAAAACATGGAGCCATAGCAACAAACAGGTGATATTGTTCATAATTTGAGGGTAAGTGTAATCAGCTTTCATCAAACATTCTCTGAAATGAACAGTTTCACTAGTTCTTTAAAACAGAAACAGCTGGTAAGTCAGTGATATTCTACATCATTAAACCAGCAATACCTACTGGTAAACTTTTCCATTAAATTGTCATTGTATGATGATACTACTACTCTTGCAAAAGCTGCAATACCGTGTGGAACTTTTCAAATACCTTATACTCACACTAAGTAGAAAAGCAGGCAAAGCGCTGGTCTAATGTCAGTGATCCTCATTTGTGTGCCATGCCAGAATAGTTTAGAAATGCTGTTTCCCATATCTTGCAGGGTTTAGGGGATTATTCTTTGCAGCCATGGGTAGAATTCTACTGACTTGCAACCACTGACAGGGAAAATTTGGTTTCAGAGCATGCCCCCATCAAATACTTAGCAAAACTATAGTACAATTTCCCATGCAGTTACATATTGAACTAAAGTTGTTCAAAACATCTGTTAAGACACTGCAGACTAAGTATACTCTTTGTTTGTCTCTGCTCACTTTTCCAATCAGCCATTAAAAGCACAACAACATGAGGAATGAGTTATATTATCTTATTACAGTTCCAATTTCTGGTACTAGAATTAAACAATAGATTCAAGGGTCCAGATCCTGTAGGCATGTCCCTTCATTTCCAATAATGACTGAGGCACTTCTACAAAAACAGGCAGAGAGTTTGCCTGTTTAACACTTCAGTACTTGTCTGGAGCTTAGACATTCAAGGCACTCCATAACAATATTCAAACACTGGTCAAATCCACACATCTGAGTTAGTCTGAAGTTGCTTTTACAATTAAAGAAGTGGAAATTACACTAATGGGTATGACTCACCTATCATGAATTGCCCTCTAAAAGGGCATTTTTTTTTCTCCACTGCCTACACAGCAGCTTGGGAAAATGCATTTAAATACAATCATCTGAACATAGGTTCATCAGAAGTTACTTGAGATGAAAACACTCAGTGCAGGTTCCCTTATCCTTGAGCTGAGAACCCTGTTCTGTAGATCAACAACCCAATGGCCAAGACCTTTTATTTTTCAAAAGAGGAGAAACAGTAATGCTTTGTAGCCTCATGATTAACACGCTTTGGCTGTTATATCTTGGGCAGGAGCTGTAGCCACCAGGCTATAGGCTTTGGCAGACAAGCCTCTTCTCCTCATGCTGAATCTTCCCAGTGAGGTAGTCAGAAGTGCAAGAAATGTGAATGTAAAGGGAAGCATGATGATTGAGCACACAAGAGTAAAGAGCAAGGAACATGAATTTAATCTACTGTTTAGGAGCTCATCACAGGTAAATCTTGGATTTGGGTCCCTCCTCCCTTGATTACTGATATTTTTATATTGTTTTCTAAATAAAAACATTTAAACAGTTCAGGAAACCACACATATACACATATATATATATAGCCTATATATATATATCTATATATCCAATGCCTATAACTTATTGTGTAAGTCTCAACTCACTTTCACACACTTTGTAGCTCAGCTAAATGAGTTCCGCTGTTCATAGCAGTGATTTTCACTACAATATGCTAAAATTTTGTAGTAATCATCTTGCAGCAACACAAACTTCTAAAAATACCCTTGTGATTTTTTACTAGTTCAGCCAGATTTTTTCCAAGCATCGAGTATTTATTGTCTCTTCAAAATATATTCAGATTCATTTAACATAGCCAATTATGAGCTGCCTGAGGGGTTTGCATAAATGCTTCATCGACCCTTCTGAAGTTAGTCCCATTAAACATGAATGAGTCCAAGCTGGACTTGTTATGTTGCTAGTTTCTGAACTTTCCCAGTGGCCACTTAAAAAAACACACAGCTATTATACATTAAGAAGTGTTTTTCATTGTGCAGGTCTGTTTCATTTTTTTTTCACTTTTTTTTTTTTTCTCTCTCTCTCTCTTTTTTTTTTTTTTTAAGATAGAAGGAAAACAAGGCACACAGCCCAGCCAGAACTTACTGAAATCCTTGAGCTAGTTTGCATTTTCTATCCCAATAATGTAGAAAACCTGTTCAAGGAAAAGACTCAACAGGAGGTAAAATGCCATTGGTAGCCACTTGAGGTACAACACAAACAAAGAACACCAGCAACAAGGAATCCTCCAACAGTTTGAAAAGTGTCTTGAAGCAAAGAAAACAATGTTCCAGTTCATTTTCCCTTTTAAAAATGTCTATTGCAATTTGAACATTAGTCAGCCACATCCACAAATCTCATAAGACTTCTTCCACTTAGCAAGCATGAAAAACAGCAAGTAGGATTCCAGTACATTACCGTCCTTGAGCACATGCTTATACCTACCTCTAGACAACAACTAAAGCAAAATAATGAAATTAAATCTTTGCTTAAGAGCTCTCATGAATCAAAAGATGAACTCTTTAAGTAAAACATGACTCTTAAGGAATATTTACACAAAGTGCAATCTTCACTGTACAGAAAGAACAAGAATTTAATGTTCGTCCTGTATTTGTTTTAATTTCCTATAAGCCTTGGCAATTTTACCACAGTTACTTTGATACACTAATAAATGATAACTGGCATCAAGTACCTAGTAATTTTATAGTGAGATTTTATAGTAATAGACAATAAATGTAAAAGTCACTTGGAAAATGAAAATCCAAGCCTTCTAACAGAGACAAAGTTTGCAAAACAAAGGAGGAGAAAAGGTTAGCTTTTGGGTTTACATTCTCATTGCTTTTGCCATTTTATTAGAGGTTCAAATTTAAGAGTTATTTTTCTGAAAAATATCCTTATTTCCCCATGATATATATAATTTTCCTTAAAATTATTTTATTTTAAGTCCCTATTTTAATATTTATGAAGACAAAAGTCTTAAAGTCAAAAGCTTTAACAAAAGATCTCGTTCTGCTGTGAATTAGTAGCTGGAGATTGCAGAGCATTTCATGATATTGCACCTATATAAGGAGAAAGAAAATGTATCACAAATTATTTATTTTTTGTTCTCAGTGTTGTAGCTGCCACATTTTTCATCTCTCTGTCACTATTCAACAAGCTGTTTCAAAAAATCCTAATATACTTTGGCAATGAGCCATATTTCATACACGCTTAATTGAAGATCTTGGCCTAATCATTTGCTATGCCATACATATGCATTTTAAGTGTAAGTAACTGGGACCATTATTAACTACAGAACAAATGCAAATGGATTACATAATGAATTTCTGTAATGCATGTATTTTGAGCCAATAAAATGACCTTTGAAAATTACTGAGATGTGTGAAAATGCCATTTACTGTAATAGGAATCAGCAAAAGAAGGTGAACTGTAGGTGAGGCTTAACACTTCTTAAATTTTCAAAATCTAGGCAACATTCAAAGGCTGTGTTGTGAATATTTAATCACCTTTAGGAAATACATGCAGTACATATGCATCATGCAGAAGTGTTTAGCTTTGTTGCCTTCACATTTAAACCAGCATGATTTTCCATTTTAACACTTTATTATTAATCCCACATTCATTTCTAATCAGAAACAGAAGTCAATGCATGGTATTAGAAGAGATTTGTAAAATTATAATTTATTAACACTACCTGAATAAGGTAGAGGTTCTGACAAGATACAACATTTAAAAAGTAAAAAGTCACTGGTTTGAATACCTTATGGTTTAAAGAACAATGCAAAAGGCAATGCATATTTGGAGACTCTGAGGCCATTTTGTGATAGAGGTTTCACTCAACTGTAAACTAAAAATTAATTTTTCACTTAAAGTGCAGATTCAGGATGTTGGAAAAGATAACATGCTCTCTTGTGAAATTTTCCACTTCTTTTGAGAACCTGATACATTTTCTGAGGGTGAAGTGTTACACCTGAGAATTTTTAAAAGTGAAGTTTTTGTTAAATGAGTCATTAATGAAATTTATTGCCCAAGTAATTTTTTATTTCCACAAATTGTTACAAGAATAATAGGGAAGTGATTGTGTGATTGTCCCAATCTCACTTACAACTAGTGATGAAATCCTGTACAGTAAGCATTAGTTAAGACTGCTCTTTTTTTGTTTTTATTTGATTTTTAAATTGTTTTCAATGTATATCCCACTAGAAGAACAAGACCAATGGCTCACATGAACCTTAAATAATACTAATGTGAAAATATTCAGCCAATCACATCTTCTGTTGGAAGATGCGAAGGAGGCAGGATCAAAATAAAATAGTTACCACAACTTGAGTACTGAGCTTTCACACCACTTCAGTCTCACTTATACAACCCTTTGTATAAAGTTACTTGCTGAAAGCGGGCAGTGTCAAAACTGTTTTGGCGGGTATCCAGCGGGGGTCATTGTGAAGCCTCAGTACTGCAGATGTTTTGTATTAATCCAGAGTAGCAGAGAATCATATTTTGAGTTAAAATGAAATGTTTTCAGGTTTGTATTATATATGTCCTTATCAGAAACACTGCATGTATGTTTATTTTTTCTGTACTGGGATTTTTTTAGTAATTAGTAAAAATAAGGAATTACACTCAGAAAAATTACATAAAATGAAGTTAAAATTGAAAGGGTAGAGCAGAACTTGTAAAGTGAAAACATTAAAGAAACCTTACATCATCTCCGAAACGAGGATCTCCAAAGTCACCAATTAAAATCTTAAGTACCTACATGAATGAAATCTAAACTTTTCTCATTTAGAGAAGTTAAATGAGCAGAAACATGCAGAAATTGGTATTGAAGGCAAACAGACATGTTTGTTTGCCTTGCTGTTACATTACAACAGTAAGAACTGACAAGAAAAACTAAGCAATTTTAAATAATCAGCTTCACTGAAGGACTACAAATAGCGCTTTTGGGTATTGCAACAGGACTCTATACAGTCTCTGCAGTGAAAAGTCAAGATTTATTCCTACTTTCAGCTGCCTTAGAAATTAACCACGCTCTGAATTTCACTAGCGCATCACTTAAGGCCAAAAGGGAGCATTTTGATCATCTGCTTTACCTTCTAGGGAGCCGCATTGACGTTTTATCACTATTTTAATATGCTTTCATATGTCTGTGTGCAGAGTGCCTTCAAACCACAACGAAATTATCAGTGGAAATTTCAGTTTTATAGTTTTTAAGGCTGGAAAGGACCATCTTAATCATTTTGTCTTACTCCCTGCATAACACAAGCCATTGTTTTTACCAAATGATTCCCAAATGAAGCACATGACTTCTGGTTACGCTACATTATGTCTTCTGGAAAATAATTCCATTTTGATTTCAAGTGCTAAAGATTCCACCATTCTGAGGAAAATACCCTAATTTTATCCCCCATCACCCATCATTTCTAACTGCAGCTTGTTTTCAGCTTTCATGTGTTACATTACATTATGTTACATTACAGTATGGTGCGGTATGGTACAGTACATTATGGTACGGTACTTTTTTTTTAATCTACTGAAAAGCCTTGAGGAAAGGCTGAGGTGGTTTATTTCTTTATATTTTAATATGCATTCGTCTATAAGGATTCATTCTCTTCTTAATCTTCTTCCAGCTGACATTCTTTGTGCTAAGTTCATTTGGTGACAATTCATTATTGTCTCAACCAGTGCCACTTTCCTGCCCTTGAAAAAAAAATTTCATATGTTCTTCTTTTAAAGTTATTTTGGATCATATTAACATCTCTCTCCAAAAAATACATCCAGAAAAGAGGCAAAAAGTCCTTTTAATCTCATAATGTAATATTTGTAATGAAAGAAATTGTGTGACAATACCTGATTTTGCTGAGATTCTTTGCACATACATTTCACACAGACACCTAATATTTTCCTACTTAGTTCAACATACATGAAAGAACAGTCTGCTCCAACATTTTTACAGAGCAAATGAAGCCAACAGAATGACCCTAGAATGACTGACAAAAACAGAAGAACAAAAGGTATTAGCAAGCCATAGAGTGGGGTCTTTAACCTTTTAAACAGGATGATGCTATTATCCTATTATCCTGTTATATTAATAATAGTATTGTTGTTCAAAAACAAAGAACAAAAACCCAATGCAGAACACTTCTTCAAAGTCAGGATGAAAGAAGCAAGTGATGGAGACAAATTTGATCAGTATGGCTACACCACCATATATACTTTAATCCAAAAGCGGTTTTGTAATGAAAAGTTTTGTTGCAATAGTTATGTTAACTTTGGAAATTACTTTTTTGTCATCACAACTATGTTGTAAAAACCTGCACTACAGTACAGTATTGTCCACCAATATAAGCCTTTTTACATATATATAACTGCTTTTAAGTTTGGAGATGTTTTCTATTTTAGAAGGGCTGAAACAGGCTATGACAGATCAAGCCTAAGAAACACTGATAAAATGACACCAGTCCCATGGCGACAAAAGTATTAGACAGAAAATGAAAATTTATACAAGGTAATGCAAACAGATTCTAGAAATATTGCTAAAACAGCCAAAATAATATACCTTGTGAATATAATTTCTTGCGCTGCACGGAAATACGAAGCTCTTCTTTGAAAGCAAAACTGTGAGTAAAGAGAAAACCAAGGTAACTAGTAAATTCAACTCCTTAATCAATGGAGCTGTAAAAAGTTACTCATTAATATAGTGTTTGGACATGGCATGATAGACATTTGAAGTGGTGGGTAGAATGGTATGAGCTACACACCTTGTATTGACCTTCTGAACAAAGACATCCTCTCTGAGAATTCATAAGTATTCAAAATGTTTTATTACTGTAAGAGTAAATTTGGACATCAAAGTTACAACCAAAAAGGAAATAAATGATTCATACCAAAATCACTAGATGCAACACAACCACAAAACAATAACAAAACCCAACCCACATAATAATAACCCAGCATAGTTTCCCATGGTCAAATATAAATAAATGTTGAATGTTCTTTAATCCAATATAGACCCCAAACTGATGTCCACCTCATTATCAGTCACAAATTAAGTAACCAACTTACACTAATGCTAATTTACTCATTATTTTCTTTTATTGTATGGACATTGCCAGATGAACCTGTTGATTTCTAGAGCTGATCTTCACAACAGAGTACTAATGCTGATTTAGAGGGCTTTCTCAGTGTTGCAAGCACTAGAAGGAAAACAAAGCTTGACTCTTATTTAGGGCAAGATCTTAGAAAAAAGAAAAGAAAGGCAGCTCAGTGGAAGAGGATGAGACCTCACATTTTGATTTCCACTCCTGCAACTGTGTCTCTGTCTTTCCCAGTCACATTCTCCTATGAATGTGCTCATGCAGCATAGGACAGGGGTTGAACTAGCGCTGCCTTTTTCATTCTGTGCAGGTGAGATCTGTGCCTCTAGGTGTTTGCTTGCTCTAACAGGAGAGACTTGGACTCTTCTCTCTGCCACTCCTTAAAACACTCCATAATTTTGGTGCTGTTAGGGAGGTCAAGCCTCTTCAAGATGAGGACGACCCTGAACACGGGCTTCTGATATACTTCCGGCATCGTTGGCATCGTGTCCTGGAAAAAGAGTTGACTTTTTCTATTAGGCATCTAACCATCGCAGAAGGCTAGGCAGCCTGAATCTAGCATGAAGCGTTCTTTATTTTTTTTCTCAATTCACCATACAGACGACAGAGAGGGATGAGGAGTACCTTGGGTGCCCACAGTGGTTTCCAGATATCCTCACAGGTTCTTTGTCTTTCCACTGTCTACAACAGAATATGTAACTGTGACCATAGTTGTGAGCATAGTACCACCATTTAATTGTGAATAGTATTTAGGTGGATCTTAATGACAATTGCCAGTCTTTTGAGAAGGTAAATACTAAAAGCTAAGAAAAGCAAAGTAAGCGATTAAGCAGCCTGTTTGTGGTTTTGAGTACAATGGCACTGAGAACATGAAACACTGTGCCCTGTCATTAGAGCACATAATGCCATACCACCTTTTTTTCCTGGAGACGTCAGTGACAGCTTGTTGGATAAGACTGAAGCTATTTTTCAAACAAATCACTATTACTTGTGTTACTGTGGAAGTGCCCCTATGTAGTAAAGTTAATAAAAATAATGTACTGAACAAAAATCCCACTAGAATATGTTTTTTAGTAAAGGTTAAACAGACTTCTCACTGGCAACTGTGGAGATTATCAGCTCAGTGTTTGCATGTCTATTTTGTCAAACTGTTGGGCAATAACTTTGGGATATTTCAGTATATAGAGCTAGATGAATTCTCTGTGTGCTCTAGAGGAATAATCTACTCATTTCAGATGACAGGAGAGTTTTTTAAAACTGAATTTTGTTTGCAGAAATAAGAGGTTTTTAGTTCTCTAATTATGAAATGTTATAGTTGTACTTTGCATTAGAAAGGGAGATTTTATTCCCAATGAGCTTGACAGGATTCTTGTGTTTGCAGACTCCCTGATCTATTTGCAATACTCATTATCATTTTTTCCTGGTATTGAAAGTATGTTTAACAATGTTTTGCATACACAAACCAAAGAAGGGTGATTATTTACCAGTTAATGTATTCTAAATAGTTTCATTTACGCTATGACACAGAACATTTGCAATCTAACAATTATTATGGCTTGTTGTAAGGTCTAACTGTTATTTCTCCTGTGTTTAAAATATTACTTTCATCCCTAAAAAATGCAAAAATAGAAATAAAACAAATATGAAGAGAAATTGTCTATTCTTTCAGGGAACTGAATCAAATGTTTTCTAAACAAAGCAGTTCTAACATCAACTATTGCCTTGCATCTGTCATTTGTCTGTGTGCATCCGAATTGACAATGCAATTTGTACTTTGCAAAGTCTACATTTGTGACAGATGCGTAGTGATTCAGAAAATATACAATATTATGGATATATACATTGCAATAGGCACAAACAGCATGGCTACAGAGGAAATCTCCTGGAGTCTTCCTTTTCTGAACTGCCTTGACTTTGATCTAATAAGTCTCTTATTAAGCTCCCAACAACTACACAAACCTCAGTTTCCTACAAAGTGTCTGAGAACGAGATAGGTTTCATGGTTTTTTTTGGGGAGGCTGTGTTTTTCTTTCTTTTTTTTTCTTTTATTAACACATTTAATCATATATTACACAGAGATCTAGATTCTTATCCAATGTATGTTAGAGATTATGTTTTATGCTCAAATACAGATCATGATCTGTATTTGATTATGATAAAATAAAAATGATGCAATACAATCACTCTAACCACCCGATGATTGATTGCCCAGCCCCTTCCAAGCAGAGATTGCACGTTCCTGCCCCTCAGACAACTTNAAGTCTCTTATTAAGCTCCCAACAACTACACAAACCTCAGTTTCCTACAAAGTGTCTGAGAACGAGATAGGTTTCATGGTTTTTTTTGGGGAGGCTGTGTTTTTCTTTCTTTTTTTTTCTTTTATTAACACATTTAATCATATATTACACAGAGATCTAGATTCTTATCCAATGTATGTTAGAGATTATGTTTTATGCTCAAATACAGATCATGATCTGTATTTGATTATGATAAAATAAAAATGATGCAATACAATCACTCTAACCACCCGATGATTGATTGCCCAGCCCCTTCCAAGCAGAGATTGCACGTTCCTGCCCCTCAGACAACTTGCATTTATATACTGAGTATGACATCTATGGTATGGAATATTCTTTTGGCCAGATGTGCTGTCAATGCTCCCTCTCAGTTTCTATAGAATGCTGAAAAAGTTCTTGATTTACTGAAAGTTTTATGTAGCAGCAACTAAAACAATATGTGTTATCAACGTTATTCTCATACTAAATCCAAAACACATCAGCTACTAAGAAGAAAATTAATTCTATCCCCGCTTAAAACAGGAGACACAAAAAAAGAGTCCTGTATTAAAATAAAAGCATTGCAAACCCATTTAAGTCAAAAATGTCAAAAAAATGTAGTCACTTGTTAATCAAGTACTTCTCGGTAGGTCCACTTTTTCCCCAGAATTTTACCCTGAAAAAAATACCCAAACAACATTTTCCGTCAGCTCACCAAAATTTCGTTCAGTTCAGCATACCACCAAAATTCAGCAATTAAGTGTTGGTATTGAAATACCTGTGTTGCAATTTAGTCATTAACAATTACTGACTTTGAGCAAAATAAATAAATAAATCAAGGGTAGAATCTGGCTCATCTCAAACATACTGGATTATCTTATATCATATATATATATCATACCTATACAGCACCGGACCTGTTCACAGGGAATGGACAATGCCTCTCTCAAAGGGGGAAGACAGTTCTAGCCCGTAAGACTGCAGGGTTGATTCCAAGTCTTTAAACTAGATGTGAAGGGGGAAGGGGGTAATAACATCAGGCCTACCTCTGAGTCTCCAGAAACAAAAGGAACCCAGGAACTGCAAACAGAACATCACATATGTAGGCCACCTGAAGAGCAACATGAAGGAAATGGAGCCGTTCCAGCTAAGAAGTCAGCCCCACTGGGCACCCAGCTGAAGTGCCTTTACACAAATGCACGCAGCATGGGGAGCAAGCAAGAGGAGTTAGAGATGTACGTACTCCACCAGCAAGGGCTTTAACCACATTGCCCAAGTCACAGAAGGCAAAACCAGGGACTCTGAGAATGGAGAAATGCCCACAGCAGGAGAAGACCAGGTTCGAGACCACCTGAGGAATCTGAAGGTGCACAAATCCATGGGATCTGATAAAATCCATCCACAGGTCCTCAAGTAGCTAGCAGATTAAGTTGCTAAGCCACTTTCTGTCATATTTGAGAAATCATGGCAATCTGGAAAAATTCCTGCAGATTGGGAAAAGGGGAACATAACCCTGATACTGAAAAAAGGGAAAAAAGAGGACCCAGGGAACTATAGGCCAGTCAGTCTCACCTCTGTGCCTGGCAAGATCATGAAGTAGATCCTCCTGGAATCTCTGCTAAGGCACGTGGAAAATAAGGAGGTGACTGGAGACAGCCAACATGGCTTCACCAAGGGCAAATCCTGCCTGACAAATCTGATGACGTTCTACGATACTGCCACAGACTTGGTGGACAAACGCAGAGCAACAGACATCATCTACCTGGACTTAAGCAAAGCATTTGATACTGTCCCACATGATATCCTAGTCTCCAAATTGGGAGGTTATGGATAGACCACTCGGTGGATAAGGAACTGGTTGGATAGCTGCACTCAAAGGGTTGTGGTCAACAGGTCAATGTCCAAGTGGCGGCTGGTGACAAGTGGTGTCCTTCAAAGGTCAGTACTGGGACCAATACTATTTAACGACTTTGTTGGAGACATGGACAGTGGGATAGAATGCACCCTCAGCAAGTTTGCTGATGACACGAAGCTTGGTGGTGCAGTTGACACTCCGGAGGGAAGGGATGCCATCCAGAGGGACCTAGACAGGCTTGAGAGGTGGGCTAGCGTAAATCACATGAAGTTCAACCAAGCCAAGGGCAGGGCCCTGCACCTGGGACACGGCAATCCCAGGCACAAATACAGACTGGGCAGAGAATGGCTGGAGAGCAGCCCTGAGGAGAAGGACTTGGGAGTGCTC
>VXBW01005789.1:137620-245383 GCA_013400375.1 Thinocorus orbignyianus | reverse complement strand
TGCATCAAAAGAAGCATGATCAGCAGGTTGCAGGAGTTGATTCTCCCCTTCTACTCTGCACTTATGAGACCCCACCTGGAGTCCTGTGTTTAGTCCTCTGGAGTCAGTGAAAGGACTTGGACCTGTTGAAACAGGTCCAGCGGAGGGCCACAAAGATGATTAGAGGGATGGAGCACCTCTCCTATGAAGACAGGCTGAGGGAGCTGGGGCTGTTCAGCCTAGAGAAGAGAAGGCTCCAGGGAGACCTTCTAGCAGCCTTCCAGTATCTGAAAGGAGCCTACAGAAGAGCTGGAGAGGGACTCTTTGTCAAGAAGTCTAGTGATAGGACAAGAGGTAACTGTTTTAAATTGGAAGAGGGGAGATTTAGTTTAGATATTAGGAAGAAATTCTTTTCTGTGAGGGTTGTGAGGTACTGGAACAGGTTGTCCAGAGAAGCTGTGGATTCCCCACACCTGGAAGTGTTCCAGGCCATGCTGAATGGGGCTTTGAGCAACCTGGTGTAGTGGGAGGTGTCCCTGCCCATGGTAGGGGGGTTTGGAACTCGATGATCTTTAATGTCCTTTTCAACTCTAACCATTCTTGATTCTATGATTCTATGATCCTATGATATTCCTTCATTCTCACTAATTTCCATGAGTAATCAGCAGTCCAGCAATTCACAGAACAGCATGGAGCGCATAAGGGACTTGGTTCTTGGTTTCTGGAGGAAGCTACAAAACCATCTATTTCCATCCTAGAGTTGCTTCTCTTACAAATTGTTCGTCTACTGTTGTAGTGCTCTTTCACTCTCTTGGGTGGATCATGGAAGTAAATGCATTTCAAGAACAGGAATGAATATTTGGTGATGGAATGACGCCAGGAGAGAACATGACCAAAACCCTTTAAAATTCTAAATGAAGGAAACAGCTTTAATCTCCATCAGGTGCTGCCTGGCTTTCTGAACCAAGAAATAAATATTATCTTGCTGCCTCATTGTATGAACTAAAAATCCCTCTGCTTTAAAGAAAGGCAAAACAAAATTATTGGACTGAAACATACAAACATAATGGAAAGCCATCCAAATTTTCTGAAGGAGACTACAAATACATGATAATTTCACATTCCAGAGAACATGGAACTTCTTGTTCACCAAAATATATTTTAACATTTTCCTGGCTACATTTCAGACAACAGAATGCCTTTGGTACAGTCAGTCTGGATGTTGACCACCACAGATGTCTGTTACAGGTATTGTCAGCTTCTCAGATAAAAAACAAAGCTAGTATTCACAATGCTGGAATGAGGAGAAGGAGTATGTTTCTCTTACAAGACAGTTAAAAAACACCCTACTATCTCAACTAAAATTTAAATAATACCAGCGTTATGAACAGCAAATAGTTGCCTCAGTTTCTATTAGTAAGACTGGTCTCCACAAATCCTAGATCTCTAAGATCACAATGAAAAGTATGGAGCAATGAAGACTTAGCATTTTTAGAAGAGTATCATGTCAGGGAACACTTAGACAAAGTGGGCACACATAAATACTTGGGTCCTCATGGGAGGCACCCACAAGTGCTGAGGGAGCTGTCTGATGTCATTGTGAGGACACTTTTGACTGCCTCACCTTGACCCCTGGGAAGGTGATGGAGCAGTTAATACTGAGAAAAATTTCCAGGCACATGAAAAATAAGAAGGTGATTTGGAACAGTCAACGTGGCTTCACCAAGGCAAAGTCATGTTGACCAATCTGATAACCTTCTATAATGAACTGACTGGCTTGGTAGATAGAGGAATGGATATTGTGAACCTTGACTTCAGGAAGGCTTTCAAAAGCAGTTTGAACAAGATCCTGGGCAACCTGCCTTAGGTGTCCTGTTTGAGCAGGGAGATTGGGCAAGATCTTGAAAGGTCCTTTCAAACCTCGACTGTTCCCTGGTTCTGTGACTATAGTGATCCCTGTAGCAAAATACTTTACTGCTGTAATAGTTTCACAACTTACTGTTGTAAAACAAAAAAATATGAAGTTAATTGACTCAAGATAAAAATACTTTATCATGACTGTAACTCTTTTCCAGAATTTTTTGGTGGGACTGAGGCAGATTTCCCTTGAGACACTACAGTTCTGTACATATTTTAGATTCAGAGATGTTAGTGGTCACCAATAGTTAAATTTTCCTATTATTCCCCTGCTTTATTTCAGGTGCATTCTGGAAATCAGTTAACTGATGCATAGAAATAAAAAAATACACACATACTCTAGTTCAAAGGTAGGCATCCAAAAGAAATTTCTAAAACTTGAATAGAAGAAAAGTGTTTCTTTTTCTTTAATAACATCCACCCAGACCTGAAACAATGAGGTTAGCTGAGGTTTATGCTGAGGATAAATTAGAGTTTTATGCTGAGGATAGGTTAATTCCGATAGTAATAAACAAATTATTTAAGTATATCTGTAAGAGTTTAGAAACAAGTATACAAATCTCAAACCATTAATAACGTTATCGAAGTTTAATTTTTAATTAATTGTCTTTTCATTTAGCCTTCCTTAGAATCAAATCCACATTAACAACAGTTGCAAAGGAGAAAAATTTTCACATAGTAAATTACTACCTATTCTCACTATTTTGTAATCCACTTTTTCATGACGTTTTCCTCACATCATGAGCCATGTCTCTTGTACCTCTTGGTCATATTTTGCTGTAAATCCATGGATTTTCAGGCAATTAATGTCATTTTTATCATATATGGAATAAAAAGGTATGGGATTTAATGAGATCATTTCCACTTAACAAGAGGCTCTTAGAGTAGAACAAGTCTGCCATTAATAAAGTTTCTCTAAGCAAAACTACTTTCATGGTATATTTAACCTTTCGGTGAAGTTGGATGTTTTTTCTCCCTGTATTTTCAGTAGTCTTTGTTGTGCATGAAAATAGATATTGTTTTATTATTGTTTCAAAAATTTTAGACAGTGACATTGCTTGACCCATAAGAATCTCTAAGTGTTGCAGAAGAGATTCTCTACTGCATTTAGTTCCAATTAACTCCTTCATCTTCATTCTACTAATTTAAATCTCTGTATTGACATTATGTTGTTTCAGATTACAGCAATATTAATAAACTAATTCTGATAATTCCTTGTGCCTACACTTACTTCTGTAATGAGATGTTTCCATATATCAAGATATATACTGTGTTTTACTGATGGACTTCAACTTTTCATAAAGGAACTTTTTATGAAATAAAAATTCTGAGAATATTCCTATCAGGACAATTTCTTTGTCGTGCTATATAGTCATGGTATCACACAAAAATTAGATTTAGTGGGAATGCCAAGACCCTCTTCAAGACAAGTTCACGTGTATTTGTGCCATTCCTGGCAAATGGTCTATGGTTAAAACTTGAGTGGAATTCCACAGCTTTCCTGGGCAAAGGATTCCCGTGTTTTTCATTAGTGTTTCTTACGCCCACCATATTCAAGTCAGTCTTTCTTGCTGTAGCTGAAGACACACTCTGTCCTGCTCTCTTTGTTCACAAGGAGTGTAGATATTTTCTCTTTTCAACATTACTCAACATGCCTGCGGGCAGCTACCATTTTCTTTCTATATCTATTCTGCATTATAAATAAATTATCTGATTACTTTCAATCTTTTCTCTTAGATAATTTTTTCTATACTCTTGATCGTTATCTTTGGTTTCCATTGCAATGTCTCTATCGGTACACATTTTTCTTCTAATGCAACATACAAATATTGGCATTAAGTCTTTGCTCTGGTTTCCCCTGTAGCTCCCAGATCCTGCTTTTAAAACCTGTTTGTGAGCCTGCTGTTCCCTTACTCATTTCATATTGCAGATTATTTCTGCCTAAGTGCTGTATCTTATATTTCATCCAATTTTTAGACCACTTCTCCAATTTGTAAGGATCATCTCAAACTTTATTCCTGTCTCCATCCTTGTGGTGTCTCTCAGTTTCATGACATCTGCAAATTTAATGAGTATACTTTCTATTTCAATCCAATTTCAGTTCAATTTGTTAATAAAAACATTGAACAGAACTAGACCTGTGACAGAATCTTGTATGTTCCCACCTGACTCTTCCTTCTTTTTTGACAGTAAAATATTGCCAAGGACTCTGTGGGTACTGTTAGCAAAGCTGTCTAACACACCCACCTGGTAGTTTTCATCTGGACTACGATTCCAGAGTTTGCTTATGAGAATGTCACAAGAGACAATTTCAAGTGCCCTACAAAAGTCAATATATGACATTTACTGTTTTTCACCTGTTCACAGTTCCTGCAGTTTTGTCATGGAAGGAAATTGAGCAGGTTTGACATGATTTACTCTTGACAAATCAGTGCTGTCTGTTATTTATCTCCTTGTCATCTTCTAGGTGCTTAGAAATAAGTTTTCTTATTTGGTCAACAGTGTTGCCAGGAATTGAAATTAAGATAGAAATTCTGTAATTTGGTGGTTTCTCTTTATTTCTATGGCCAGTCACAAAATTTGTTCTTTTCAATGTCTTCCAGCATTTTATCTATGCTCCAAAAGTCCCCAGAATGCACGCAAAGGCAGCTGTGTTTTGGTACATAGTACTTGTTAGCTATACCTACACCTTTTCTTCCACCTCTAATCACATCCAGTGTACAGTTAACCATTTTTATGGTAAACATTAGTAGTTACTATTGGTAACCAGAGGTTACTGTTGCATCTTATGCTCTGCTTTTTGTCAGGATTACCCTGATAGACCATCACCTGCTTAGATCACGCCATCCAAACTGCTTTAGTGATTACTCTCTGGTTTATTTCTGGCAAAACAAGCTGGGATCACTCATTTTCATCTTCAGTTGAAACTCTTTAAGACAGCCTAGATCACTTTTACTAAAACGAGTTAGAAGGCACTCACATCATAATGTGAAAGAGAACGTGATTAGTATTTGGGAACAGGATAGGGGTCGTTACCTCTGCAAGCAACACAGCTGGAAAGGGAAGAAAGCATTTGTTCTGGCTTCAGTTTTCCTCTAGCTGAGAAAATCTAGGATTTCAAGAGATATTAACATTGAACACTGGACTTTTTCACAGTCTTATTTTCCAAAACATCTTGTAGTCAGCTAATACACTCAGTTCTTCCTTCCCCTGCTCCTTCTATCTAATTAGCTATTGAAAGTGGAGGAAATTTCACAGCTTTGCCCTCTGCTGAATAATGTTATTTTTTCTTGTCTGCCTTCATCTCCAGTTTTTAAGATTAACAAATTCTTTCTAGATGATATTCTTACACCTACTACACTGAATTATTTTTCTGCATGTGATATCATATGCAATTATCATTAACACATATTTATGGCTTTACATGGCCATTAACAAAAGCATTAAATACAATTTGACTTAAATCAAATCCTTAAGGAATTTAACTAGAATGAAGGACTGTTCTTTCCTTCAGCACAGTCTACCATAATCTCCCCTTTAGCTGTTGACTTACTCATGCCACATTTTGTTTCATAATCCGATCTTTTCCAGGTCTTGTCTTTTAGGAATGATGCAGAGAATGTTTTTCTGATGCGAATGTGAGACCCTGTCACAAGCTCAGAAAGTCTGGAGGCCACAAACTGAGGTAGATCTATTATTCCGATAAAGGGACAGTGTTGTAGAAGTTATTTTTAGTGACTACCCCAATATTCTTATTTATCATTAGCTCCTATTCCTCCTGGCATTAGTTGCAGGGCTTTCACAGAGCTTCAATGGGAGAAGAATCAGAATATCAAACAGGTAAGATCTCCCAAAAACTGAAACTCTACATATGAACAGCTCTAGCACGATTCATCAGGCAAATACTGGAGACACATAAGTTTCAAAGTCAACAAAAATAAAATTTTGAACTAGGAAAGTCATAGAGTGCTTGAAATATGAACTGGGTAAGTAATTAGAAAAAAAGACATAAGCTGCAGGCTCTGATAAAGATTGGAAGGCCCTTTTATTACAATGTCTAATTTATTTGACTAATCCTAGAAATTTATACTCCATGGTAACAGGGACAGAAATTCACATTTTATTTAATCCTTTTCTTTCTCTCATTATAAATACAGTTCTTCGCAGGGAATTGTGTTTTAAGAAATGGTTTTCAGTGACTTTCAAGCAGCAGTACAAGAAAAAAATTGTTCTTGGCCAGCTCTTATTTTAATGATGGCTTCTATTCTCCAATAGCTTTAACAACCATGAACAAAATACTCTATGGAAAGACATGAAAAACCCTTTACATGTTGGGTGGCAACACCATTTCAAGGTTCCTTTTTTGAAAAAGGACGACCTTTACACTTGAAGGATGGCCCTTCACAGGGCAAAAAGACTTTAGCACAGCTTTTCAGTGAAGGGTAAGTGACACCATCCTTCTTGATGAGAAATGTTGAGAATTCACAGACATAAATTCACCTGAGACAGAAACATAGGCACAACAACATTCTATTTATTGTAAAACCAGAAAATAAGATTGAGGCTTATACAATAGTACTCTGGGGATGAAAATCTATAAACAGAAAAAATATTGTGTCTCCATTATTCCAGAAAGCACCACCAGAATTTTAGGTTATGTACTAAACCTAGCTTTGTTTATGAAGTAAGTTTGCAAGTTTTCTTGTCATTAGCTACCTGAACAAATAGCACATTCATGGTGATGCTTTCTTACATTCATACACTCTTGTCAAACTTAATAAAGATAGTTTAAATTATGAACATAAATCCAAACTTCAAGAACTGAAGCTAAGCTAATTTTTCTAGTGCTATTTTGTTGGCACACAATCTAAATATTTCCATTGGGTTTGACTTTGGCTTTTAAA
Source organism: Thinocorus orbignyianus (assembly GCA_013400375.1). Taxonomy (NCBI): domain Eukaryota; kingdom Metazoa; phylum Chordata; class Aves; order Ciconiiformes; family Thinocoridae; genus Thinocorus; species Thinocorus orbignyianus. The sequence continues at coordinate 238,583 of VXBW01005789.1, read as the reverse complement.
CTGGATGGTATTCAGGCTAATGGTCAGTGAAGAGATATGTTTCCCTTAATAATGGAGAAGCCAACCAGCCACAGTTAGCACAACCAGGGGTTAGCGAAACAAGAGTTATTGTTTCTGGCTGATATACTTTTCTCCTTGGCATAAGGATTTTCTTAGCATAAAGTTGATTGCTAGCAATGGGTTCCTTCAGAAATGTTTTGCCAAGAAATTAACTGCATGTATCATTAATGAAGTCAGTGTTTCTGCATCACTGTTCATAGAGAATATTCACGTAAATAAGGCAATAAACCCACGAGATTCTGTCAAAGTAAATGTGCTTATTTTTTTTCCAGAAAGAAAAAGCTATAAAAATATTGTTGCAGTCCACAAATTTTGCTGTCTGTTTTCCCAGTATTTTTATCTTGCTTCTCTCTATATCTTAATTTTTAGAAGTACATTTTTCATGATGAGCACCTGGCTCATATTGAAATAACATGTACAGTTTCAACAGAAATCATTCAGCCTATTCTGAGAATGAGATGAGGAAAAATTGGTTTTGCACATTAACGTTCTAGTCATTAAGCTTATTTATTCTCTTTGAGAAACTAACAGAGCCATAAAATCAAGTGATGGAGATCAGATTTTCACTGTTCATTTGAAAAACAGCTATTGGTTAACCAAGTCGTGAGGCTTTCACGAAGTCTCAGTTCATACATACCATACAGGAACATGTTAAAGCTTTGACAGCAAAGTTTAGCATACACTGACCATGACACAGCTCCTAATGGTGGTGGATGTGTGTGGCCATGTGATGCAGAATAGGACTTTCCCTGAAAATCCTGAAGTGGGCATGAAGACATCTTCTCTCTCTCTATCTTACTCTCAGTAACTGCAGAGTTCTCATTCCTGCCAACTTACTTTCAGTAGTCAGCCTACCTGTTTTCAGCATTAAATGAGTTGAGTGTCACCTTGAAGAGGACAATCTGTAGTTACTAATCACTGCCAGATTTCCGTTCTGGAAAGGAAACACCAGACAAATCACTTCAGTGTTCACCAATTAGTAATGACTCTTTTTCTGTAATAGAATTACCCAGGAACAGCTACAGTGTTTTAAATACATATCTCAATCTGAATGTGTTCAAACTGTAATTCTGAGTTCCTCTTTTTCAAAATCCTCAATGATATACAGAATTATTGGATACTCGAGGGTGCACTTGACATTGGTTGGAACCATAATCTGAACAACTAAGCTAATAACAAAGTCTAGACTCTTAAGTGAATGCTATTCTTCACTCCTCTGTATCTCAGTTCCTTGCAAATGAAGTAGAACCAGTTGCCCCTTCACTTCAGGTTATGAAGATAAGCTCTTCATTACTGGTTTGAAAATTTCCAGGTTCTGATACGAACAGCAGAGAAACAAGAAGAAGTAAACTTGTAATTCTGGGTGCAGAATTTGGGTCACTGAGAAATTGAGAGAGCAGTACTATTTATTCATTGGCTCTCTCCTTAAAGACTATTAAGATACATAGGATAACATCTGCACAAGCAGTTTCTTATTTTTTGCATTGCTCATGCTGAAGATGTCAGCCACTGTACATTAAAAATCCTTTTCAGTCAACTTCCTTCGTGAAGAAATCAAGAAGCTGACAGGAGGTGTACATTTGCATCTCGTCCCAGCATGGTGCTGGCATTCAGCCAGAGCAGGAGTGAAGCGCCCAAGCATTCAGAGGCACTCCTTAGGGTGTACGTAGCCTGTGAGAACAGGGAACTGAACTCAACCACCTCAAAAAGCCTCTTCCATTCTTATGATAGCAATCTAGACATGAACACTTTTATCCACAGAGCGGTAAGAAACTCTGAACAGCAGCAAAACATTTGCATCTGATTTTAGATACAAGGAGCCTGAACTAATCAGTTTCTTCACACACGGAACAGCTACAAAAGATGGTGTTTTGCAGATCCCTTTACAAACTGAGTACGTTCTTCTCTTGAACAGCTGCAGTGTAGTTTTACGATAAGCAATAAAATCAGACCAAGATGGCTAGTAAATTAGTTTGAGATATTTCTATTTGATAGTTTTCTTACACTGAAACTGCTGCCTAACAGTAGCCAGTGCTGTAAACCTATACACAATTATTTCAAGGATGTAATTTCAAGGAACATATTTTGCTCTGCCTCCATGGAGATACATAATAAAAATTTTACTTTAACATTCCAGTTTTCTTCATATGGCCTATAGGGAAGTAATTAAAACTAGTAGTTGCCAAGGAAGTACTGCAAACTTCTCTTAGAGAAACATGGATAGCTCATTGCATGCATATGAACTAATAATTATTATATATTATTAGTTGTATGCTGACAATAAGCTTGGTGTTTTGCCATTTGTATTCTATTGCTGAGCTTGAAATGAACACCAGACAACTGTAAGTTATTGGAAAGAATAATAGCTGGTTTTTTTCTAAGAAATACCCCAGTGCTAATTTTGCCTTGAAAAGCAATCATTTTACAATGTAACAGGAAATCAGGTAGACCTCAAAATGATCCAATCTCACTGTCTTGCCTTGCTAGTACATGACTTTCTATCCATGTGATTAAAATAAAATCGAACAAGCAACGTTTTTTTTTGTAGTAGTGGGATTTCTTGACTTTTAAACTGAGTCCTGTCAAAATACACTATAAGACACAGATAAAACTTTTAAATTATTTTATTCTCATCACAAAGTATCCCAAGGATCACCATTCATCACCAGAACAGAGTGTAAAATGTATTTTCTGTAGAAGCGCTCTGAGTTAAGTGAAGGGTAAACAAGACCATACTTTATAGACGCCCATCTCCTTCCATTTGTTACAGCCAACGTTGCAGCACAAAGTCCATCAGTCCAAAACAAGGAATAGCACAAAGAGAATTCATAATTACAGAAAAATTGACTGCCACAAATCTGAGGTACTTCAGTAACAAAATATAGTAACTATTTATATCACCAATTTTGGGAAAATTCACGAATGTACTTGAGTGTTGCAAATCAGTTGGTTTTGGCTACAATGCGTATATATATTTGTACATATACAGAAAATATACTTCTTGCAATAAAAGCTACCTAGATTCTTAAAAGATGGAAATAAGCCAGGGATTATGTGTAACTCCTTGAATTCCCCCTCAATTTGAATTCTAAGATATAAACATAATCACTTGATTTTTCCCCTTTGATTTCACGAAACCTGCAGTCTTAGCTATGTGCCGACCCCACTCCATGACAAAAAGATATCTGTTCCAGAAGCCAACCTGTAACCCAGTCATTTGGGAACTCTCTTGATTTTTCATTCCTCCCCTGGTGCAGAACTGAAACCCAAATCTGCTACTTACTAAGCAGACACTTCTAGACTGTTAAGCCTTTGTATAGTGTCAAAAACCTCTGCTCTTTCAGGTGAAACTTAAAGCAGACTGAATGAGGCCTGGGCATCTCCAGCAGTTTTTGCAGGACCTAAGAACAAGAAGACCTATTTCTGGTACACAAGTTCCAGCACAGTATACATGTATAGATTGAATTCAGACTCAACCTACACAAATTCAGTCATTTCAGGATTTTATTTTTTCTTTTGCTAAAAATGTTGGCATTTAGGGTATCCCCTCCTTTCAAAAGAAAGCAGTTTAACTTCCCTGTATTTCTTCTATGAACAAATTCCCATGAATGCTCCCATCTCCCCTTGCTCAATACTTCAGATTTTTAGGAGTTTTGAACTGTAGCTCTGTACAGTTAGCAGATAGAGAGGTGTCTGGGTCACAGTTCCTCGCATATGAAGGGGTTGGCTAAACCAGGCATTAGTGAGAGAAGGGTATAAGGAAAATGCAGTCTCTCTGTCAGACTTAAATGCTTGCTTACAATCCTGAGAAGTGTGTGTCTGTGAAACCAGGATTCATTCACAGCCCAGCATTACCTTCATGCTGTGCTGTCACTATCCTACCTCTGAGTAGAGAAGTCCAAAGGCAGTTTTCAGTTCTGTGAAGTCATTTGATCCTAGTGATTGTACAGCCTCCCTGAACAAGGTGGGACTGTGTCTAATCAGCGACATGAAAATGCTGAGGGCTTTGAATCCCTCCTCCAGGGAAGCACCTGATAAGAAACTCCACCCCAATCTTTCCCTCTCTTCCCTGCCACAGACAATTTCCACATTCATTAATCGTATTTTCAATATGCTTCACCATCAACATTCAAATAGTAATGAAGTAGGATAATCAATTAAGGGGCTTGGAATCGAGTGCCACTAATTTGAAAATGGTGCACGTTTGAATCAGTCCTTCACTGCAAACAGACATAGTGCAAGATGATCTGATGCTTGAACAGAGTCACCTGAAAACACTTATGAAAGATCAATTAACCAAGGCTAAATCTCATATCATCAGTTCATACTACACTCCAGGAGTGTTCTTGACATTACTCACCGGTGTCATAAAACAGACTCTGAAGAGTTGTGAACTTTCTTTCCTCACCTACTGAGTCATAGGCTTCATACCACGTTACACACAAAATCCTGACCCCAGCTATTAGTGGTTTCTGCAAGTGTCAGCTGGGCAATGGTTGTACCTTGATGAAATGTCGTCAATGCCCAAGAAATTCCAAGCAGCACCAGATGCAGTCATAGCTCCAAGCAACAGAGGCCATCATGAGCACATCAAGCTCATATTCCAGTGGTTTCCTATGGAAGACGGATATGGATCACAGACTTTTTGTGAATCTTCACAGCAGAGTTTGTGGACAGAATAGCACACCCTGAACCTGATAAATCCACATGGTAGAGTCCATCATTCAACAGACACCCCAGTTCTGGCACTGTAGCAGTGTAACTGTTTTCATACAGCAGCACATCTGGGTGAAATAGCCTTACCATCCACATCAGGTGTCTCCTGCTGATCTGCCTTTATATCACTCTCTGTGCAGAAGCAACAGCAAACCCTGTAAATAAAGTCCACACAGAAATACCGGTACCTTTACAGTAGCTGTATCTACTTCAATAACTTTTGCCAGAATGAGTATGCACCAAATACCAGACTGTTAGATTTGGTTCCTCATGAGAGTTAGCTCAGTGTCCATTCTACAAAATCCATAATCAACTTTAAGGTCTTGGCCCTACAGCGTTTTTTATGGCCTGCGTCCAAGATAGTGGGAGAACAGAAATCTACAGCTCAGAAATGAAAAACATCAGTGACAGGCTCTAGTCTTCTGGTAAAACAGAACTTTTGACTGCAGCAGTAAATTTTACCCATGCAGGTGATATGCATTTCTTATGGGCTGATCCAAAAATGCTCTCCCTACCCTTCCTACCCTGTACCCACACCCTGCAGAAAAATAGGCCATCACAAATCTTATCTGCTGCTGCCCTCAATGCAGACTATTTCTTTCATCTTGCCCTCTCTAACAAACACATCACAAGATGTATATTTTGAAAAATAATGAAGGAAGAAAGGCTAAAACTCTGAGAAAGTAAGAGTCCTTACTTGCCATTACTACACTGCTAACATTGTCCCTGGAAGAACAGAGGACAATAAACTGTGTGTGGCAGATACGTAGCCAGTGTAATGAATGCTTTTCTGGAAGGTGTTCAGGCATTTTGAGATTGAGATATAAATTCATAAACCTACATAGGGTAGGATAGGATAGGATAGGATAGGGAAATACAACGCAACATATATGTGCCAAGAATCATGTTTATTCACAATTCTATTGTGCGCTGTTTTCAAGTAATCAACTCATTTCTTGTAAAAGGTGTTTTTAAATATGTGCCTTATATCTGAAGGTGTTCTGTAGCTTAAATTTCCATGAAAGTTTATAATAAACACAAGTAAGACAACCGATCTTCAGGCCACTGACTGTTTGACATCTGTGACTCTTGTGCTGAAAAAATCTTATTCAATCTGAAAAAAACAAAATGTCTCCCACAGGAATTTGGAATAGCGTATGTGTTTACATATACTCACCTAAACAAACCCTGTTTGTTGGTATCTGTGAGAAGCTGTTTTGAAGAATTATTGATTTATCTGTCATTTTCCATCAGCATTTTGGATTTTACTTTAAATCTTAGAATACTTTCCTTTCTATACTCCCAGAATTAATCATGTGCCCTTTGCTGTCTGAGCAGAACTGAGCCCACCTGAGCACAAGCCCTGAGCCCCCCATGCTTGGCATGGCGCTCTGGACTCCATACTGCTAATGTCTGCTTAATGTGCTTCTACTCGGGCACACTTTGGAGCACTGCTGGTTCTGCACATTTTCTATCTTGAAAGAGAATAATTGTGTTATTGCTTCAACTGAATTTGTAATATTCATTTTTTATTTTATATTCTCAGACATAATTTCTCAGTGAACCAACCCTCAAAGAAGTTAGGAAGTAATTTGAAAAATTATTTCAAAGAGGATCTCATTAAATATATCCTGAAGGCTTTTGTTAACAATGAAGCTTCTTTACTATTTTTATATTGATACATATGCACACACATAGGCACATTTCTTTTTTAAATTGAAATTGATTTGAAGATGTTCCTTCAAGATATACACTACTCTGGTATGTGTATTTCTTACCACTTTTTCTACATCATATTTAACCTAGAAAGGACACATTTTACCATAAAAAACAGATCCAGGAAATTTATATATACATATATATATATACATCTCTTCCTTTCAGCTACTACTTTCTTAACACCATGCTAGCAAATACTTTCAAAAAGTTCTTTTTAGTCATTGCATACTCAGAGCTGTCAGCTAACTCTCTCTGGAGATCAGCATCCACATATTCTCACCGGCTGAGATTCTTAGTCCCTATACTTAAAGAGTGACAGAATTCATGCCCTGATCCCATCCAGGGAGATGAAAGAGAGGTGGCGGTAGTAATAGCAAAAAAAAAAATGCTTAGGGAGTAAAATAGATTATATTAGATTACATTACATTACAATATATTATATGATGAAGCACTGAAGAAAGTGAGAAGTACCTAGATGGGAAAGAGTAATGTAGGAAAGGGGAAGGAAAGGGAAGGAACACTGCAAATGAGTAGAAAGGAGAAAGAAGAAACTCAGAGACATAAATTAAATGGAGAAGAAATTCTTGAATAATACAGAAAATTTTAGTCCAAGAAACAATTAGTTAGACAAACATTAGACAGGAATAGAGAAAAAGAGGTAGGGGTTTTTTTGAACTGCAGTGAGCATGCTTTATAAAATATTGAAAACTATGAGACCTTACTGCTCTGACTACATATATCACACACAGGAAGTGTGAATGCTTTCCCATGTAAGATGAGAAAGGAGTGTCCAAGCCTAACTTGACATTCCTTTGGGATAGTATATACTATGTTCATTTTCCTCTTTGAAAAGGTGACAGTTACGCACTTCTGCCTTAAAAGCACCGTGGTCCAGTTCTTTCTCTGCCTGTGAACAGACCTGCCAGGCATCTGAGCATAAAGGAAAGAATTCACTGTCCTTTTTTAAGCCAGTCAGGAGCTGTTAACTCCAAATTGGCTGATTGTCTTATCTCTGGCTTCAGGATGAACCTATCTAAGTGTCAGAATCTTAAGCTGCTGAGAGAACTATCGATCAAATCTTTACAGTTGAAAGTCTTTAAATCACTCAAAATGCAAGAGAGATTTAGGGACTTCTTAGGTAAAAGCTAGAGCCCTGAATTGGTGTGAAAACACTTTTAAGTGTAACCTCAATTTCTGTTCAAAAAGGCTGAGAACCAGAATTCCCCAAATACAAGATTTACCAGGCATTTTCATCTCCTGTATCATTTTGGTGTGAAGCTATTATGGACACACCATGAAAATCATTAAATAATCTATCCACTGGATGCTGACGTTGTTCATTAAACATGTCATTTGCGTAATAATACTCCATTAGTTATAAAGCTCCTGAATAATGAAAATAATTGTCAAATAAAATATTAACTGGATAATGGTAAAAATAGGCAAATAGTATTAAGTAAATCCTGTAATAATTTAGCATAACAATATTTTCTGGAATGAAACACTATCAGACAAGTATTAACAGTTTACACATATGAAATTATTAGCTCTTTCAGATTAAGTCTCTCTTGGGCCTTTATGCAACAAAAGACCAAACACAACAAAGCATTCTACTTTCAACTCACCATGTGCAGAATGCTGATCTAGAGTCTTGTGATTAAAATCCTGTTAATATACTCTGTGTTTGTTCATGGACATATGTACTTATCATGTTTTCATCAATGATTCCTAGGTATGCTAAAAGCCTGTTGAAAACTCCCTTGAAAATTTAAGGTAGGGTATTCTGAAATGTCAGACAAAAGAATTATCTGCGACAGTTAAACAGCTATTTCTAACATTTTAAGTAATACATTGTAAGTAACTCCTAATAGTGGGTTTAGACATTTTTTCTTTAACAAATATCAAAACTACCTGAAATAGCTAACTTGGAACTGTAGTTAGAGTGGCAACTAGGTTTCTTTTTCAATATGGACACTAAATTGGTATGGGGTTTGTTGTGTGTTTTTTGTTTTTGTTTTTTTTTGTCTGGATACATATAACAAACTTTTATAACTAAAAAAAATCTCTTGCAATATTCATATTAAAAAAAATAAGCTCTAAGTGTTTATTCAAAAATTCAGTCACAGCTGTAGCCAAGGAAAGATCAATTTTATATTATCTGCACCTTTAGAGTTATGAAGCATTTACTTTCAGAAGCAACTTCACAGTCTGAGAAAGTCTCTAGAGGAAGTACATGGCCACATCTCCTACTTAGTATACTCAAATGGTGCATCATTTGGTCAGATTCATATGCAAGTCTGAACAATAGGATTGAACTGAAGTGAGAGGTTGCAACACTTTACTTCTAGTTATCATCAGAGTAGACAAGTTAATAATGGTTCACATGCCTTTCTCTGTTCTTCCCAATGTATATTAGTACTGTTTATGTTACAATTCCTTCTTCATTGCCCAAATATACTCAATAACCACCTTTTGAGAGGATGTCTAGTAACTGCAGTTAAGGATTTTCCAGCAGTAAGAGCTGAGGTGAAGTGCTTTATAAGTACTTTGCAATTTATGGCTATACAGGTCAGATGTAAGCAGCCTTTCACGTTAACCAAACTCTCAATCTTACAGGTTTTCCTTTTTTTCCCCAAGACCTACACAATATAGCTAATGACATTGAACTCAGTATATCTATCTCAAAAGGATTAAGGTGGTAATCTCACTTACTGAAGCCTGAAGGCAATTTCCTTGGTGTTCTCTATGTCACAAATTCTATATCCTCTTTTTGCAACCATGATCACACCAGAAAAATATGACAGTCCACTCTGAGAGTGTTTAGCTCTGTTTCTTCCCAGCTTTATTACACCACTGAAGTATGAATGTTACTTGATTTGGAAATGCATAGGATAAAACTTCTCACTTTAATAGTTCTGATAATTAGGCCATTGTTTCCAGTAATGGTTCTAGACATCACTACTACAGATTAATCTGATGTCATTTTTTCCTTTTTGCAGTCAAAAGCAAATCGAAAGTACTAACAGAAAGAAAAGATACAAGCATATTCATGGTCTTCAATATGGGTCAGAGCTTCAGAACCAGCAAGTACAGGAGGAAACACCGGACCTGGTAAGGTGGGAAAGATAAAAGTCAAACATCATACTTGGATGGGGAGCAAAGACCAAGCAGGTGAAAAACTGACACCAGGAGCCAGCAGGAGGGGCATGTTTCTGGGAGAAATTTCTTATCAGGAGCTGGTAATGGGTGGGAAAATGGTTGTAGGTGGGTGAAAACACTGCAGCAGAAAATTTTAAATGGGAATGAGGCAGAACTGCGCAAACACAGACAGTTCCTGTCCAAGAAAATAATGCTGCCATGGGGATGAAAAAGCACTTTGTAATAAAGAAAACTTTTGCCTAGAATGCTGCTGCCTTATTTGTGCCATGAACAGAAGGGAAGGGACACATGGATAACTGACCACAGAACAGTCAATTACAGCATGCCGGATGCCCCAGAGTAGCTTCACACATGAATGATCTTATTCTTCAGGTAACAGCAGGTAGTGAAAATTTGTAACTTTAACCTTGCATGCAGAAGAAGTCTGAAAAGCTTCACAGGCACAATTTAGGAGCAATGTGGGACAACCTTGCCTATGTTGCTTAGGTACCTGAGATAACCACAGGCAAGGGATTCATCTCAGTAAAGATAAGAGCCAAAAGTCCTAAATAGATCCCTTTGAGTTTCAAAAAGCACACATCTCTACGCTGATTTTCTGATATATATTCATTCTAATAGCGCTCCTTTCTTGGTTGATGAGTCTGATATTTAGGATTCCTTAGACCCCTGCCAGGCATTCGTATGTATAATCTCTTAAAACGTAACCTATACAGTAATCTGAGATGATGCTGCTCTTGTTTCCCGACACTAGCTGTAGGACAGACTAGTTCTTGAGGTGAACATGTTAAAAATCTGGCTGAAAGAAAGAATGGACTGTGTGTGTAAATTGAAAAGAGATCTCACAAAGAAGTCTTGCTGAATCCCCAAGGCAGCAACCTCAAACAATTTCAGACACATCCAGGCATGTATTTGCGCTGTCTAGTGGGCCAGCAGGTTCCTCCTAACCATCAGTGTCCTGGCACAGGAGCATTAATTGAGGACAGACTCTGTCTTCCATTGAATGTAAATCAATCTTTGGGTATAATTCAGCAATACCAACTTCACTGTGGACATGACAGATAACTCTTAGATGTTACAGTGCTGGGTGGCACATACCCAGAGAGTCTTTGACTCTGTGTGTCATCTTGCATGGGATGTTAAGAAGATGCACCAATTAATTTTTACGAGTAATTGAGATACTTCATGGAGGAGCACCATGGAAATACTAATGAGGAAATTAATTATTCTACATAGATAGCAAAATTAGATGTGTTCAGCAAAGATGGCATGTGCTCACTCACTTACCAGCAGTGAGAATACCAAATATTGATTAGTTGCTCATTAAATCTGCACCGTTCAGTCTGACAGATGCTTCTCTGAACCAAATCAGTCCTGTTTCTGCCATTATTCATCTCATCATGCCGTAGGCACTTAATTGAGGTGCCTTCACTTTCCACTTTTTCTGAGGTCAGTGGGATGAAACAGTTAACTCCAGGTACCATTCAGCTCCTGCAGTGGCAGAATCAGATGTGAAAGTTACCTGCCTCCTGACAGGTTATCAGCAAAATTTTGCATAACTACACTTGAACTTTAGGTATTTCAGTAAGTGTGTGTCTAATTTAGGTAGGCTACGTCACCATGTAATTAAGAACTATCATAAGAGAAAGGGACATTGAGACACAGTCTAGATTACAGTGACAGTCTAAATTCAGGCATTTCCAAATTTTATGTGTTTCACTCTGCTTCCTGCCTACTGTTATTTTAATACCGGAAATATTTTGACAGTGTGTTAGGGCTTATGTCATCTATTCTGAATGTTTTGTTTTGCTGTGGCCTTAGTAGGACAATCAGAAAAAAGTAAAGCCAAGCTACATGCCTTTCAATCTTGTCACTGAATCCAGCAGTATCTCATGCCTGTTAACATTCGTTGTACAGCAGTGTTCATTTCCATGTCCCACCAGCTACATACTCACTTTTTCCCATACCAACAAGTATCATTTCATTTTGTTAGTGTCCAGGTTTTTCTTTAAACTCATCTAGAAACTTTTTTCTTTTCTTTTTTTTTTTTTTTTCTTTCTGGAATACTATATGTTCATTCTCATTCTGACTTGAATCTCCAGGTATTCCTCTTTTTCCTCGTTCCTTTCAGTGTTCTCCCTACTTGACTAGGTGTGCTGAATTGCCCTCTGAACAGTTCTTAATTAGGGATAATTAGACAATGCCAGAAGACATATTCATATCCCATTCTTGCCCCTTTTTAAAATTTGTCATTAGCTTAAAACCAATATTTAATTGGATAGATATTTAGAACTAAAATTTTGACACATCGTGTGAATTATTAATGCATGTAAAACCAGGGAACATAGACTTTACCAAACTTCTGCAGAAGCTGTTATTAGGCAGCTTCTATTTAGACCCTCACTCTTCCAATTGGAAAACCAGGAAAGTTGTTGCCTTGTCTTTCTGCCTAAGTAATCAGGGGAGGGAAAATTAGACCATTCTAGGGAGCAGCTCAGACCACCCGAGATCTGGACCACTCTTTGGAGGTACTCCTCTCCCCCTTTTTGTCCAGTGACTGTCACAAAAGCTGTGGCTAGACACTGTCCTAAACTTGGCACCTTAATCACCTGCTTGAAATTTAGCATGAATGCACCAAAACCAGGAGTCTGCAGTATTAATGAGTTTACTCTCATCTCATTGAAATTCCATAGGCTTTCCTGTTCTCAAAGCAAAACCAGCAGAAAGTATAATAGTGGGGCTTTTATCTCACTACTTGGCAGATCACAGAGAAAATGCCTGGAATTATATAGGAAACACTTTGATGTTATTGCATGAGATTTAATTCTGTGGATCTATATAGCCACTTACTTAAGCAAATCAGATATGACACAGGAAAGAAAATATTCTTGAAGGCAATATGAAAGCTGGTCCTTGCTGCCAGTTGTCATGTCCATGCAAATGAAGTATGTATAGTATTTAGTAATGTCTTCTTTAAAAGAGGTCAAAATTACCCAGAATAGCCAACTGTAATAGTATTAAGAAGAAAACAAACAAAAAATTTTTGGAAATCAGAAAAGTTTGGAGGTTTCTGAGTACAACAAAGCCTACAGAAAACTGCTTAGAGGGCATGTTATTCCATGTCCACAAACTTCCTGTTTCTTTGTACCTTTCACTGAAGCATTTGAATTAGCTCTTCTAGACTAGAGGACGCTGGTTGTGATCCAGCATCATGATTCCTATGACTCAGAAATTTAAAAACTCATTGATGTACTATTGATCATCAAGTAATCACAGAAGGTTCAATTGGGTACATGCTTCAAGTATAGTACATAATTAATTCTTCCTAAAAGAAAATTCAATACTATAAGCAGATTCTGAGCAGTAATCAAAATGAAACTCAGCACTCAAAAGTTACGTTTTTACAGACAAACTAGAGAGACTGGACTTCAATATCTGGAAAAATCTCCCCTGCATAAGGTAAATAAGAGTTCATATTGCTATGAGATGATGAAACTGAACTCTTTGGGATGACAGTTGTCATTGTTGATGAAATAGCGATCTTGGCATATTCATTTACCTTTCACAACCTTACTGAAATGCTGACTCTCATTATTAAACATGTTCCATGGTTAATCCTTGAATTTCTTTTAAAACATAGGAGTCATAAGTTTCCGAGGCAGAATAGCAAGAATGGATACCAGCAAAAATAACAAGTTGTTATACTATAGACGTACACGATTTGCTGACTCAGCCTCTCAGCTAAAATTCAAAGTGGTACCGTTCCTCTTTTTCATCTTTCACTCATTGCTCAATTTGTCAACACGCTTCGTAAATCAGAGTCACAGAAAAATAATCATTACAAATCTTGTTTGTCAATGATGAATAGACTGAAAAAATCTCAATTTTTCTTGTATGTGCATCATAATATACACATAAAGCAAGTGGAGGTCATTACACTGGAAGCAACTGATAGCACCTAAGAATCGACTGATTCTCTTTGGGATTTTTCTATTTGGTTTGAAGAAATATCTTCATGAACTTAAATGCAGAGTTTTATAATTGACTTCTGTTTTTGTGAACTATTTCTTAGATTGTTGTCATCAAGCTCCTTTCAGTCTGCCCACCTTACACAAAGCACAACTCTTTCACAAAACATTTATTAACAATTTCACTGTCATGTTTTTTCCCCTTGTGCTCACTGCAAGAGTCCAATGGAGTGCTAAGTATGGCAAACAATTTAATCTGATTCAGAAATAAAAGCTGAGAAGCTTCTTAAAGCAGTAGACAGGGATTGCGAAACGAGGAAACAAAACATGCAGCTATTAAACTTATTTTTCTTTTTCCCTTTTTTTTTTTTTTTCTAAAGGTGAGGGAAACTTCTTAGTTTTGTCTCATGTATAACGGCGTGCAGGAGGGAAGTTTTGCTTTATTTGAGAAGTTCCATGTTGAAACACAGATAACAACCTTTAGGAACTGGTTCACAGTTATGATTTATGAAACAAATACAGGGACTACACTCTCTTTCTGGGAGCTGGAGGTCACAGCTCACCAAGCTGGGAAATGCATGACCTCTGAAGGCTTTGCAGATGACAGGAACTCAAAAGCCTATTAAAGAAAAGTAATGTGACTCATCAAACTTGAAAGATTAATTTTGCCAATTTATATATAAGCACAGGCATTGGGTAAACAAAATTCCCACAGTCATTTCCAGTTGTAATTTGTCACTAAATTTCACCTGCATCTTAGAAATTTCTCCTTGCATCATTCTTGGTAGCATTCATGCACACCACAGGGACTGAGCTTTGTGCACTCCCAAACAGTGTGTTCCACTAGAAGTGATTCTAGCTACTTATGCTACCAAATAGAAATGTACAGAGAGCACATCTTAACAGAAGATTTTCAAAGCAAATATTTTCTCCTTAAAATTTTAATTTGAATGAGCTACTAATTTTCTCAATGTCTTAATGCCATAAGCACTTAGTAGAACAACAGTGGAAGCAAGTGACATGACCTCATTTCTAGTTATTAATTACTACTTAGGAAAAAAAAAAAAAAAACAACCTCCCATTCAGTTTCTACTTGTTTCTGGATATTTGTATATTGGTTGCTGTCTCATTTTCTATCTGGATACAATCATAGAATCATACAATTTTCTAGTCTAGAAGGGACCTTTAAGATCATCTAGTCCAACCATCAACCTAACTGATAAAAATACCATCATTAAACCATGTCACTAGGCACTATGTCAACCCATCTTTTGAACACCTCTGGGGATGGCTCCTCCATCACTTACCTGGGCAGTCCATTCCAATGCTTAATAACCCTTTCAGTGTAAAAAATTTTTCTAATATCCAATCTGAACCTCCCTTGGTGCAACGAGGTTATTTCCTCTTGTCTCGTCACCTGTGACTTGGGAGAAAAGACAAACTCCCACCTCTCTACAACCACCTGTCAATATGTTTGCAGAATGTAATATGTAATATAACTCATAGAAAAACAGTAATATAGGGTGGTTTCAGGAAATATTCACTTTGGCATGTGTATCATGAAGTGATCCTTAAATACATATTCACCCTTTTTTTCAAGTGATGTTTAACACCATTATTACTATGCTTGTTGGTTTTTGTGTGACAGAGAAGCAGAATCCACGCAAGTCACATGAAAGAGGAACAAAGACTGTGACCAAACTTCCCGCAGTGTCTGTGTCTAACAGAGTTTCCTCACAACATGCTTCTAGAATGTGCATGCATTAAAAATAGGCATGGTAGAAAGTGCTGAGCTGCACTCCTTATCAACGCTCAGAAGCCCACACAGTCCCCATAACAGCACCTGCAACAATTTTACAAGATCCTGATACTAAACCTAAATTACTAAATCATCAAAGCGATTCTTTTCTTCTTTGTTTTATTTCCTTCATATCAACAGCAACTTCCCCTTGGCAATTTTCATTTGCCACAAAGGTACTTCAAGCTGTACCCACTGACTTCAAAACACCTCAGTGAATCATCTTTGGTTGCCTCCAGTGATCAAAACCTTAACCTGTCGAAGCTCTTCCAGTCCCTGAACAGAAGCAAATTCTGAAGCTCTCAAGAGCTTAGAAGAGGAACCATGCCAACTGCTCATACTTTTTTTATCATGAACAATGTGCCGTTTGAATGGCTCTGCTGACCACTGCAGTTACAAACAGGTGTAGAAAGCCATGAGCACTATCCTTATAAACATCTACTATTGACAGGTGTGACAAATCTTTTCCTTTTCCTGCAGTGGTTACTGATGTAACTTAGGTGACCAGTTTGGATTAGACATCCCAGGTTTAAATGGTTAATACCACAAATCCAGACTGCCATCTGCTTCCAGTAAACTTCTGGCCTGCAGATTTTTTAATAGTGTCTACTCATCTAATTTTCCTCTTCTTTTGATATGTACAACTATTTATCAGATATATTTTATATAAAACGTGTATTATTAATTATCAATATATGTATTACTCTTTATTAGGTATATAAAGACCTATGTATTGCATATGGAACAAATCTGGGTTTACCCTGTTCATCTTTATTTATTAAACAAGGCAAATAGACTATTAACTACGGATACAGTGATGTTTGTATACATAGTCAAAATGGTTCTCTGAACAGATAAAGCATTGTGTGTACCAGGGTTATGTATACTAGCAAAAACATAGTTTAAACTCACTACATCTTCCAAAGTTTGGGACAACCATTTCCAGCACCTGCCAACCAGGTAGTTATAAACTGTTCCCTTCATCCTTTATAATAATCTTTGTTTCATTAGCTACTATAAATCTCCATGTGCATATATAAAGATAATTACATCTGTATGAAGAAAGATAATTTTTAATCACTCACTTTTTAGACTGGAAGATAATATACAGTTTTAATAAGTTTTACTAACAAATAGACTTACATCTTGTATAGTACCTAAACCATTTGTGTAACCCAGTATTGTGGTTTCAGTTGGAATAAAGTTAACTTTAGCTATGCTTTGGATTTGGAATGAGAAATACTTTTGATAGCACGCTGGTGTTTTCAGCCATTACTAAGTAGTCATGGCCTTTGCTGCTCCTGACGCTACACCGCAAGCTGGGAGGGGACACAGACAGGACAGCTGACCCCAACTGACCAAAGGGATATTCCAGTCCATATGACATGATGGTCAGCAAATAAAGCTGGAGGAAGAAGAAGGAAGGGGGGAACATTCAGAGGGATCATGTTTTTCTTCCCGAGTGACTTATGTATGATGCAATCCTGCTTTCCTGGAAACAGCTGAACAGCTGACTTCCAGTGGAAGCAGTGAATTAATTTCTTGTTTTGCTTTGCCTATGTGTTTTTCCTTTTGCTTTACTTGTTAAACTGTCTTTCCTTCAACCCACGAGTTTTCTCACTCACTTTTCCAATTCTGTCCCCAGTCCTAACTCGAGGGGATGAGAGAGTGGATGCATGGTCCTATCTGATGATTGGGGTTAAACCACAACGTCCAGCTAATGCTAATTAATTACAAAAAGCATTCCTTCCTGACAATAGTCTGAATCTTGTTGCAGGTGTCTGTACTGCAGCAATTCCTAGACAGGGTTCATGAGGCAGCAAATGCCTGCTGGAGGCAACTGTCCTTTTGTTAATGTGGTGGGGCTAATGAAGATAATGGTAACCCTTGATTTTTTTTCTTTTTCCTGTGATGTACATAACCTCCTGACACACATTAGAAAATACCTTGAATATGGCAAAAGCTATCATTGTCTGACAGGGGAATGTTTTATGGGTCACCACTGAAACTAACTGATGGCAAATTTTCAGCAGTTTCTTTAAAGCTCCTTTATGTAATTCTTCAGTATTGTGCTATAAACCACTTTTACCATGTGTCTCCTCAACTCATCTATGCTCCTAATATAACAATACCATTCACTGTGTATGACGTTCCCCTAAATGATTAATTTTAACAACTTAAAGCACTTCATGTCAGTCATGTGTCCCAAATTAAAGTTAAAAGAAACACGGACTGTATCCCAGGTTAGGAGATTACAATATACCAAGAATGATAAAATATCCATATTGTTTTGCTCTTATTCTGCCCATCTTTCAGTTTTAGGAAAGTTGTCTTTTAAAGCTTGTCCCCTTAGCATTCATTCACTGAATCACCGGCTGGATATGTTAGAAGATCTGGCTGACTGCTTCCTCTCCAGATACAGAACATATCACCTCTGGGATATGTAGAGATTCTATTAGTGCAAAGCCTCCGGCCTGACAATATCTTGCTGCAATGATTGTCTCCTGTGAGTGAATAGTTACCCACACAGATTTAATTAACAGCAGCAGTAGAGTATTCACTGTTATAGAACTCTGTGGTAAATTACTAATCAGAACCCCAGGCACACTGGAGGGAATGGAAAGCTGAGGAAATGATGAGATCTGTTTTAAACAATATGGAACAGGCGTGAGCAACGTGAGCAATGTTTATATGCAATAAATGCAGTGATGGCCTGGGAATAAAATGCCCATCAGACTATGACTGAAACATTCTCCAACAGCTTCACCAACTAAATATTTGGGGGAGCAGGAAAGGGGGGAGCAAAAATCTTAATTGTTTACACTAATGGACGTTTTCATCTTAAATGGGGAAAATAATTTTATTTTTTATGGTCTTAGCTATCAATGTCTAGCCTTTGCTGAGCTAAAATGTTGGCAACTACAGGTAAAAAATATGTAAGCAGGGCAGAGAAGTAAGAGCAGCATTCTGGCATAGAGATTAATTAAAACTACTTAAATCACAGACTTGGAATGGGCACCTCAGTCCTTTTATAGAGCTGCTGCTTTGGCATTTCTGAAATGGGCCCACCTGCCTAGCTCAATCAAGGTCACCAAAACACTCAGAAAGTGTATTTTCACTTACAGAGTGCCATTGGGACTATATCATGCAGTTAAGCTCTGAGGATGGTATACCATAGGCAGAGCTCCAGTGGGAGACAACATATTCAGGAACTCGTAAAAGTTTCTGCGTAATTTCATCTGCCATGAGCAAATGCAAGTCATATGAAACTCAAGTTTGCACCTTTTCTGCCTCTAATGCTTACCCGAAATCATTCCAGTGCTGTGAAAAAAAACATTCTCACTGGAGCAAGAAAGGAAAGTTTTGATTCTGTGGTGGCTTTTATGTGAAGGGAAGGAAAGGCCTCTTCCAACACATTTTCAGATCACAAGCACAGGGGAATGAATCACGGGAACTTTGAATACCGGGAAAGACCAGAAGTATGAGTGGAAAGTATTCTCTCGTCCTCTCTTTCTCTCCCAGATCATACTTTAATTGTTTCAGTTTTAAAATACTTGAGGTCAGTTTTCTACAAATGATTCTTCAAACATGTACCCAAAAAGTCCTGTTAGAAATTTTGACAAACTTTACGTATCTATGAAACATCAATTAGAGGAGAAAGAAATTCACAGCCTACATGTTGTACTCTGCGAGCTTAATCGATCCCTTGCCATTTTCAATTTCATGTTATGTATTCACAACAGGTAAACATATTACCTGTGTGTTCCTGCCAGAGCAACAAATTTTAAACTAGTAAAGCAGCATAAAGTTTAATTTTTTAGTATTAAATTTCAGCATGTGTACATTGTCAATATGCAAATGACCCAGTTTCTCTTGTCTCTGAATACAAATTTACAAGTTGTCATGATTTTGCAATGTAGTATGTCAATCTAAACCACAGCAGCTGACTACAAGCGCTTTCATTGCTAATGCCTGGTAGAATTCATTAGTGTAGTCAACAGGGTGAGCTAAACTTTTCTTCTGTAACTCAAATGGACAGAGTTAGAAATTTAATGGTCTCTGGTTTCAGATCAGTCTCTTTTTTCAGATCAGTATCCAACTAATCCCCAGTGACTTAATCACTCAAAATTATGTGAGCTTACTTTAAGAACTGCTACTTCTGTTTGTGTGTCTGTCAGACTTCAGGAAGAGAATACAGAATTCACTCTACTCAGAAACCATTATTCACAGACAGAAATCTTTGTCATCTCTTCAGCTGTTGCCAGACAGCAGAAATCCATTAAACCAATGGAATATTTATAAAAAGGGAGTTTAGGACCATTATTTTTAAAGACAGTTCAAATTTAGAAGAAGCTGAGGGACACTAGGCTTTTAGAAATTGCAAAATACTAGCAAGTCTGGCTGTTTCTAGATAACCTTAGGTTTGCTTAAAATAATAAGAAGCATACTTAAGTGGAAGAGCAACAAACAACTTTGGGGAAGATAAAGAAATGTCATGGAGGAAATAAGAAGCTTGTTAAACAGTTAGGGTTTTACATGGTTTACTCCATATATTACCTAAATAATGCTATAACAGCAAAGTGTGCAGGTAGAACTGGAGCTTGCAGGTCATTGAACATTTCAAATTCTCCCATTGCCATTTCAGCTGAACACCTTTGTGTTGAGCCACTGCAAGAACTCCCAGTGCTTGTTGATACTGAAAGTATTTCTCTCGTTTATGGAGTTTTAATAAACTAGTCAGCACATTAAACCAAAACAAAATATAGGACATTCAGTACATCTGAAAATATTTTTTTAAGCAATTCCTGCATCATTTGCTTACAACACTTTATTTATGAATGATCATTTTGCTGCTTCTGCATCGGTATTAACAAATGGAAAACAGGTGAAATAAACAGCATAGAGGGAAAGCCTGCAGACATTATTAATAGAGTTCAGAGAAGTCACACAAAGTAAACAAGGAACTGTTACAGGAGTACCACACACAGGCAAACGAAAACAGAGCTGTGGAAACAGCAATATTCGTTATGCACTTGGCTGGTTGTGCACTGGTTCCGCTGTTTTGGAAATGGATGCAAAGTGTTTGTTCCACTAGGGAGTTTTCTGTTGGTGGATGCATACAATTAAAATGTTTCTAAAAGAGTGTAGATTTCTTTTTTCAGTTACACAGTAAGGGTGGAATAATGTGTTGGCTGCATTTTTGAACAGTTGCGCTTTAGCTGTAATCCAAGTTTCACATTTTGTTATCAGCTATGTTATTGCTCTGGTCTCCCACACCTCTACTGGGAACCCAACCCTTCCTTTATGACTTGCACCTCTAGTACAACTTGTCATTGATTTCTTACTTTGCTTTTACACTAACCAACTCTTTTAGATTTCTGACCCATTTTGGTTGGGTTTTTTTGAACTGGGAGAGTAGAAAGATACCACATGGATTCTTCAGTAATTAGGATTTTATTTCCTCATCCAATCTAAGCAGAAATGCCAAAAGATGTATCATACTTATATACAACGGTAATATTTTCTGGTAAGAACAGTTGCATCAACTTTTTGTTGAAGTGTGGGGACCACAAAAACTGCAAGGTCAAAACCTGACTTGGATCAGAGTCTTCAGTTTTAACAAAACCTCCACAGGCATCAAATACTCCACTTTTAAGGCAAAAAATAATGCAAATCTGTTCTTTATTATTGCATATAAATAGCAGAGAATGTCCATGATATATCTTATTTTCACTTTATGTTTGCAGATTCAAAGAAAGGAATAAGGCCGAAATCAAATAAATTTCTTTGGTTCTTTCCTGCTTAATGATATTCCACATTTAGGTGGCTCACCATAACCTTTGGTTGAGAATTAGTTAACCTTCATTTTCTCTTTGTTCATTAGGAATCAGTAGCTGTTCACCAAATAATCAAGGGGAAAAAAAAACAAAACATAATATATTTTGTGTGGTTCACATGTCAGATAGGCCCTTGCAGGGTAATGATTTTAAAGTAAAATTAGAAGGGGGGTTGGGTGGACTCCCCCAAGACTTTTGTGTGAATGCTGCAGCATAGTACAAAGATGAAAGCATTCAAATTTGAAATGAAGCACAGCAGGTTGAGATATCTAGCATGAATTTCAAATAGATATTCCTTGTGCTACTCTGCTAATTAAAGATTTCTTTCCTTTTTTTTTTTAAATGTACGGGGATTGTTACAGGACCCAGTTTAACCTGAATATTTCCTGTGAGTTAGGAAGAAAGATCATATAAGCAATGGCTATCATCATTTGAGAGTTTTCATGACAGCACACTGCATCCAGATGAAATTTAGCTTCAGAAGTAGCCTGAGGATGGTGTTGCTAAATTGGAGGAGCTCAGAAACATCAGAGGTGATACATTTCTGTCTAGCGATCTGTTACAGGCATTGACAATTCCAGTGTCTCCTGGATTCCATTTACGTGACAAGCTTTTCACTGACATTGGTAAAGAATGCTTATATAAGTTCTCCTGATCCAAAAGGAGAGAATGAATACAGCAGTGACAGACTGTAGCTAGATATACAACTACAGAAGAAAAGGCATGAGAACACGCAAACAGAATCCAGGTCAGTCTCTAACAGGTTGAGAAACAATCTGTTCTTGCATGGTTCTATAGATGGTTCTGCAGCAAAACTTAAAATTTAACTGAAATAAAAGGTAGAAGTCACAAGCACAATTTCTTACATTACTAAGCAGAAGGGAAAGCGAAGTGACAGTTAGACAACTATAATAGATTGTGTGATAAAATCTCACCTATACCACCACAAAAGAATACAGAGGCACATAGGGGAGCCCAAATAATGCCTTACCCTGCTTCTCCCAGGGTCATCACAGAAGCCATCAACCCATTAAAGGCCCACCTACTCCCAGGACAGGAGGACAATGGCATGTGGGAACGCAAATTAAGGTCTCAGAGGAAGTGGCACACTGTCCAGGTCCTTCCCAGGGCTGTTTCAGGACAGCTGCAGCTCCATTGTCCAGCCACAAGACCCATCACAATGAGTCAACATCAGAACATCCTTTGGACTGAGGACGCCACTACCTAGGAGCATGGGACATGTTATGGCATGCAGGAGAAGAACACTTGAGGACTGCACAGAATTCATTATGGTATGTTTAGGGGAGGAGTTACAGGTGGGAAAAGGGAGGGGTAAAAGTGGTTTGATGAGGAAGGTGTGAGAAAATAAAGGGGAAGCAGGAGTAGCTGTGTGTAAATAGTTCGCAGGTTGGTAGACCCCTTTGGCCGTGCCCTGCACCTGATAAGCACAGCCTGTCCTGTCTTCTTATTAAATGCCTTTCTACTCTTTTGCTGGATGAGGAAAAGTGTGCCTGTGGGTGTCTGGGCAAGATCATGGGTTGCAGGGTTGTGTGTCTGTGGTGCCAGCAACTACAGGGACACCAGTGAGCAGATGTCAATGCCAGCAACTGAAGTGGGACCTTAGGTCACAGAGACCCATGTGTCCAGCTACTGAAGTGTGGGTGTGCAATGATGGCGTGAGCACCAGCAAAGATCAAGCCACCTGAGCTGGGGAGTAGGTGGGGTGGTTTGGGAATCAAGGAGTCTTTAAGAGTGAGATTGCAGGGTGGGGTGGAGAGTGTGTACTGGGGGCTAGGCAAGTCCGAGATGGCTTTGCATGTGTGTGTGAGGGCATCTGTGCCAGCAGCTGCAGCAGAGCTGTGGCCTCAGGGGTTTGTATGTCCAGCTGCCAGCAACTGAGTAGGCTGGGCCTATAAACCCATGTGTAGGGGCATCCACATATGTGCATATATACATATTTCCAATAGGAGATGTCCATCCTGCTCAGCCAGAGAGAGAAGCGGGATGAGGCCACTGCTGCCTGCGCTGTCTGTATTCATGTGAACGCTCTGTGTGTTTCTGTGTTGATCGGTTCAGCCCACTATATGTATACACATATATATTGATGCAGATGTGTTTGTGCCTAGGGAATACGTGCTCAGCCTCACTACTGACTGGACCTGGGGGCACACAGCTGTGGCAGCTTTGCCTGTCTTGAGCTGCTAGATTTGATCCTACTGCCTTAATAACAATGTATGGAGCAGATACTTGTTTCTCTTTTACTTAAGACAGGGTGTATAGGTCTGGAAATTACTAAATATCACTCAAGAAAGAAGAAAGACAGTAAAGAATGAAAAAATATATCTAATCTATTTATAAAACAGAAAAACGTTGACATGGCTTTCTAGAAATTCTGTACTGATGAGAGTTATAACAGACTTTTGTGCTGCAATAATCCCTTGCCTCTCCTCTGGCTGGATGGGTCACAGTGAGGTGATAACTATAATCTCCTTTCATTTCAGGTGGTTTTAACTGCTTGAAGAAGTTCTGCTAGAAATTTTCCTGTCCAGCTTCTGGAGATGTTTTTTACCGAATTGTCCACAAACAGCTCCTCCTCTTTTCTCATCATTTCTTTCCCTGCCAAATTATCTTTTCTAGGCATTTTGCTTTGCTCATATTGCTGAACCTTTCCAACTTCTCTCTTTGCACTTGCTGCTAGTAGAGGCTCATGGGATCCAATTACTGCAGATCCTGCTACTCTGTAATAGAGCTGTTAGTTCTGTACACTGTATATGGTATCCATTGAATTCTGCAGAGACATCTGAATTCAAAGGTTTGAATTCTTCATTCTGCTGCTGCTGTTTGAGTCTCACCCATTTCACAGTAGTCATGGTCTCGAGAACACAATATTTCTAAGAAGTTTCCTTTTTTTTTCGCCCCTCTTGGATCTACTAAGGTTGTTCTTGTCTTTCGAGGTTGTATTTTGGACTGTGAGCTCTGCTAGCATGAGGGCAATTCTTTGGATATCTGTTTCAGGTTTCCTGTCTTTCATGGTAGTAGTACTGAGATACTTGAATAAGTCCCCTCATTCAACTTCTTTGCTTTTGATGTCTATTTCTTGTTCAGTGACAGTAATCCTCATTGTCATTTCACTGCTCTTTTTTTGTGCTGATCTCCATACCATACATCATTGCAGTGCTGCCCAGCTTTGTCATTGTATTTGCACATCCTGGTCCCATTCCTCCTATCTAATCTATATCATCTTCAAAGAATGGATTACCTGCATTACTACCGCTAACTGATAGCACTCCTTCAAAGTTTTCAGAGTCCTTTGACATAACATGTTCAAGGAAACAATTGAAGGGATGTGGCAATAGGAGACACCACTTTCTTACACCAGCTGTTACATGGAACTACTTACCCAGTGTGTTACCTTCAAGGACTTTACTCCCTGCATTGTAATAAAGGATTTCAAGGGTTGTCACTGTTCTTTTGCTAATGTTGAGTGTCTTCATCACAGCCCATAGTATTCCTTGCCAAATGTGATCAAATGTTTTACTGAAGCCTGTGAAGTTGCAGTGCAGTTCCATTTCACATTCTCAGTATTTTCTGTTCAGTTTCTCAAGTTGAATGTGTGATCTATTGTACATGGTGCCATTCTAAAACTTCCCTCCTCCTCTTCAGGTAATGTCTTTGGCAGATCAGGTAGACATATGATCATATCATCAAGGTCTCTTTTTACAAAGCAATGTCCCGACAGTTGGTATGTGTGTAGTTTGTGAATAATAATAATGGTTGTAACTCCCTTACTTTTTTTTTGCTAATGTTTAGCTTTTCTTTTTGGGAATTTTCTGCAGCTGTAATTTCTTGCTCCTCTTTTGACGACTCTAAGGTTGAACAAATCCTCTCTGACTCTTCTTCAGTTGCTAATACATTGATGTTAATGTTTACTTCATAGTTACACAAATCCTCGCAGCAGTCCCACAGCCTGCCTGCAATTGCTTCTGCTTCTTTTTTTGAAGACATTCATTTTGGTCCTCAAATATATTATCTCATTTTCAAGCTGACGGTAAAATTTTTACTTTTCTTTCTCCCTGTGTTGCCTGTGTATCTGTACAGTTTGTACGGGGCTGTTCTATTAAAATCCTGAGAAACTTTCTGGTGGTTCTCTTTTTCGAAGTTTCCTAATCAGCCATCTTACTGATGCTAAATTTATCACACCAGATGAATTGTTCACATTCTATTTCCTAGGATGGCTATTTAAACTTTTTTTGTAGAATTTAAGTTGTTGATATTTTTTTCCAATAGCATGCTTGACATTCTCGTCCTCCAGGGCCCCATCCATGGCACTACTAACCACAAAGACTACCATGACATTCTAAAGGGTGGTTTATCCTGACTGTGTTCTGTTCTTCAAGAGTAGATGCAATAACCACGTTGTCGTAAATAGATGACTGCCTAAACTCCAAGTCTTCAGATTACCATTTTTCATCCAGTGGTACCAGTCCCTTTATTGGCAATGAAAAACAAGGTGGAGTTGAGACCAGAAGTAACATGCTGCCCTTGCAGAAGTATTTGCCCAAAGACCTTTCTGGAAGTGACTTGTAGAGTTGTCAAAGAACTCACGTTCTGTACCTCTCCATATAAATTACTGGAGGCCCTCATCAAGTAAAAGCATTTCGTTGTTTCTTCCCATTTCAAGGCACTGTAAGTATCAAAAACTTTCCTCTTGATATAAGAAACATTTTTTTTACAGCAAGAACAGTCGTTCACTACAACAATATCCCCAGGGATGGGGTAGAGTCCCATCACTGGAGATTTTCAAGATGCAGTTGGGCAAGGTGCTAGATAACCCCATTTAGATTTTGTTTTCCACAAAAGATTGGATGAGATGAACTTTTGAGGTCACTTACAACCTGGGATGTTCTATGATTCTATAATTCTAGTACAAATAAAGCCCTTGAAAGAAAAATATTTTTGTTATAAGCAGTTAGCAACTGCAGAATTTTGATGCTTTAATTTTATTTAGAAAGAAATACCATTTCCCAAATTACAAGTGAGCCACAATGTTAGAACTCAACTAGTTTATGTACCTTCAGGATTATGGATATTAATTTGATGACCTTCAGATTATATCAAGTTTTTATAGGATCCAAATAAGAGATACTGCCCGTGCAGCCTTTCAGCAACAACACTCTATGGTTTATTTTCTTACTTTGTGTAGGGATTGCAAGTTACCCTGCACACCTCCAGCTGCCTTCTTTGTCTCTGAATATGAGGTAAGTGATCAAGAGGGAAAGTAAATGTGAAGCAGCACAGCGGCATGCCAAATACATCTTACATGAGCAGTAAGTTTTCAGTGTTCTTTTTATGTGAATATAAATGTATTGTGGTTTCTACTCATTTCATTTTAAACATTTTAAAGACAGAAAGCTTTGATCCTATGAAGCATTTTTAATTAATTTTTCTGTCATAGTTAAATCAAATAAGTTTTCTTCTAAGTGTTTTTTAACTTACAAATAGCTTAGAGATTAACACACCTCTAAGAATAAGTAAGGATTCTGTACTTATTTTTACATCTATAATATGTAAGATGACAGTTTTGTCTTCTTCTAGGTTTAAATTTAAATAATTTTTTTAATTTTCCAAGTGTGTAAGTTTAGGCTATAATGTAATAGAGCTTTGAATGTGGTAGTCGCTATTTAGCCTTATTATGGTATTGCAGCTGCACAGAAAAGCAAACTGGAAACACTTAGATTAAAAAATGGTCTTGGATATATAACTTGTACTATAACACTCTAAAGAAAACAACCTTGTATCCAGAGAAATTTTAATCAGACTTTTAGTGGTTAAGAGTTAGGATAAAGCCAGTAGTTTCGTTAAGTGGTGTCATGGCCGGAGTGACACATCGCCACAACTGATAATGTTTAGTTTCTTTGCTAGAACTGGATTTGGGTCAAAGTTCAATATAATAAACTACAATAACAAAATACCTATGTTCATATGACAGTAACTGCTGAAAAAATATTTGCTGTAAATCAAGTTAGCCAGAATGGATTATGACTGATCAATGCGGGAAAAAAAAGAAAAAAATAATTAAAAAAAAAAAAAAGTACCCTAAAAATAAAATTTAAAAGGCACAAATCAAACAGTATTTTTGGGGTCTCAAATCTACTGAGTCTGGAAACCATGTACCTTCTTACTGTCAAGCTCTGAATAGGTAAATATCTCCTGCTTTTGGTAATAAAATGTTTAACTATGCTTAAGTAAATCTATGACTTTCTGCAATAATTTTAATGAGACCAGTCAGGAAAAAATAACAAAGGTAACCAGAGTTAATTGGGATCTACATAATCTTAATTTGATCTGACAGTTGAGAAACATGAATCTTGGTGACTAATGTAAATTTAAATTGTAGAGTTTTGCTACTAATGGAGTGTAATATTATAAATGTATTTGTTCATTCCTTTTATTATTAATTCTAATCATATCCAAGATCAAGGCCATTGACACAATAATTAGTAATACAAGTTCTTGTTATTTTGCACAGCCCATGCAAAACGACTACATGTATTTGAGAAAAACTGTGCAAGAGCAACGTATGATGTATAATAGGCTAGTTTGAGGTGGGCAGAACAGTTGTCTTCAAAGATGTTTCCAGCCAAGCTTCACTCAGAATGTTCTTTCACTCTAAGTAAAATAAACAGGTCTGAACCTATTGGAATTTTCTATTTGCTGTCCAGTAAAACCTTATAGCTTCTGGGCTTTTATACAACTGAGATTTATAGCATCTATTCTCACTGTGCAGAGTCCCAAGACAATGTTAATAGATGGCTAGTCTTACCAATAAATCCCTCAGAGAACAGAGAGAAATATCTATTTCAGATGAGTTGTTCAGAACTAAATCCACATCCCAAATGGAACACGGTACTTATGTTTAAGAGACTCTGCTCTAAAAAGTAGAATTATTACTCTTCCAATTCCTAACAAAGGCAAACTACTGTAAAATCAAAACCCATGGTTCCTGATAATTCATAGTTCTGCTAATCAAGGGTTCGGTGCTCATTTTCTTGAAAGGAATCTAGAGTAATTTGTGAAAAAACTATTCCTCAGGGACTTCATTACTTCAATCCAAGAGGCTGGAAGGTTATAAGTGAGAAAGAAAACAGATTTCCAGGACTTCTATGCAGAATGTCAGAAGTGCTTGGCTGTCTGGAAACATGGAAACCTACCTAAATCACACAGGAACTAGTAAGATGGAGGAGAAAAGAGAAGAGAAGAGAAGAGAAGAGAAGAGAAGAGAAGAGAAGAGAAGAGAAGAGAAGAGAAGAGAAGAGAGAAAAGAAGGCAATGAAGTTATCGGTCTTTACTTGGACTTCCTTAAGGAGAAGCTGGGGAGAAGGTGACACAAAATGCCACACCTATTTCAAACTAGGCAGGAGCAAAAATCATTCTTGTTTTCAGGATATGCACATCTTACAGGCTACACTATTTTCTGTAATCTTATGAATTTGTTTTCTTTGACACAGCATGGCAATGTTAACCTATATTGAGCTTGCTAACTATTATTATGCCAATCCTTTTTTTTTTTTTTAAGAATTGCTTCCTCATTCTTTAATTATACAGAAAATTATTTGTGATTCAAAGGTGTCTTTTCCCTAATAAATCTTATCATTTTCTGAGTGTAACTTCATTTTTTCAAGACTGTTTTGAATTTTGGTTCAAAATCTCTT
The DNA here is from genome assembly GCA_013400375.1 of Thinocorus orbignyianus. Taxonomy (NCBI): domain Eukaryota; kingdom Metazoa; phylum Chordata; class Aves; order Ciconiiformes; family Thinocoridae; genus Thinocorus; species Thinocorus orbignyianus. Next base: position 209,617 of record VXBW01005789.1, on the reverse strand, counting down.
GCATACTTGTAATATCAATAGTGATCCATAGTTCCCTCATTCCTATTTTATTCTCTTGTACATTTGCTGTTTCTGTTCTTCCTGTCTTTAATCCTCTGCATAATTTTTCCAATTAAAAAAAAAAAAAACAAAACAACTAATGTGTCCAGGATTGCCTCAAATAATTATTTAACTGTTGCAAATTGAAGTTCTTTGGATCTTGTTGATCTGAAAGAACCTAATTAAATGCTTAGCCCTTAAACTCACTTTACTTGTTCTATTCCTACAATGGTTACAAAATATATTGGAAAATATGTTTTACAACTCTTTATAGATCTGGAAACAAGGCTTTGTGAGCATTTGCTTAAGTACAGAAGATTTATCTTGGTGCACTCTGCCCCTGCTGATGTTTACTCACATGTATAGTTAGTAAGTCAATACTGGTAGCTTTTAATCAAAAACCAATTTTGAAATCACAGTTGCAAATATTGATATTGCAAATGATAAGCCTAAGAGATCAGTTGATCCAGGTGGAGGGCAAAAATCATAAGCTGCATCTTTGGTAAATTCTTTTTTGGCACAGCATCAGAGGAAGAAAAAGGCATCTCTTAAAAGATCCTTGGTTTTCTCAGTTTTTCAGCTCTTCACACCAAGACAGGAAAGCTGCGTGTGTAGCCAAATAAAGAGCAGTTGCACTGCAGCTACTCATATCAACCCCTCTGCCTGTAGAGCTAGCAGAGTCCGTTTTAGCACACATTGTTCATCAGCATAGCAAACTTACTCATGACGTTCAGCATCTTAAGACATATCATCATTGGTCACGTTATCTCTCACCAAAAGCTAATTATCCACATTATTATCAAAACTTTGTTTGAAGTTTCACTATGACTATGCTAACGTGGAATCTATACTACTAGCAGGACTTCAGGAGTATGGCTTCTGCTCCAGCGGGACCCTTTTGCCCTTTCTACTTATTCACTTCCAGGGGAACAGCCAGTTTTACTGAATGTACTAGTGTAACTTTTCTTCTGCTCGAGCAAAATTTTTGACCTAGCACATCCAAAACAAATTAGGCTGCTTTGAATTTCCTTAAGAACAAAGTAGAGACTCAGAGTGCTAAGGGAAATTATCCATTTCAAGTGACAGGAAAAACTGAGAATATTCTTTGAATTTGTAAAAAAAAAAAAAATAAATGAAAGTACTACAAGTTAGAGCCGGAACCTAAAAACTCTCTTTAAATTCTCCCTGTGGAAGACTATCTTTTTTTCCACTGAGTTTATAAGAAGCCTAGAAGGTTAGCCTGCTGTCTGAGGCACTTAAGTTAGTTGCCTAAAGTTAAGTGGTGTTGAGGCTGTTCTTCCCCCATTCCCACAACATTTATAATTAATGAACTGAAAATCAGTTCATGAGCAATTCACAGTAGAAAAAGATCAATTCGCAGGGGAAGGTATCTCCAATCAGTAATCTAGGCTGCTTTAGCTGAATTTGTAGAATAAATTCTACACAATGAATTATTCTACTTACTTTTCAACTAATCTAACTTCCTTTAAGCTTTCATGGCATTTGCAGACATAAATACTTCTAGTTAGCTGAACTTTCCACAGTTTCTGCTAAACTCTTAAATCCACATAGTTTGAACAGTTCCATTATGTGTAGTAAAAACAATTGTCTATTCAAAAGATAGCAAAACTGCTGCTATTTCTGTACCACTTTATGTTAGTTTCGGTTGACCAGTGTGACTTGAACACTCCAAATGTAATACTACCTAAAGTTTAGAAAAAAGAAATACTGCACTGTAATAAAAAGTTAATAGAATCAGAATATCTTGGGATAAAACCAGGGAGTGTTATATTTCATTATATTTCTACAATCTTAGAAATCTAAGTGTTCCCACAGCGGTCATCATTAAACTGAATACAATGTAGTGCAAAATCTGTAAATATTATATAGTCTTGCAAAAAAACCTTCAGTTACCTGCAGTGCTCTCTTGCTTATACTATATATGGAACAATATGAAGAGTCATTTTGGGCCTTGGAAGTAGCTCTTCCTAGTACTTTCTATATGACTTTCTGTCTGAAAATAATGCAGCAATGTCAGGATCGGTTTCAACAATTCCTGATTTCTTTTTGATTGTTTCAATTTTCAGAAATGCCAATATCAAGTAAAATTTTGCAGAATTTTATGTTTACCTCATAATAATATTTAAAGAAAGTCTTTATATATAATAGACACACATAATATCACAATCGCAATTTCTCTACTAATAAATTATTTATATATCCAACTCACATGATGCTAAGATATTTAATTCCATCTTAATCATCTCTCAAAAGCAATGATAAAATCTTGCAGACATATGCTTTACTTCTCTTAGAAAGTCAAGGGACTTTTAGGGCTCATGACCTAAGAATTCGAGCCCCAATTTACCGAAAAGAAAAGAAACAACTGCATTAACTGTGACAGGCTTTGGGTCATACCTACAGCAATTTAAAATCAACATGTTATAGAAACCATTCAAAAAGGTTTCTGAATTCCTGTCTGACCCTTAAGGCCTCTCTTTACTGCATCTTATGAATTTCTAAAGGGTAAATTTTCAAAGCAGTCCATAGGAAATACACACAAAACCCCCATTATTTATGATTCAAATGTACATGATTATTTTTCATGCATAACTCCTAAAATTCATCCCCATGTGTCTTGATTGTATTGCACCTTCAAAGTGCATAGAAACATAATTGAACTCACAAAGCTATTTAAAACTTGGGCTTTTGTAATAAAAAGTAAAAGTCCCTCATGGGTTATGTGTTACACAGCAGCAAACTTAGGAAATAATCAGACTGGTACTTATCTTCATAATCTTTACCCAACAATCTAGTCGCACTTAATTTTTTCCAGAAAGTACTGTTTGGCTACTAGACACCTACAGAGCTTCTGAAGAATTTAACACATTTAGAAGGAAAAAAAGTCACTAATCCATTTGAAGCAGGTTCCTAGTGACAAAATAAGGAAGAAAACCCTTGTAATTTTCAGAGTATGATAGCCGACCTATAGCTAACTTGTACTAGAATTGTAGCTTAGTTTGTCTAATTACCATGCTTTCAATTGCATTTAAAAAACAGGATTTCAGAGTGGATAATATGTGTAGACTATGTTTTCAAGTACATTTTCTCTGAAATTTTTATTTTATAACTGTAAAGGTCAGGTCTTATATTATCATCCATATGCTGCTCAGAACAGAAATATTTTAGGAATGCTAAAAGCTGCAGAATCTAAAAATATGTTTTGTAGACTGTAATTAAAATTTTTGAAAGTCATTTTGCTATAGTTATCATTTTTCTCCAGCGCTGGTTTAGATACAAAACATAGATATCAACAGGACTTAGGTGTAACAGTGACCAATTTTCTAGTTCAAGCTAAGAAAATAGGTCTCTTTCTTTCACCAACAGTGAGAAAGAAGAGTTGGAAGAAATTTTCAGGGAACAGGATTCTTTTCAGCCTGCTATAAGGTTAAAATTCTTATGATCTTGAAGACTGAGGTTTCTCCAAAATTCTAAACCATTCACTTTGGTTACAGTTCAAAATTCAGTAATTTTACATCAAAGTATTACAAATGTAGACATACTTTTGGAGAGTGTAATAGAATTAAAACCCTATTTTATTAAATATCTTACTATGAGCCCAAAGAAATTGTACTCTTCACCTCTGGCTCTTATTTTGGCTCCTTGAAGAAATATAGTTGTCAAATTCAGCCACCAAGAGGAATTTTATATTAGCAGGAGCAGAGTATTTTGCCTTTTCATTGTTTAGAGATCAGTTGGATCACAACTTCATGCTCTGAAAAAAAAAAAAAAAGAAGTGAAATGCATTATAGAAACAGAGTACACACTTCACTTACTTTTGCTACCTTCTCCAGATGTTCTGCAGAGAATTGCATCTGACAGATATAGAAAAACATTCAACAGCACAAATTTGCTAGGATGCCTTGGTTGGTAAATAGGAGACAAATATGCTTAAATGGATATTTTGGATTGAAAGCAGAAGACGAACTTTCTTTAAAAGACGAATTTTCTTTAAAAATAATTTCATTGGTTACCCTGATGTTACCATGAACTTTGGCTAAATATTCCTTCCATATTTGAAGGAATACTTAATAATTTTCTGTTTAATTCAATCTTTTGCTTCTTCTCTTGGGAGTGTCATATAGATTGTAAACTCCCAGACATGAAAGTCTGCCTCTAACATGGATATCATTGACCAATGAGACCAGCATATGACAGAACCACTAAGTTTGTGTAAAGCAAATTTAACACACCTACGCTATTACTTAGCGGCAAGATAAAAAGTGTTACTCAGGCAACATGTAACAGTGAACTGCTACAGTAACTTCACCAAAAAATGAAGGTTACGATGGAGATGCAAAAAAAAATGTGGGAAGAGCATTCTCTCTGAGCAGGTGGCTGATAGAACCTGGGTTTGCATGACATTTTTCCCGTGGAGCTCACAAAAGAGAAGAAATGAAAACTGAGCATGGACTTGGAAAACAGCACAAAGTTCAGATATGAATGTCAAGATAAATGGAAGATAGTTGGTGGCATAAAAACTGACGACCTGCAGTTACCAAACAACAGAAGCTGAACAGCAGATCAATAAACCAAAAAAAAAAAAAAAAAGAATGACTATGAGCACATGGCAGGAGGATTAACTAGCTAGCTTAGGAACAGCTATGCTGCACTGGGCAGCAATGAGGAGAAACATGCTGAAAGAGAAGATAGGATGACAGAAGAGAGAAGCTGCTAGTCCCATAAGAGAAGAGATAATGGAGATAGCCGTGAGAAATTGCTCAAGTATAAACAAAGACATTACACAGAAGAGAAGGCAGGACAGTCAACAGACAGAACAAATAACTCAGAACAGAGATTTAAGACGAGAGGCAGCTTTTTGTGATTGGGAAGGCCTTGGTAAGGACTAAAAAAAACAGTCATTACAACAGATCCAGAGGGAAGTCAATATGGAGTCTGCCAGGAGCAAGCATTCACACTGTGAAGCCAGGGATTTTCAAAGAAACTGAGTGGAAAAATGTACAGGCATTGATTATTTTTCATGCTAGGACATGCCCCAGATTTGAAATAAAGTAGTTCAAGGGAATTAGTCCAATCTAATAGTAGTTAGTGAGAGACACTGCTGCCTAGGGCAATATCCAGCAGAATTGTTCCGACTGCCGGAGAAGGACTCCAAAGAGTGCCATCTGCCTCTACGACTGCTTTTCAGAGGTAGATTATAACAAACACATCAGATAGTTGAAATTAAATAAATTATTACTTGTAATAGGCACAAAAAATGTATTTTGTAATACGTAAGTGTCCTGGTTTGATGTGTACGCTATAGCATATAGTATGTAATATAAAAGTATCTTTTGTTAAGAAAAAACAATGGTGCCACATGGTACTCTGTTGGACATTATTAATGGTAATGCGAAAGAGCAGAACTAGAATAAGAACAGGAAAATCATAGAATCATAGAATGGTTAGAGTTGAAAGGGACCTCAAAGATCATCGAGTTCCAACCCCACTGCCACGGGCAGGGACACCTCCCACTACACCAAGTTGCTCAAGGCCTCATCCAGCCTAGCCTTAAACACTTCCAAGGATGGGGCATCCACAACTTCTAGGGGCAACCTGTCTCAGTGTCTCATTGCCCTCACAGTAAAGAATTTCTTCCTAATTTAAATCTCCCCTCTTCCAATTTAAAACCATTAACCCTTATCCTATCACTACAATTCCTGACAATGAGTCCCTCTCCAGCTCTTCTGCAGGCTCCCTTCAGATACTGGAAGGCTGCTAGAAGGCNATTTACGCTAGCCCACCTCTCAAGCCTGTCTAGGTCCCTCTGGATGGCATCCCTTCCCTCCAGAGTGTCAACCATTGCACTGAGTTTGGTGTCATCAGCAAACTTGCTGAGGGTGCACTCTATCCCACTGTTGATGTCTCCAATAAAGATGTTAAATAGTACCGGTCCCATTACCAACCCCTGAGGAACTCCACTCGTCACCAGTCACCACTTGGACATTGAGCCGCTCACCACAACTCTTTGACTGTGGCCATCCACTTAATTCCTTATCCACCGAGTGGTCCATCCATCAAATCCTTTACTTTCCAATTTTGAGACTAAGATGTCATGTGGAACAGTTTCAAATGCTTTGCTTAAGTCCAGGTAGATGACGCCTGTTGCTCTGCCATTGTCCACAATGTCTGTGGCAGTATTGTAAAAGGCTACCAAATTCATCAGGCACAATTTGCCCTTGGTGAAGCCATGCTGAAAGACAAGCCATAGGTAAAGACAGGCACAAAAGAAATTTCAAAATTTTTAAGAAAAGACAAGGTTCCAAGTAGACACTGAAACACTTGGCAACACTCTTTTTATATTTTCATCAATAATCTTGGAAAAAAAATACAAAGGAGTTTCACTTGCTATTGCAAAACTGGCAGTACTGTGAGCACGGGAAAGACTGGATTCTTATAGTGGAAGACTCCATGACATTCAGGAATGGAATAAGAGAAATATGGATGAAATTTAACTGCAGAAAGTAAAGGTCATTCATGCAGGGACTAATAATGAGAATTTCTTCTATAATCCAGGAGCTTCTCAGTTGGAAACAATAAAGAAAGAAAAGCAGCTGGCTCTATTAATCAGCCACCGAATGTCTACAGACCACCAACGTCATGCATCCATGAAAAAGCAAATGTGATTCCAGATCATATAACAGAAGGTTACATGCCATACCTCAAAGAGCCAGGGTGTTATTCCTATGGTCTTAATAGTAATGCAGCAGCAATCAGTAGATTAAAGAGTAGATATGGCTATTTTCAAAATTAAATAACCAATGAACTCATATTCTGAAAAATGATTATGTGTTGGCAAAAGCATTATAAAATTGTTCATTGCTATTATTATGCACTGAAACCAGGTATCAAAGTCAGGGGCTAGTCCTCGTTATTTTGGTGTAAACCAAAAAAATATATTTGTACAAAATAATAGATGTTCATCCCCAAGACAGCTTACAGTTAAAAGTTTAATCATGCAAATACTTATATTCATTAGCAATTACATATTGACACACTTTTCTATTAATATTTCATATTCTAAAATATTGGTTTAATCACTATCCATTTAGTGATTCAGCAGGTCATTAAGAATAGGAATGTCATTTGACAACAGCATGCTCAAATGCATATTCCTGGCAAAATATAAGATGATTGAAATAGCCTAAGAAGAAGGTAGAGCAAACATAATGCTTCTACTTACATATTTATTATCATGTTTATGCAATTTATTAATCTTCTCTTCTGAAGTACAATCATTAATAGATATCCTGGATTTCTAACCATTGCCAACATGTACTGTTGGTAGTCACTCGACACAAACATGCAAGAACTCTTTGTGTGACAGAATAGCTCCCTCCTATATGTGAAGTACTAATGAAGTAGAAAAGTTAATTGCCAAGAGGTTGTATAGCATAACTGGCAAGCCAGGCAGTAGGCATAAAAAGTACATGCTTAAAAGCAAGCTTTGAGAGGAAGCACAATTTTTCCAAGGGCAGTATCAGTTCTCTGAGTAGTGATGTGTGAAGACCTCGATCTTCTCACAGTTCTGTTGTGGTCAAGAACTAGAATTGTGTCCCTGAGGATTTTCCTTTGCAGCGTAAGATTTATTATATATTCTCCTTTCTCCTAGACTGAAAGGGTTTTAACTTACAATTTTTAAAAGAATATTCCTTACAGCTTTACCCTATTGTAGAACTTTTCTCTAACAAGAAAGCAGGAAGAGAAGAAAGTAATCGGTAGGAAATCAGTATGAATTATCTATTTCAGTTAAGATCTGATATGAATTACCTATTTCAGTCAAAATCTAACTTTCAAAAGGCTTAAAAATAAATTATATGAGTATTTATCATTAAAAAACTGCAGAAGAGAAGGATGGACAATTTCTTGAAACAGGATAAAAGAAGATTATTTTTTTTTTCATGGAGTACATTCAAATACAAAGACAAAAAAAAATAACAACAAATTATTTGTATACTCTATTTGAATTATCTTGTCATGAGGAAAACATTTTATCCTAAGTTAGGCTATGATAATTCAATGGGTTTGAACAAATACAAACTTTTCACTTCCAGGAATGCAAATTTCAGGTAGAGTTCAGAAACCATGCAGACAGTGTTAAATGTATCTGCATTATTTAAAGACAGTACAGGCACAGAGAATAAAATAGTATTCAGTGGTCCATAAAGTTTATTTGTTGGTTTGGGGTTTGTGTTGTTTTTTTTCCCTCTTGACACGTTAAAGAAACTATACTAGGCCAACACTTAATTTAAGTGGATTAAATTTTGCACAGGCAACCCCATAATTATCAGCAAAATTGCATGAGTTACTAATCAGTGCAGAAATTCTTCTTGTTATTATCTCCTCCTAAACAAATTAAGAATTTGTTAGTTAAGTCTAAACTGAGAGGTGAAGAAAAGGTTTTAGAGTAATCCAAAACATGCTAGTAGCTGCAACTTAGACTCCTTTATTTTGTAATGGTGGCTGTGCTCCTTGTGTTCATGTGTTCAGACTGAAAAAGCACACGTTATCCTGAAGACAAGATGAGCTTTCTCTAGCTACTTAGGGTACAAGCTACCATGGACACAGACTACATGCAATGAGAAGATGGGCTTGCACTAGGGTGCTGAATTGGTTCTGATTTATTGACCCACTTATTAATGGAGACAAAAACTTACTTTCTAGTGAGAGGCAACAGCTCCTACTCAGACTGGACACTGTTTTTAGCCTCAGAAAACCACTTAAGGTGTTGGTAACAGAACTTAATCAGTTGTGAGCACTCTAATGGAGGTGAGAACAAACAAGGCACTTTGTGTGCTCTGTGTGTGTAATGTCTGGCTCTTACAGAATCATTTACTGTTATCCTAGCCTGAGAAAAGCATTTTTAGAAATAAATATACACATAAATATAAAAAGTATAAATGTAAATGTAAATATAAATATTTCTGAAGGATATGTTCCTTTGTTTTGTTCTGGAATGGGGCAGTTAGCCTGTGATGAAAATCTGCCCAAAATTATTGTAGTCTTAAGGAAAAATTCTGCTAAACTTCATCACACCTCTTGTGAGTGTGAATTAAGCATGACTTCCCAAAGATTTAGAGCACAGACTTGTTTTTAAGGGGATGGCAAAAGTTTTACCACTGGTATGACCTCAGTTCTCTTTTCCTTACTTTCACCCGACTTTTGAAAGCTTCAAGCCTTTTTGCCAAAGCAAAGAAACTAGATCTTTATAATAAAATATTACAAGCATTCATTGGTAGGTAAACCATAATACTTTTTCAGAATTTCAATATGATGCAATTTTACTACAAATACTCCCAAAATATCTTGTGCGAGATAACAATTGATGAAAAATTATATTCAAGTAGTTTAAGTTTGGTAAAATTGCAATGGAAGTATGAGAATTTGTTGTTCCACATTTCCAAAGTTTCAAACCCAGATGAAAGTATCTATCTCACAACTACCTATAAAGCAAAGTAAATAACCAAGAAGTGAAAAAGTGTTGCATCACAGTGTTGTATTTAATAGTCTTGTGAATTAGTATAAGATTGCAAAGCTATGAAGAGTCAGTGCAGCCACTGTAGTCATTGCAGTTGGTGTTTAGTGACTATCAAACTGAGATATGAAGGATGTCAACATGTACTATATACAACATACAAACATAAAGAAGCTAACAAAAGTCAGATTTTAACCTATAAGTGCTATGACTTTACAATCACTTACAGATATATGGAAGGATAGTGTGGACCTGAAGTGGCATCTTCTCCTTACAGTGTTCATCTTAATCCATACATCTTTTAGGAAACTGGTACCTTTTAAACAATGCACAAGGTGTGGTAAAGATATGAAAATACATGAAAAGTACTTCTAGGATACTTCCAGAAACATCTCTCACATTTACATACTTATATGGCTTACCTTCTTTGCTCATAGTAGGAAAGTAATATAAAATTAAAAATATTTGACAAAATTGTGTGAGAATGGATACAATAAGAATGAAACTAGCAAATAACTTTCATGAAAATATATTGCAGGCAAATTATCTCTGTTCTGCCAAATGTTTTACATTTATGATACATACGGAGTAGAACAGATATTTGACAACTGTTTATTAAGTTCTTAGCAACTCCTAAAGCCAGGCATTTTCCTGGAGCAAAATGCATAGAGAAAGCAATTGTTCAAGTAAGAAAGCATAACACAAACAGAAACAGTGTACACATACAGAAGTGGATACCTGTTACCATTGGAGATATTGATAACACATCATATGAAAACAAGTGAGAACAAGTGAAAATGACTAGAGACAAGTCAGATGCTTAAACTGGCTTTCTCTTAACCAGTTGATATATTGTCAAAAAACATACTCAGTTTTGGAAGAGTAACGGTAACATCCAGTGGTCATTTAAGGTAGACCAAAACATAATATATATATTCCCTTAGAATCTCTGAAAAGGAACATGTATTTCACTATTCATGGTACTGAAGACATTAAGCTAATTCAGGTAAACCAATTTCTAAGTATGTCTGGTCAATATCTCTTTTACATATTTTTCATTATTTTACATAACTGAAATAGTGTTTTAATTTAAAGTACTATTAAAACTCATATGTTAAAATAACCTAGTTTTACAATTAATTTCCCAAGCAGTGTGAAAGTTGTCTTCAGCTAGGTTTTGCCTTACTGGTCCAGCTGGCTGCCTGCTGGTGCATAGAGGAGCCAGACAGTTTTGTAACAGAGGCCTAGCACAGCGGATCAGCTGAATCTTCTCTGGATCCCAGCACAAAGTATTTGTATATGTGTTCCAATAAAAACTGTTTCTTGTATATTTTGAGGTATTTGTAAAGTTCAAATGAAAGCAATGTGGGCTAAAATAACCCTTACCTTCTAGGTCTCTGCCTGTTATAAATGTCAGAGATGTGGATTTTCCCACACCAAATGAAAAATGAGTGTAGTATCCTCTTCCTGTACTCTGTTGACATGTATGGTGCAATTTCTCAAGGGTGCCCCAGAAATCCGTGATGTGCTTTGAGAAGACAGTAAAAGCAAAACAAAACAGGAGAAAAGCATGATAGAAGTCTGATTCTAATTTTTGCAAAGTAATACTGGAGAAACATCAGCTGTCAGGTTGATGTAAAGGTCAGTTTGTTCCAGACATGAGGCAGCTACACAGCCATGCAGCTTGAAACGGACCCATTCCCTTTACCTCTTGCCCTCTATTCCCAGATGTTATCAGAGAGGCTGCTGGTGACCCCACATTCATTTTCAGTAGGTGGCCTTCAGTGGGGAAACTAAGAACATGCCACTTGCCTCAATTATTCTACTCATCTTACCACAAAAAAAATCAGCCTAATTATCAAAAACATGCCTCTTAACAAACATTAACATACTCAAGAAGCTTTTCTGCTCAGGGCACAGTTCTGCCAAACCTTTAGTTACAGACACAAGGCTAATCATTTCACCAAGGAGGTCAAGAAAAGAAAGTGATGACTTATTAAAGCACAAGAAACAGAGACTCGATAGCTATCTTTCTGTGCCTCACTGTGGAGAGTAGCTCTACTTACAGCCTTTGAACTTAGACTGGAAGGAGTCTCCATGCTGGGTCAGATCACAATTCTTTGCCTTAGTGTTTCAGTACTGACAGCAGTCACTGCTTTACAATCTTCAGAAGAAAATAAAGCTGACTTAGAGGTGAAGTCTTCAGACTCAGAGCAAACATTCTATGCTGATTCTGAATAGCTATATGATAGCTCTGATTACAGCACCCCTGACATAAATATACATAAATATAAGCAACTATAGAACAGGTTTTTCAGAGAGAATCTTGGTTTTTTACTTCATGGAAACTTATTGGCTAATAGTCTCTAATATCACTAGGAGAATTTGCTGCATTAAGTGTTGAAAGTTCATGGCAACTGATGTAAAAATGATGGCAGATCTGAAAGTTTGATAGCAGCCATGTTCCAGAATTTAGCAAACACTAGAACAAAGAAGTTTTTTTCTGTAATAAGAAGTATGCAGAACCAACTTCACTTGTTAAACTATCAATTCCATAAATTTAGTTCTCAGAAAGATGCAAAACCAAATTGTTAAAAAATGTTCTGTAAGGACCTCAAAACTATTACATCAATGCAAAATCAATACTTATTTGTCAGAGGCCACTAGGACACAGAGGAATAAGATGGAACATGAGAACATGGGAAAAACGAGCTATAAAAAAAGAGTAATGTATCATGAGGATAGTCAAACCCTACACAGGGGCTCTGAAGGGCTGTAGAGTCTCCCTCTTTAGGGATATGCAAAACTTGACTGTATATGGCCCCAAGCAGCCTTATCTTATTGGAGCAGGAGCCTGGATTAGATGACCTCTCGAGGTCCCTTCCAATCTATGTGATTCTATGGTTCAATGACTTAATTTTCTTCTTTGATGTATAACCTGACTTTTTACTGGAAGGGGAAAGCCATACAGGTACAATACTTCAGCTTTAGTAAAGCTCATGTTATGTCACTACCCATCAAGGAAGTTACAGTTTTGATTAAATTACAGAAAGATAGAATTTGTAGATATATTGAATTAAAAGATAGGCATTCAAGAGGGGTAATTAGAGGAGGAGAACATCCCAAGTCAAGGCAGTTGTTTGTTTGTCACAAGTCTGGTAGCTTTCAGTATGTTCTGTAAGACTCCTAATCAGCCAATATTCTGAGTCTCCACTATTGATGCTACATAATAAAGTTAAACACAAGAACTCTGTGGGTCTCGAATATTCTTACTCGTGGCATAATCATGGAGCAAGCCTCCATTGGTTCTTGCCAGCCAGGAATCTGTTAAAACATGCAATTTAAAAAGTGTACCTCCAAGTGCCAACTGAGTACACAACCAAGAGGTACAAGAAACCCTCTTTTTGTGCCTACTTCCAAATTTGTCACAGGAGCATTACTCTTAAAGCAGCAATACTCAAACTACATTCTGAAAAGGATTTCTCAAGATCTCCTTATATAAGTTGTTGCATTGCTGCTGTCATATTGCTGCTATAATATTGCAAGTTGATTGCTATTTATCCTGTTAATTTCCTATTAGTGACATTCAGCACAGAATAACAGTGGCTTGCAGTGGCTTTATTCTTTCAAGGACTGAACACAGGTGCTCAACCGCATCTTGCTCAAGAATCCTCCTGTGGTAGATGCTGTTTTATCTGTATAGTGTGTGGCAGAGAACAACAGATAATCTCGGCACATGTTGTGGGGAGGCTCAGAGGCTGCAGGCGTGGCAGAGGGGAACTGGGGCCAGGCTGGAGCCTGCAGCACCTCCTGAGGCTGGACGACTGCTCTGAAGGGCATGGAGCAGGCAGGGCTCTCTGCAGGCACGGGCACTTTCCTGGGGATGGGGAGGCTATGAGTTTGCTGCCACTTGGAAGGTCAGGAAGCAAGGATGTTTTCAGAGCACAGACAGTTGTAAAAAAAAAAAATATTATTATCTCCAGATGTTATAATTTTCAAATTAAGTATATAAACATGCTACAACTTTTTAATTAAACAAAACTAGGCTTTCTGAGTAAATAGGCCTTTTAATATGTGGAGCATTTAGGGGAACAAGAAATTCTAGAAAAATGCACTTCAGACCTCTGCCTGACTCCTGGTCCTGTCACAAGTGCAGGGAAATTAATCTGATGAGCTCGGAAATATTGTTGCTGCCAAGAAATAAGTGTATAATTAAAAGCACCAACATCAATTAACTTATCTTATTTGCACTATGAACAGGATTTAATATTATCAGGGAAAATGGAAACAGTGGAAAAACTCTTCATAGCCAGGTTGTAAAACTTTGACCTTGCTGAAATCATTAACTTGAGGTTTGGGGTTTTTTAAAGATTATTTTAGTCCAATTTTCCAAATTACTTTAATAAATAACTTAGAGATGAGAAGCTTTGCCTCAAAATGCTTTAGCAGGTTTCACACTTTGCTACTCTTGAAGGCCAAATTACTTCCATCCTCTTTCACCAATTTCTACTGACATCCGCTTTTCTCTCTCTTTCTTCAGGTAGTCTTTTCAGCCCTCCTTTCTGTCTTTTTCCTCACCAGAGACTCAGGGCACCCCTTCAACCATAGCCAGGGTCTCTCTGCTAGGGCTCCATTTATCTACTGCCAACAACCAGAAGTGCCTGATCCCTCCCTTTCTGGAATCTCCTTGTATTTTCCTCATTTACTTTTCTAAGGACTCTGTGTAAAAGTATGGCTGTACTAAAACGATGATAGCAGCAGGAACTCCAAGTGTCCTTCTTTCCCTGCATTCTTATTTTTATGTTTTTAGCTCCTATTTTGATATTTTTACCTAAATCTATGCTGAAAGAAAAAAAAGGAAAAGAAAGTCATCAGACTGATTATATTGCCAGACCTCTCTCTTCCTCAGCCAACAATATACTTTGAGCACGTGTGAATATTTACCAGATGAGAGCAAAATAATATTTTTATGTGTCTACTGAAATTTAAAAAATAATAAACAGCAGAACATTTTACTCCAAAATTTCCTGTTAAACCTTGATTTTCCCATTTATTTTTCTTCAGTTTCGCCTTTCTAGGGGAAATGAAAGAAATTTTAGCAGTTGTTTTAGACATGTGAGATGTTACAAAAACATTGCAATTTTCATTTCCTTTTAACATTTCCCTATTCATAATTCCCTGCCTACAAAGGATCCTTCCAAGTGTATACAATGTAACTCTTGGGAAGCAACACATCAGATTAAGCTTAAAAATCTGAGGGCATGAAATATTTCTTCACACCATCTTTAGGCCACCCTGACTCTAGACAGCCGTCGAGCCCGGTGATCCAACCCTCTAGTACAAGCCAATATATTATTTTAGGGTTACTTTTACCAGAGAAAATACAGCCCTGTAGCATATAGCTCCAGACTCCACTTTACCTCCTTTTGTAGGGATTGCAGAAGTTCATTCAGGATCCTTTCACTTGTTCTTGTGCTCTTACTTCAGCATGGAAACTCTGCTTCACAGTTTCCTAAAGCTCTTTTTACACCACTGACACCACAGTCTGGGAGCCCTACAGGGGAACTGCCACTGGCTGTGGGGCATTAAATGACAGATGATAAATGGAAATGACGGAAATTCTGTGGGCTGTTACTTACATGAGGAGCAATGACCTACCACGTATAAGATAAATATGTCTGAAAGTAATTGCTGTTACACTATCATGCTGAACTGTTGAAACAGATAAGTTACTTTTGAATATATGACATGACGATTTAGACATGGAAAATTATTTAAATGGCTGTCTGAAATGTAAGATTATTTTTTTTGTTGTTATCTGTCTTTCCTTTATAGCACATTTTCACAGTTCTAAATTTTAACCTCCCTTGGTTTACACACACTTTAACTTTCAGTTTAAAAGCAGTTTGAATATCTTAACAAACTTCTTTGCTAATTTATAATGGCATTACATAATTGAGTAAATTATGAAGAACTTATCCACTTCCCTGGCAGAATTTCATCCAATCAATGTAATTAGCATGTAATATTTTGCAAGTGAAACTGACCTCCTGTAACCTGGCCATTTGCTGATTGTGCAGTACTGTTATTTCCAGCTTCATCCAATTTCTATACGCTGTCTTGTTATCCTATGTTCCTTTTCTCTATACAGCTCTGAAACTATTTGATCAGTCTGCTGCTCAGTGGCCCATTACTTGAATAATTTCTTTCAAAACAAATCTTTTTTCTTTTTTTTTTTACTGAAAAAGGCTCAGTCTTGTATCACTAGCTGGTTCTTTCTCTGAGGTTGAGCACTCACTGATGCTCTCATTCTCTGTGGGATGTGGTTTTAAAGCGATTCTGTCAGCTTTCACTTTGCAGTGGACTGATTTGATCCAGACATTAATTGCATTGACAGTAACCTGTTTTAACAAGCCTAAAGTATCAATAAATCATTTCTTTAGCAGCTGCACTTTTTCTGCTGCCTTATTGATATACTGCACCTGAACTGATAAATAAGCTGAAAAACCTCTTTCTTCTAACATACTTTGCATTCCAAATAATCTCCAAAGTAAAAGACGGTAATGTTAATATACAGAAATACACAAAAATACATTAACTGGATTATTTCAGCTTTCCTATTCTCACTCCTTTTAACAGATTTAGTTTTAGGAAGACATTGCACAGAGGCGGATGCAGTTTTAATCTGTTATGTAGACTGACTGACAAACAAGTCCAGCCACAGTCACATAAAACTTCACTAAATAACCCAAAAATTTCTCTGGAGACATTTTTTAAATTTTTTTTTTGTTGCCTTTCATCCCCAAATTTGTGTCTTTGCATGTACCTTAAAAACACATACCAAGTACACTCACACAGCCTCAGCTTGTTTTGAAGCAGTCTGGAGCAAAAATGTTATCTATCTACTATCTGTATTGAACATCACTATCAAGAATAAATTATCTATTGCAATGCACTTCTCCATTTGAACCCAAACTTCAATGAAACATGTCAGCATTGGTTTCCATCAGTAAATCTGTAGTACTTGTAAGTAAAATTTACTGTGAAATTTAAATTACTTCCTTGTCACTAAAATCACGGCAAAGTGAGAGACTAAGCTGATGTAAGTAACCTGTCAAGCAAAGTTTTTATGCCTGCTCATAATAAACTGTAAATTTGCTCACGCATAGTTTTTCTTCAATTTAAATAAGTATGACTAAGAAGAAAACAAACCCAATACATAAGTAAGTTAGTCACGTGTTATTTATTATGTATGTATGTGTATGTGGCATTAATTGTTGGACATGAAAAATCGGCTTCAGGTTACATGGAGGTTTTTGCACATCTGAAGGAAACTAGACTTTTGAAGACTTAAAAAAAAGATAAAAATATGAATTCATAATTTTCTTGTTTAACTTATTAAAACATAGGCTATGCACTGCAACTTGCTTTTGAAAGAGGCAAAGCAACAAGCTTCCACTTAGTATTATTTGCATTGCTAGAATTAGTGGTATTTTGTAATGAAAAGGAGAAAACAAAATTAGTTTTTTGGTTGTAACCTTAACCACTATATATGCATATGGCAAGCTCTCACTGCCTATTCTGTGAATATATAAACACATGATTCAGTGGGGGTGTATTTATAGAAAAAGAAAAAGGAAAAAAAAGAACAAGAAAAAAGTATAGACACAAATTAATGAATGCACAATTTGTATTCACTGAGTAAACATGCTGAATTTTCAAATACAAATAAAAACTGATTGATTTCCCTGCCCCTTATTTGGCTTGTGACTGAATCATTCTTTCAAGATGGTTTACTACTGAGGACAAAACTGTAAAGCTATGGCAATCAGAGATCATTTCTTACCATAGGCAAGAATGGAGGAACATAATTTCCACCTCATAGATTGTAGCAATCCATGTGGTTACTGGCTTTTAATATGTAATGAATAGATTCAAGTCTGGTGGCAAAAATGGGGAATAATAACATATCTAACAAAGTACAAATTTTCCAACATGCGAGCAGAAGCATGTAATGCCTTTAGTCAAAGGCCATTTTTAATGCAACTGGCATACTGATTAGAAAAAATCACCATGAACTGCCTGAATTTTGGGTATGATAACCTTTAAAAGAAAGAAGAATCCATTTTCTAAGCACAGCAGACAGAAAGTTCAAATGATAAGAATCACTTGTCAAAACTAATAAAGCAGGTCGGTATCTAATATTACTTTCTGCACTACATTTAACATCTAAGGTTTTAGATGGTGCCTTAGTGAAGCTCTAACATTATTTCTACCGTGTACTCTCTGTGAAAAAGGGAAACCATAAACATCTAGTCATTTCATGCCAGGCCAAAGGAAAGAGAAGTAGCTTGAGTAAGAACAAAACATCCAGCAAGGTTCAAGCATATGCTTGTCCATTAGCTTAACTGGGATGCAACTCATTAGCACCCATTCGCCACTTAAAAGTTAGGGTATCTACTCTAAGTGTCTAAGATCACTATATACCCAATGTAAAGCATTAGGAGCTTCCTGTCATCTCTCTCCATAGATAGCACAAGGATTGGAAATTATTAGCTCATCTCTACATCAAGTGCCTCATCACAGCAGTATTTTTCTCAAACTTAGATACATGCACAAATTCATGAACTGAGAGGAATGTGGCACTGCTCTGTAAAAATATTTTTGTATCATATGTGACAAAATTACCTGGATATTCATTGTATGAATGTATTATTTAACAGTAGGAAACTGAAAGAATAAGGAAGGGGAAAAGAAAACACAAGGGAAAAAAAATTTTATAAACATATCAGGGTGATTAAGATGTGAAGACAGTGTTATTTTTGGATAAGATCCTACCATCACACACAGCCACGTTTCCAAGTTTCTTTTAGCCTTGTGGGAAAACAGCACATCAGTATGGCATTTAATAGTTAGACAGAGACTGTTCCCAGGGGGTGAAAAGGCTGCTGCTGTGAAGCTATGCAGACTGATAGGAGGAAACAGAGGTGAGGATGTAGAAAACTATATCAATCTGCATCACTGTTGGGATTAGCTCAGATTATAATGGTTTATTCAGATTAAAGCACTTCTACACTCTGTTTAACTGCTACCGTTAAGATTAAATCATATTTTCATTTAAGAATTTGTCCAGTTACTATATTCATTACTGATGATAGTCTGGCCTCTGGGAGGCCAATGTTTCTAAGTCTAGTCAGAAAGGTTGGGTGAACAACACCAAAGCACGGGGCATGGAGACCTCCAGTGAAAGGACAGGGTGTTTTCTTACCTTTTCTACCATGCCTTCAAGGTATGACGTTATGTCTGGATATACATGCTCAAAGAGTGGACTGAAGAAGAAAACACAATTTGACAGTTGCATGGACATATGCTGGTGATTTTTGTGAGGTAACAGCAAACTGACATCTATGGAGCTCAGTTCATAACATAACAGTAATGGCAGAAGTGGCCCTTGGAGCTATTCACCTTTCAAGCAATACATTAGATTATTGTTTCATAGTTTTTAAAGAAGACACCATGCACCTAAGTAGGAGAATGTGACTGTGTGAAGTAAATATCAGTCTTTTTGGTTTATAGATATTTTTGTCAGGTAAAAAGAACAAAAATTTATTCAATGCAATGCCTTATTGAACTCATGCAACACTCACATTCTTTTAAAGAGGTCACTGTTGGAAGGGAAATAAATTGTGACTTCCCAAATTCATTTCTTCTTCACATTCTTCTACATTGGTTCTACTCTTGCATTTTACAGCAGTAATGACTGACACACTGAGAAGGCATCAGTTTGTCTAATTTAAGCACCTAAAACTAGTCAGACAGAAACTCCCTCTAGAGGTCTTCAAAGATACCTACTGCTCGCTATTTTCTGTACACTGAAATTAGGCACTGGTTTTTCACTTCTGGAAATGTAGATGTGAAAAAAGGTATCTATATGATTAGATCCCACTCTTGGCTGTCAGGAAAAATATATATATTTTTTTTTTAATTATAGCACTTTATTAAATACCCTATTTTAAAAAATCTGACCATATAGCTTAGCTTTCCAACTGTGGTGATTGATTTAGGGTGACTGAAGATTGGAATGGGCTGCCCATCTCTGACTGCAGACTGTCCGTCCTTGGAGATATTAAAAACCCAGCTCGACATGGCCCTGTGCATCTTTGTATAGATGACTCTGTTTTGAGCAGGGCAGTTGGACTAAACGATGTCCAGAAGTGCCTTCCAATTTCAGCTGTTCTGTGATTCTATGATTTTGTATTCCTTCTGGAACTCTGCTTCCACCTCTTATATGTGTCCTTTTCATGCCTGAGTTTAATCAGGAGCCACTTGTTCATCTATGCAGACCTCCTGCCACATTCGCTTGATTTCCTGCTGATTGGCATGGACCATTCTCAAGGCTGGAGGAGGGGACATTTGAAACCAATCAATTTCCCTGGATCCCTCTTCTCTCCAGCATGGTTTCCCATTGGGATTCTTGAAAGCAGGTCCCTAAACAGGTCAAAGTTCACTCTCCTGAAGTCCGAGGTTGGAATCCTGCCTTGATCCCTCCTCTCAGGATCCTAAACTCCACCATCTCATGACCACTGCAGCCAGCAGCCAACATCTCCAACCAGTTCTTCCTTATTTATAAGGATCAGGTCCAGCAGAGCATTTCCCTTCATCAATGAAATTGTCACCCATGTTACAAACTTATCACACCAATACACTCCAGAAACCTCCTGTGTTGCTTGTGACCTGCTCTCTTGGCCTTCCAGCTGATATTAGATACTTTATGGTAAATTTCCTACAAAACAGGGCAAATGGAATCATGTTTTCAGGTCTGCAATGTTGGGATTTTTTTATAAGACTGTGTACCTGGGTAATACACATTGTATTGCTTTTTTACAGCCACCATTTCTCACAGTGCCAGTTATCTTGTATATTATTGTGGTGCTGGTTTAGTAGTCTTGTTGGGTTTATATATCTCTTTGTCACTAATTTTAGGATTCTTTTTTCTGCAAAAAGAGAAGTGAGCCACTTTGGTTTAAAATTATATTATCTAACAAGCTATTTAGAAGTAAATTATAAGTTTAACAAATTAAAATTTAATTTGAACTTGAATGTTAACCAAACAGATATCTTTTTGCTGCAAGAATAATTTAAAAGCAAGCATAGTGTGATGGAAAAAATAGAGAAAAAAAAATATGTTTAATGACCACCCTTCACAACTCAATCATAAATCAAATTTTTGTTAAACTCAAGTGAAGATCTTTCCTATAATTTTTCTGTTATTTACCTAAAGAAGGTAAATAATAAAACATAGACATATACAAATGAGTAATTGAATGAAAATGTCCTAAAGTGTATAGGAGAATATTACCTTCTGTGCAGGTGAAGATTCATCCAATAAAGTGAGTCCTCCTGGCTTGAAGTTTAAAGTGAGATGCTACTCAGAATAAATAAATGGTGGTCATATACAGTGAGGCTGTCCTGCAATGAGGTCTATTCAATTGTGGAGGAAAATGAAATGTCACTTAAATTAGTTTCTGCATATCTGTACATTAGGTACATTTTTTGACATGCTCCACAAGACAAAATAGCAGTTAACAACATTGGCAATTAGGATATCAGGCTCATCATGTTAAACAGACACACTGCCTGGTAAACATTGTTGCCACAAGCTTTCTGCAGATACAGGCAGGCATGCTGAAGCAGTTATATTAAGCTTACCTTTTCAAAGAATTTTCAACTTTAAAAACTAAAGATGCTTGATTGTAATGAAAGTTTAAATTACAGAATAGGAAAGAGAAACCATTGTTTAAATTGGAAAGACTGACATGAAGAACCCAAACTCTTTCCTTGGTTAATGATATTTTGGTCTTAAATTTTAATGAAAAAGTCTTCACAAGTGATACGTTTCTTTGTGTGCACGCTTATTTAGAAGTGGGCAGGTATGTTGTGCAGTTATTCATTCAGAATTTTGCAAGTTTCTGGGTGAAAGAAAACTGTAGAAGAAACGGTGGGAAGAGCTGGGAAGATTCTTTCCTGATAGCTTTCTAATCATTCTGGATGCATGAGATGGAGCTAAGGATTGGACAGATGAGCAGACCTGGTGCCCTGAGTGTATTGACTACATTACAGTACCACCTCTGCTTTTGACATAACATGCAGGTGTAAAATCCAAATTATATACTGAACATACTCTCCTCATCATGCATTATTCTTCCATGGGAATTTTGAGTTCCAGTAGTTCAGAAGTTTAGGATAAATTGGCAGTAAGACTATGCTTCCAGAGAGGATCTGGAAAATTTCTCAGAAAGCTTCTGAAATCAGAGGCTTTCTCACCAGTAATAAGAATTTTAGATACGACTATATCAGGTCTCTGTTCTAAAAGGGAGATTAAAAGCTCCCTTGTAATCGTACAAGCAAAGCAAAGTAAAATTGAGGCAGTGTACTGCCTTCCTTAACATCAAGAAGCTGAATTCTAAATGTACCAGAGATTTACAACTCTCACACACATAAGTTATCAGACTAACTCCTGAGGAAGAGCAGTGTGTTTTAGCATACGAATAGGAAACTTGACCTTGACTGTTACCTGTTGTGAATAAGGAGGGTAGAGAAAAAGAACTGAACTCTCTTTTGTGACTTTTGCAGTACTTACTTAGAAAAGATTTTATTGGCAAAGTGTTGTTTCATACGAATGACAGCTAAAATTATTCTTACGCTATTTATAAGATAGAATGCAAATAAGTAGTGTTTGTCTTGCAATAATATTAACTGGGCCATATTTAATGTGGATTATACTCATTTGACAATCTTGAATATCTGCAGTACAGACACATTTTTCTGCACTCAAAGATTTTTGGGTAGTATGAACACTCTTTCTATTGATGAGAATTTAGGGCATGTATATAGCTGTCTTCAATGTAGATTCCTACCTCTGGTTAGATGTATAGTCGTAGACTGTGGTAAGCTAATTGACAGTAACTTTAATAAAGCATTCTTTTTAAAGTGGTGATAATAGCTTCCCAGCAACACCTTACAGTCACTCAAAAACTAATCCATTCTGTAGACCAAACAAAAATGAATCTGTTTGAAGATACAGGAAAAGTATTAATCTTCAGCCAAGTTGTCTGCAGAAAGACAGCTGTAATTACCTGGCTTCCAGTCTGGGGCTGACTTGCAGTCAGAGCAAATTTGCACCATGAAAGCAAACACTTAGGTGCCTGCTAACCACTATGAGCACCTTCTCTTGGACCTTTCCCTCAGCTATCATATGCATGGTAGATCAACACAACTAGGAAATAATTGTGTAGTGTAAAACTAATGTTTGTACTTTATTTTTGCAGGCAGCAGCTTATCACTAACATTTGCTTTCTCAAGACATAAAAGTTAAAGTATGCTAGTACATTCTGTGGTTATCCATGAAATAAGTTTTACACATATGCAGAAGCAGAGGAGAATCATAGAACCATAGAATGGTTAGAGTTGGAAGGGACCTTAAAGATCATCAAGTTCCAACCCCCCTGCCAGGGGCAGGGACACCTCCTACTACACCAGGTTGCTCAAGGCCTCATCCAGCCTGGCCTTAAACACTTCCAGGCACGGCACACCCACAACGNGCTGGTCACGCTTTTTTGATGCATCCCAGGATACAGTTGGCTTTCTGGGCTGCCAGCATGCACTGCTGGCTCATGTTGAGCTTCTCATCCATGAGCACTCCCAAGTCCTTCTCCTCAGGGCTGCTCTCCAGCCATTCTCTGCCCGGCCTGTATTTGTGCCCGGGATTGTCATGTCCCAGGTGCAGGACCCTGCCCTTGGCTTGGTTGCACTTCATGTGATTTGGACTAACCTACCTCTCAAGCCTGTCTAGGTCCTTCTGGATGGCATCCCTTCCCTCCAGCATGTTGACTGCTCCACCAAGGTTGGAGTCATGAGCAAACTTGCTGAGGGTGCACTGTCCATGTCTCTGACAAAGATGTTAAATAGCATTGGTCCCAGTACCAGCTCCTGAGGAACACCACTCATCACTGATCACCATTTGGACACTGATCTGTTGACCACAACCCTTTGAGTGCGGCCATCCAGCTAGTTCCTTATCCACCGAGAAAAATCTAATTAGACAGAAAATCCCATGAGATATCATAAGAAATCCAATAAGACATCATAACATGGCATCAGCAAGACCAAGTGCATTAACAACCTTCAGTACCACTGAATATGCCTTTCAAAGATACACATTAGAGTAAGAACATAAATAGACTTTTTAATCAACCTGGGTCTGTAATGAGCTTGAGTTATTCAAAAAGTGTATTCTTTCATGCTCTAATCCTGGGCTTAAGTTCCACTAGGTTATTCACATGTTTTCACTTAAGAATTATAATCTTGAGCAAGCGATTGAACCTCTTGTTTTATTTGAAATGTGAAGAAAGAATGTATTTTATATAAAAAAGTATTCTTGCAAAAGAAATTCAAATAGCACTTCTTTTTTTTTTTTTCCCTTTTTTTTTACAACGAATAACTGGAAACACTTTATCATGTATTTACTCCATAACACATTTGTCTTCACATCTTGCTGTCCCTAGCTTTTCCGACTATGCTGAAACCTTTGAATGCATGGACTGAGAAATCCACTTGAGAGGTGTCTTCAGATTGCCTGAAACAAGATGGCTGGATGTCTTGATTTCTAGCACCCACCAAGGTATAGGGGTAGGATTCACTTCTCCAAATTTAGGCATCCTAATGGAATGTGTCTAGCTTAAAAAAGTCATCCTGGTCTTTCTATAATAAATAGGGAGACCTAGACACCTCTAGAGAATTATTCATCACACAAAGATAACTGTTTAATCTAGATAAGATGAATGGGTCTTTCTCCAGTGGCTACGGAGAGAGTCAATATAGGCATGTTCCTGAATGGCATATGGGGAAAAAAAGGTGAAAGGAATTGCGCTCTGAGGGTCCTCATCCTTGGCTCTACATCCCATTAGATGGCCTGCTGTCTACAAAACCTCTTGTTTCTCATCACACAAGGTGTTACCAATTGCACTGAATAGTGAATATTGTGCAAGAAGTAATATGAAAAACAGTCAGAGACAGCAACATCTCAGTCATACCTAAGCTATTTCTATAGAGAGGTGTCAGTCTGTACATATAAATTGTACCTTTAAAAACAAAATTGGTAGGTTCAGGGTAACTCCTTAAAAAAAAAACCAACCAACTTTTAGAAATTAGAAAATTTCTTAGAAAATTATTTGGAGCAACCAAATAAGACAACAAAAACTGGTCCTTTAAAAAATGCTTTTTAGTTACTAATTTTCAGACTATTTAGTTCTATTCTGTGTCTATGTATATTTGCTATTTTAGCTACCAAGCTACTCATACTCACAAATCCTCACTGACAAAGGTTTTGTATTAAGCTTGTAACAACAAAAGCATATGTTTCAAAGTTAAGTAAGATTAATGTTATCCTTTCAAATATGACAGAAATGCAATATTTTATCCCTTTTCAAGGCCTCTGTCACTTAGAATGTGCAGCAATTTCTTTAAAACAGTTACACTGTGTGAAGCACTGCCTTAAGTATGATCATTTTGAGTATTACTGCCATGGATATTTCAGGTTCAGAAGTATGCCACATTCATTTATTCTTGCTCTGATAGGAAGAAGCAATGCAGCATTAGGAATAAGAGTTCATATGAAAGAACACAAGAATATTAAATACAGTTGAAAAGAAATTGTCTATTATGATTCAATATATCTGTTTTTCACAGATGTAGGTTAAGAAAGTCAGGAGAATTTGAACAAAGCAAATATAATCTTTTGCTACAAATTTTCCTTGCAGAGCACAATTTGTAAAACTGCTAAACTGCTTTTGAGAGATTTGGAAAAGTCTGAAGAGGGCTAGTAGGCAGAAATGCTAATAATTGAATAAATCCCATTCTTACTTACATGGGTTTCAGGAATTACACAGAAACAGTGAAAGAATTGTAAAAACTTGCTAGTTCTCTGTCAGCAATCTGTCAAATCACAAAGCTAAAACAGTGCTTCTAAGCACTGGGGAAGATTAGCTACCTGCCAACCCTGGATTTTGCCTCTAACAAAAGCAACAGTACTGCATCATTCTAGAAATCTTGGTTTATGACAAAAGGTGATGACATCCTAACAAAACATAGCTGGATGAAGAAAAGATATGGATAAAAGAAAAGATTCTGCAGTTGAGTCAAATCACGCTATAGTGAAACATATCAAAAACTATCATATACCCTATTGTCCTTATGTTCTGTTTGTGAAGATGGTGTCCAGCACTTTTGTACTTCCTCTATGTGACTAGTTAGCTCACAACCATTTCTGGTTATATCATAATTGTCAGTCCAAATTGCATGGAGTCAAATAGAGTTATTTTAGATCACATTGCACCATTCCCATTGGTACAATGCATAGTAGCCACGAATAAGCACATAGTTAAATGAAAGGTTTTCATCCAGTCTCTGCAGAAGTGGAGTGCTGGGACAGTTTTCTAACTGAAGTAGAACGGAAAATATATAAACAGCTTGAAGATGGAGTGGACCCATTTTAGGAACAAGTGATTACATATGTGTTATATAATACTGTATGAAATGCAATTACCTGAAAGAGATTCATTGGCACAGCCAAGCCGTTCCATCCTTTGGCCTGCTCAGAGAATCTACCATTTTGCATGCTACTCAAATGAAAGGATTAGAGTTGCCTGTTTTCCATGTGCTCGCACTTTCCTAGTTACACAGAGACACCTAGGTTAATAGAGTAGCTATATCCATGTATATCTGGTATTTATGGCACTATGCATACAATTAAGGATTTGCTCTGGATTTCAGCTCCCTTCCTTTGGCTTAGATTCTCAACAAATAAATACGAATACTGGGCTGGTGACTTCCTTGGACATACACTGATTTACACCAGCAGAGGTATAAATCTAAGCTATTGTTGCCTCTTGTAAATGTATAAAGAGGTTTTTTTAAAGGAAACAATTTGGAGCTGTACTTCATTTGCCATTACTCACCGTGCATCCAAGTATATGCCCCATTATCTGTTGCTATTGGTCATCCATTGCTTGGCAGGTAATGTTATGGGAAATTACTTCTTCCATTGTCTGCCTGTGCTTCTGGTGGTTTATTCACAGTCAATAGTTCTGAAGATCATTTCCCCACTTCTATTCACTTCAGCCACTCTGTTGACTTTCCTTTTTCTTAGGGGTATGCATATATCAATTTCTTGTTAATTCACGTCTGGAAGAAGCAGTGCCACTTTTTGTTTACTAGGCTTTTCCACTTGTACCAGCTGCTATGAGACAGAGAAGAAATCCTGCTTAAAAGTTCTCCAATTATGCTTCATTATTTCATAACATTTTCAACAGCTGGATGCTTGATTACATGCACTACAGAGCAGAAGTCTTTTCTCTCTTTTGGCAAGTGTGCAGCTGCAAATCTTGTGGCTTTAAAACGGTATCCTGGAACACATTAATCATCCTTCTGAAGATTTCTATCAGCAATAGCAGTGGAAAATAGCTGAGAATAAGCTATTCGAAAAGTACATGATCGATTATATACGTACTTTGAATATTATAATTTGCAGCACAAATAGCTGTGCTGCTAGAAAGCCCCTAGTACTATGAATCAAATAACTTAATAACTATTGATTGCTGAATGTTTATCTTTGCAACTATTTTTAATAACAGAATTAAAATGATAAATTTTTGCAGAAACCAATCTCAGAATAGATCACCCTTTGAAGGAAAGAAAAATACTTGTTCATAGAAAAGGCATTTTTCGTCTGTGGGACCTGAAAGTGATATCTGAAAAAAGGTTTCTATTTTCTTTGATTAATCTATTTCAGTTCATTTCAATATAGGTAAATACTCATGAAACCACTGCAATAAATTTCAGTTGGGATAAATAAAACTAGTATCTATTTAAAGTATTAAAGGATTATTTTTTTCTTAAGAAATGTATGAAATCTCAGAAAATCTGAAAGACAAAGTACTATTTAGATTTAAAACTTATTCCATCAGCTCTGAGGAATCTACCCAGGCTTTTCCTTTTACCTGAGGGGACGGGTTAAGGCAATGTTAGAGGTGACCCACTTGGTTTATTAAACTCAGATGTTTTCTTTGCCATCATGATTGGACGCGAAAATCCCTGACAGAACACCACACACACAGTTGGTGAGCTGGTACCCTGGGCAGATTATCAATATATGGGCTGCATATGCTACACTGTAAACATTGCACAGCTTTTAAATCACACAAGGATATTGCATATAAGGATTCTTTCGTAATTGTTTATTGTGATGGAGGCTGGGAAGGAGCCCCTGCAGAAACTCAAAGATTTCTTTATTCACCTGTTCTGGCAGGTGGGAATGCTCACTGGGTAGAAGTCTGGATCTATAACACTGTGTGAGCTGGGAAAATGTTTACCCAAAGTGGAGTTCTTTAATGAAACTCTTTCATGCACCTTACTTTTCCATCCATGGAAATTGTTTACTGTTTTCAGCAACTCCTCCTATTGAATTTCGTGTCTGCCTCCAAGGACATAAACTCAGCTTTCCTCTGGACTGATCTTTGTATAATGCTGCAGCCAGAAGAAAGTGTAAAGAAGAACCTTATTGCCAAGAGTTCTGTGTTCTTCATCTGCTTGGTAGTTGTAAGCTGAGGCAGTCCTAAGGATGCAGCGACTGCATTATTGCCTTACTGGTGAAGGCAAAAGACTGTTTTAGGGTTTATTTAACAACATTAATATCACTCAGTATCACAAGGGAAAGGAATAGGTAAAGCCTCCCCCTGCAAAGAAAAAAAAAAAAAAAAAATTAGGTTTGTCACAGTGTGTCCATGCAGATAAATCACAGACTCCTACCTCAGATCTGGGGACATTCACTGAAAAGAAAGTTGGAAACAATTTGTCACAGAAATGATACTGTACTGAAAGCTTAATCAGTAAAATATGAAATCAAAAGAACTATAGAAAAATGCACGATCTGGAGACCTGATGAAATTACTAACGATAATAATACAGCACAAAGTGAATTAAGTTTATGACTAAAATAAAGGGGTGCAAAGTAAACTGGCTCATTTCACCAGTAAGGATAACCAAACACAACATAAGTAATTTTATTTTGTGAATAGTTATCCAGCTGACGAAGAAGAAACTGGACTGCCTGCTGTGACCAGCAAGTTGATGTTTCTGAGAGTCTCTTACAGGGAGAGAAATATTTAAACACCAGTCACTCAAAAATAATTTTCAAGAGTGTGCAGAGCATTCTGACTACTAAACAGTAACCACTCAAGCTTGTTAAAAACATGAAGATTTTGCATCATGTCTCTTCAAACTCAACTTATCGGAGACAATCTTCTTCAAGACTAAAAGCAGATCTCTAGCCAAACTGCCACACTCTATGATCTATTATGATAGCATATGAAATGCATAATGTATCATATATAATGAACTTCATGTACACATTAATATATTTTTGTCATGTTACAAATGAATTAATGTACAATACTAGCAGAGTATTGCTAGCATAAAGAAAAACATTCATTTCATTATTTCCCAGTAACACCGAGTTTTAATCAAAGAAACACGATCTTTTCAAGGGATATACAGATGATAAGGAACATAAGCAGGTGGCAAAAGCCGTGAAACATTCATTTGGCCACTGAGTTCATTTTCTGGAGGAATAAACCATATCATGGTGTTTAATTCCCCTGTCTATTACAGATGATCCTTTAATACATATGAATGCATTAGGCTTCACATACTTGCCTGCTTGTCCAGCTGCAAATTTAAACCTATTATTTTAATTATAAAGAAATTTTGTGGCACAGATAATTTTTGAGACAGTCATAGCGTAGTGTTACAATGCAGTAATTACATTTCAAAGGGAACCTTTTACTGTGAGTAAGAGTGTTAATCAATAATTAAGATGTGAGGATGAGTAAAGCAATAAGCCAAATTAGTTTCATAGCTGGTTGCTAATATTGATGACTCAATTACAGGTGAAAAGTGAAAGCATTTTGAAAATGTTTTTGAATATGCTTTCAGCACTTAATTTTTAATGTATTATGAATATAAAACATCACTTTAGAGAAGAATGTATGAAAGAATTGAAGAGTTGTTTTAGCTGGAAGAGGATTTTAATTACCATGATACATTTTTGTTTGTACTTTAAAGAACTTTTAAATATACTCAAGGATCAGCAACCACAAGAATAGCAATGAGAATGAGTTTCACCAAAGGCAACTAATAATTTGAAAAATCAAACCCCACCTTTCCACCAAAGTTACATTTCACATTCTGACAGTGATAACATAAAATTTGCATCAGTGTGAGAAAACTGCCAAGACTTCAGTGTTATAGATATCAGTCTTCAAAGAGTTTTGCAACAGGCTTGCTCAGAAAAAAGCCAGAACATACTGATAAAGAAAAAAAAAATCAAAACACAGAACAAAAAATGCCCACAGAGACATGCCCAGATCTTATTGAGGAATATGTGGACGGTATAGTAAGAGATTTTCTGGTTTACATTTCTGAAAATTCCTTAATGGAATACACTGGTGAAGCAGAAATACATGAAAATAAAAGTGCATTGCATTAAACTGCAGGGGGAAATACTGCATGGTGTTCATCTAAAAGTACAACAGTTGAATAAAGATCTATCTGAGATTAAATTTCTTCAAAATTTAAAATGGGAAGTTGCAGATATAAAGTGTCATCGACAGCATAAAAAAAAAAAAAAAAAAAAGGTATCAAAAATCAGTTGCTGTCCTGTTCCTGTAGGTTACCTTCTTAGCAAGATCAAGCAGCTAATTCAGATGTCAGGACATTTGCTTCAGTATCTAATGTGACCCACCTACTATTTTGGAATACAGAAACAGATAATTTTATGAATTAAAAAGAATTCACACTGGAAGTAATGTGTGTTTGGCTACTTTCAAAGCACAGAGAATATCAAATCATCTAGAAGGTTGTTGTTCACCACATGAAAACTCATTTCAATATGCCTTGCTCTGAAAATTTTCCCTTTAGCTCAGGACTACAGTCTTGTAACCTCATAACCTCAGTAACACGTTACTGCAATTTCTTTCTGAAGAGACAAATCTCTCTCTCCAGCCTTAGACAAGCCAGCAGGTCAGAGCCTCACTACCCCCAGACAGGCAGACAGGCAGGCTTGTGGGGTCATTCTCCCCTCCATCCCCAGGGGAAGGGGGGTGCTCTGGCAGGCAAACCTCTCAGAGGGGAAGATGCATTCAGGGTTCTTATACAAACACGCAAGAGTGGGATTTGGTCCTTTCAAGGCAGAAGCAGACGGTTAACACCGCTGGGAGAAGAGCCGGGTGGAGCTGCACTGCTCCAGGTGGAGCAGGGATCACCCCTGGCACAAAGCCAGCTTCGTCCCCACATACCCATGTGCACATTTTCCACTGCTGGGGAACTTCATGTTCAACCCTGCCCATGGCAAGGGGGTTGGGACTCGGTGATCTTTAAGGTCCCTTCCAACTCTAACCATTCTATGATTCTATGATTCTGTGACTCATGACTCGCATGTGACTTTCCAAGAGGTTTTACTTTGTGGCTCTGATGTGGTTTCTTTTCACCAGTCCTTTCAATGTTTTTTGGATTCTTTAGTATTACAGGATTGATAGATAGAAATTTCTGTAGGGGTAGATGATTAATACAAAAAGTTCCATTAAGGACATATGCAACCCTGTTCATAAGTTAGTCGGCTTAATAAAGTTGTTATTCATCGCTAATGGTTTCTTAATACCATGCAGTCTCCGGGGATTAAGAAAAAATCTGCCCCATGGAATGGAGACAGCAGTAGAATTTGAGATACTACAAATATATGCAGTAGTTTTAAGTAGATAGAATAATGCTGAATTTTGGATAATGTTTGCCATGAGTATTGAATACTTAATAGTGGTTAGTGCCTTCAGTCAAACTAGCCAAATAATAGAAAAGATTAACAATTTACACAGCTGAACTCTCTCTATGTAAAACTTCCAGACAGTCCCATGCACTGATACCAGGACACATTCCAGATGTATTAGGTGCTTCATCTGTGATGATGCTATGTGTATTTCTGGACAATATCAATTGTGAGCTGTATAAACAGGATAGTAGTCTGCCCACAATTTTTCTTCAGTTACATAAATTATTGCAACATGTATTTACTGATTCCTATATTTATTATTGAAAAAATATTAGCAAACTAGAAAGGACAAAATTATTTTCCACTTTGTATATGATAATTTTACTGTGCTTTTGAAATGTTTATCCACTACAAATTGATGTTTATTTAGCTCCTATTGTAAGACTGTAAGAAACCGTAACTTATGACTTTCAAAAAGTTCACATGCAAAAAGTGCATTTTGTTCTGCTTGGAAAGTAATTGTCAAATTTGGTCCTGGATGACATTTTCACATATTTGCTCCAGGTTAAATGTAGCATTGCCACATTAAAATCTGAAAGCATTTCACAGCAAAATACCCCTTTCTGTCTATGAAAATCAGCCTCTGTGCTTGAAGGAGACACCAAGCCACCTGGAAAACTTCAAAAAAAATATTTTATCTGGCATAGGTACAGTGATTTTTTTGTGTGCAGTGCATAATTCTGGAAGCTTATGCTGTTGGTTGTAGTGCTGCTTTCTACATAACTGCTATTTTCATTACAGAAATGAATTTAACACTTCTAAGATGAACTTCAGTGTCAGTCTGTACTGACAATCTATTGTCTTATGCTGAAACATTTGAATCTTCTTTTTCAGCATAAAATCAAAAGCAGAAAGCCAGCCTTTTACAATGAAAATAGAGTATTAAGGGAAGATAAAAGGCAGCTCCATAAGCTGTTTCTCAATTACTATTTCCATTGCTAAGGTAAGGTTTCTATACTTGCACAAAGATGCAATACAGGATTTGATGCAAGGGTCATTCAAGTATTAAACAGGATTATGTTTCGTGTGATAAACAGCAGACCTGTTCATTTGCTTGTTGAAAATGGTATAAAGTCAATGCCTTTTGTAACTATATGAACACAAAATTTTGAGAACTGAATTTACTGTTTCATAACCCCAGCAATTTCAAAGAATATCAAGCAAAAGCTGAATTGTCAGGGGGCATTCATACTTTTATGTGATTTGACATTATCAGTAAAATCACAAGTAGTGTACATTTAGTTCCTGTACAGCATGGAAAAGAGAACTTTCTCTTGTCTCCCTGACCATGAAATAGATCTGACTTTCAAATAGTCTCCCGGAAGAAGGTGTTGAAATCTAAATTTCGTTTAAAACAATACTAATACATTGAATACACAGTCAAGAGAGAAGCTGAATCATCTACTACATCTATTCCATCTTAAATACCCAAAGAAAGAGCCAGAACAGACAGAACCTTGATACAGGTAAGTGCAAGATGTAATGCAGACAAATACTCAGTGTTAGATCCAGTGAAAGATACTGAGCTTGACAAGAATTTTGGAAATCTGACCCCACAAATGAACACTTGAAATACTGTCA
Source organism: Thinocorus orbignyianus (assembly GCA_013400375.1). Lineage (NCBI taxonomy): Eukaryota > Metazoa > Chordata > Aves > Ciconiiformes > Thinocoridae > Thinocorus > Thinocorus orbignyianus. The sequence continues at coordinate 176,525 of VXBW01005789.1, read as the reverse complement.
AGTGCTTAGGAGTGTGTTTTACAGTGGGAGAGAATAGGGAGAGAAAATTGATTCACCAAGGAAGGTAATTTTTATGACTAGCACCTGCAGTTGTTTTGTCAAAGACATAAGATCGCTCATTGTTTTCTTTTTCACACAGGGAAAAAAGAAGGCAGTGCTATGGTCCACTTCTAATATAATTGCTTAAATAAGCAGGGCACCAAAGCTCATTTTGGTCACCATTGTGCTTTCTACTGGAGAGGGAAATCTGTTAGGTACTTCAGAATATAATTCATCTCCTCCTGAAATGATGCAGTCTGCCCCCCCTTCCCTCCCAGGAATGGACTCAGGAGTCAGAATACTTGCTACTTATGCCAGAATATGCATATGCTAGGCATATGCAGAAGGAAAACCACAAGTATTTGTCTTAGGAGGACATGATTCATGTTTTGAATGTACCTTTTTCTGTCCATTGGTTATAAAGGAGTCCAGGTGACTAAAGTAGATCTACTAACTTTCAGACATCTATGTTAGCTGGGTAGATGAGATTTGTGAGTAGATGATGACTTCAACCCTTGCATTGTGCCTAAGTCCATTCATACTGGTACTAAATCCAGCATAGCTCTTGAGTGCAATGACCAGATATATTAAGTGGAACTGAACACAGGGTCAGATCCAAAAAAGAACAGTGTTGGGTTTAAGAGGGTCCCTAATTCTCTGCCCCTCAGCCCATTATCCTGCCACTTGCCAGCAGCCTCTGCCTGGCTGACATTGGCCTCTCTCCTAAAGCCTGTCACAGAGTCACCAAGTTTTAGCCATACAGGCTACTGAGTTGAAAATCATGGTAAGTGCTAGCTAAATCTCTTTGCCAGTGAGCAGAAAAGCAGAAGGAGGGGCAGAGGTCCAGGAGCTATTCCAAATCAGTCCAAGCCCTTCTTTGGATCTGCTGAGGTCAGCCTGGGGTATCTGATAGAATCAGTTTTTTCTCTCATTATATTTATGCGTTAAAAGCATTTATTTTTTTCCTTCCCCTTTTCTCCTTCTCACCATTAATTCTTTCTTGAGAAACAGAAACACTGAAAATACACAGGGAATTAACACATTCTGTGCTGGAGAAAATGCAGGGATTAGCAGGCAATCTTTTCCACATGCTTCCTCACTTTAGCATTGCACAGGAGCATATCCAAAGACCACAGGCACTAAACAGACACTGAGCAGATCAGGAGAGCCTCCAAGTCAGTGGTCTACTGGTTTACCCTTGCCTCAGAGCTTCTTTGTCAGCATCACTAGAAATCCAGGTATATCAAACCCACAAATACTGCACTACCTGGCTGTATTCTCCAGGGTGGTTCTTACTGCCTGCAGTCATATCATACAGTCATACTGTATATTCAATAGATGTCTCCTTCAGATGCTCCCTAACTTGGTCTAGATTAATTCTTCCTTTGTTGTATGAGACTTTGCCCTTCACTGATCAAATGCTGCTATCAACCTCTTTTGCTTTCTTTCTGTCAGCCTTCAGAATAAGGAAAAAAAGTCACTAGTTATTTCAGTCTTCATATATAAAAATTTTAATGTAAGCATTTTGCTTCTGAAGATTGCCAAAGATCTGAAGTAAACTCTCTTTCTTTCCCACACACATCCCAAAAAAAATAAAATTGACAAATAGCAGTAGGTCTAGTCTGTGCAACAGTCTCTGCCATTTCTGACACAACTGCAAAACCTCATTCATGGGTATCTGCATTACCCAAAGTGATCGAGATTGTGCCATGGGAGAGAGGAAAGATGGAAGAAGAAAGATAGAAACAGGAAATTCCTGAGAAACTTGTAGGTGGACCTCTTAGACACCATTTTATGGTAGGATTTTAAAGAATTTAATGTTTCACAGCTTACTGTGTATAAGCCTGTAGATTGTAGGCCATGCTGAAAGGCTGTGGGTGGGCAGTAGGGGGGAAGGCTGACTGATTGCTCTGGCTATTACAGTCTGTGATGGGTTAAAACACTTTAGAAAAAGTGATGGAAGATGGGATTGTGCTTTCCCAACAAATATCTATGTATGCTTAGCCTGGAGACCTGTCTGCAGTGGAGGATGAGGCATGCAGGGATGCAGCAGTTATCTATGGCTTATGTAGGGAATGGGAGACTCCTGCAACTCACAGAGCTTAACTCTGCACAGAACTGAAAAAGATCGGTTCCAGAGAGCCAAATATGTGTTTGGAAGCACATAAATTGCTGGCTTGTTAATCCTGCAGGAAAAAACCCTTCTTGTAAGGGCCAGAGAGAAAGCTCTTTTCCAGCATTCATGTTATCTTATCCAGAATATCTGATTTATTAATCTTTTAAAGATTAAAAAGATTAAAATCTTTAAAGTATTTTTCTTTTCTAGCTCATATATTTGTGTTTAAATTAAGACTAGTTTTGAAGACTGGAAGTCATTTGTATCTTCTAGAGCTTATATAGTAAGATTCATCTGTCCTAACTAAATGGTGTTCAGTCATACTAGGCTCCTTTTGTACTCCCTAGAAAGAACTAAGCTCTTCCTAAAGGTCATCTCATCATAAGTCTCAAGGATAAGTAAAACAAAGTGCCCTACAAAGCAAGTTTAGAGTGACTAATTCACACTTGATAACTAAATCCTGGTGTCTAAAATTGGGTTCTACAAATCCTTCCCTTCTCATACTTCTACTCCTTAATAATATTTTATCATAGAATCATAGAATGGTCAGAGTTGGTAGAGACCTTAAAGATCATCGAGTTCCAACCCCCCTGCCATGGGCAGGGACACCACCCACTACACCAGGTTGCTCAAAGCCCCATCCAACCTGGCCTTGAACACTTCCAGGGATGGGGCTTCTACAACTTCTTTGAGCAACCTGTTCCAGTGCCTCCCCACCCTCACAGTAAATAATTTCTTCCTAATATCTAATCTAAATCTCCCCTCTTCCAATTTAAAAACATTACCCCTTGTCCTATCACTAGACTTCCTGACAGAGTCCCTCTCCAATATGCCTGCTTTATGTAAGCATAATGTATTATTTGAAGACTGTATTTGGTTATGTTCCATAGGTTATCTCAGCAAAAAATATTAGACTAGTGATATCTTTTAAAGGAGAAACAAGCCTCGTGTCTGTTCAGTTGTGTTCAGTTTTGTCATTTGTAGTACAAACAGCTATCTTTTAATAGATATCATTAATAACACCGGATTTTTATGAAAATAGAATAGCCTAAGGTAGAAACCAAACAAGTTTATACAATAAGGCTACAACTGCATGACTGTAGTGCAGCAGACATTAGGTTCAAATTTGATATTTATGAATATCAAATAATATTATTTTGATATTGTCTAATGTTACAAGTAAGAATTTGTAGTATCACCTAATGCCAATGATGATGTTTATTCTGCCTAAATGCGGGAAGTAAACCAAAATTGGTGTCAAAAAATCTGATGAACTATTTGAAAGAGCAGCAAGCTTCAAGAGTCTCCTTCATAATTATACGAGTCTTAACAGAACTTCTGTGATCCCTCAACCATACAAGGATGCAATAATGTTTGCAAGTAAAGTAAAGCTACATTTTTTGCCTTATTAAATTTACATGTCATGGAATAGAGTACGCATACAAAGTGACTGCATTTACTGTGTGTATATATAATCCCAACAAAATCTGACATTCATAAAAATCCATGAGCTGTAGCCATTTATTTCTTGAATGATTTCTCCTACCAAAGGCACTCATGAGACATTTTCCCAGCGCTACCGGTAAAATGATTCACTATCACTTGTGCTCTAGAATCAGGCACATGAACTCAACAAAAGGGATGAAGAGTGAAACGAGGCCTACAAAGACAAGACAAAAAATCCACCAGGTGAACAGCGATAAGATTTTATCTTGGCACATGTGAATCACAGAAATCTTAAAGACACTGAAGTCAAAAGAAGTATCTGGGACTGAATGGAAATGTAACCATGTTTCTTAAGACTGGAAAAGGTCTTCACAAGACACAGAACAGATGATCACTGTTTTAGCAACTTAAGGTATTAGAAAGTGTAAACAGGAAAACAAAAACCCCAATGATATCAATGGTGATCCCGCTAAAGCCAGCAGCTATCTTTTTATTGTTAAGGTATGCATATGGCCACAGTCATTTTCATTAATTTCTTCTCCAAAGTACCAACAAATATATAAATAAATCTGATTTTCACTAAAAGTCTATGCTTACAGCAAGTTTGAATGAAATGAGATAGAATGGGAACTGTGACAAAAAATGTAGGAAGAAACATTTCAGGCTTATTCTATAAAGCCAGTAGCAGTCCTTGTGTTACAAAAGGTTTTTACAATAGTTCAAGAGAGTTAAGCTCACTGTTCTTATCTGTGTCATTAAGATAAATATATTCTTATTCATTCAGCTTAGTGTCCTCACATATCCACTGCAGGTGAGAACATATTTTGTTCAGTCGTAGAAATTGGAACAAGTTTCTATGCCTCACCTCTGCAGTCTGAAAAATCATGGAAGCCTTGCCAAGTTTCCCTCACCAAATGACTAGCACAGCATTAACCTCATGAAATGTTGTGGCTTGGGAAGAATTGTGGCTAGAAAGGCTGATTTCTTCAGGAGCAGTGTGGCCCAGTTTGGGGCTTGGTATTATAAAAGTAGGGCTTAAGAGGGGAAATTCATGTAGTGAGTGAATTCTTACTTTAGTTTAGAAAAGCACTTATAAACAAGCCAGCAACATAGAACTTGCTGCTCACTTCCTATGGACTGCAAGAAACACATATTTATATGCATGTGTGCTTTGAGCCCCACTTAAAAGGTATTCAGGAAAAATGAAAGGCTTTTGTATAGAAGCCTTTCTTGCATTTTTTAATTTATCGAAACAAACAGCAACACTTCTAGCCTCAAAAAGGATTTCTTCTGAATTGAAAACTTGTCTTTTTGTGAGAAAATAAAACCAGAAGATTTTTTAGCAAGGAAGAGCGAGAGACTTGTTAGACTTCAGCACATTTTAAATAGATACATTTGATTTATCTGTGGTCTCTCAGCATTTGTTTTCTTAGCAGGTAAACGTGTCAGCTGCCAAATATCACAGTAGATTACAAAGTGCAGCAATGAACATTACTTGATATTAGTGAAGCAACTTCTGAGGAAAAGTCCAACAAAGCTGGAGTATAAAACAAATATGAAAATACCCCAAGAGATTTCTGATATGAATGTTATGAAAAAAAAAAGAAAGGTTCTCAGTGCTAGAAAAGTGACTTCAGAGGAGAAACAAACGAATTGACTTAATAATCTGAAATTTCAGAGCCTGATTCTTTATACTGCACATTATGTGACTGTTCCCTTAAGAAAATTATCATTCTGACTAAAGGAAGAAGAAAGTTCATTGCAGAGGTAGAAAACATGACAGTGGCAAACACTGTTTGCACATTTGAGAAAGGAATGGAAACCCCCGACAGACTAACAAGAATAACAACCTTTCATCCAATGAAGCCTCAGAAGGATTTGAAGCTGTCATTTTGCTGGATGAAAGACTAGCGATGTATGTCTCTAAAGTAATGGGAAAAATACAGAAGGAGTCATGGAAGAAAGATCACTATAAGCATCTTGTAAATATAGATATATACAGAGTCATCTCAATTATCCAAATCACTAGCTAGCAAAATTCTCAATTACTAAAAATAAAATATGGTTCATAAAGCAAGAAGAGCCATCTAAAGAATGGGGAGAAAGTGGACCTCCCTGAATTTAAGAGCAGGATGTGATGAGGATGCCTCAAAGGTGGATTTTGGTATCCTTTATTCTGCTGACTCATGAAGAATTTTGAATTCATGCTGGAAGAAGTAAGACATTTTGTAAAAACCCATATCAGGCATTATAAAAAGAAGATACGGACTATTCCTGGAGAGCTCTTTGTACCTGATGCTACTTGAACTTGCTGTTGTAATGAACACCAGTTGTCCTCAAAGACCACATCTACTGTTCTCAGAAGTTATCCAAGTCAGCAAATGTGTAGCTGTACACAACAGGAATTTATTAATTTCTTTTGATGCTTAACTGGGGTGCAAAGTTTAAATCCATAATGGGTTTTTTATGTAGTGAAATACATTGTATGAGACAACAATCACTAACATTGTGTGCTGCAAAATCCTGAAAATAAGTCATGAAGTACAAAGGAAAAGTAAAAGACGTAAAGGAAGAGCAAAATAGGTAAAGGTATCGAGTAATCATAAGAATTACAGTTATTTTATTTTCTGTAAATACTTGAGTCCTGTGGGGATGAAGGGGACCGTCCGTATGTTCACATATGGAGAAATATCCTGTAGAACCCAATTATGACAGACTCGAAAAATGTAAGAAAAAAAACATGACAGAGGTATTAAAATTACATAGGTTCCCTAAGCCACCTTGATCCAAGGTTGACTAAGTTTATTTGAGTACAGCAAGGAGGATTTTGCTGACAGGCTAAATTCCATTTCAAAACTGATAGGCTGCATAATACAGTACATCAAGTAGCACTGTGTTAATGCATTTTAAATGTCAACTTACATGCAATGGCAGTGCAGAATGAATAAATACCAGAGAGCACTCCATCATTTAAACATCTGATTCTGAACAATAATGATCCTTGCCAGAGGGGCAATCTCCTTTGCTGGCATCAGATGTAATGGAAGATCCAGATTCACCCCTGTTCTTCCCAGTCACCTTTTGCTTGAATGCAATCTAGAAAGTGTGTAGATCTACCCATACATTGTACAAGTTTTGAAATAACTACTAGTTTTACAAAATTCTAACCATTTAAGCTGATTTACTTTCCCATTTCTACCATCTTTTCTGCTAAAGGCCATACTTCCCAGCTGGGTAGGCATCAAATATGCTATAGCCTTCTATGTAGTTACTCTTGATGATTGTAAATCAGTGATCAAAACAGACTATGTTTTCTTTCTGGGTCTGTAAGAAACTCACATCTGGTCTGCTTTAAACTCATTGCTAATAAATATCTCTCAGCAAATTAATTAATTAAATCCTTAAAGTCTGTTGCACGCCTTTTTGAACATACCCTGCTTTTTTCTTCACAAATCAAAATGAATTAATGGAAAGGAATATGTCATAGTTCAGATAAGAAAAGAAACAAAAGGAAAAAGACAGCAGCAGCATTGAAAGTCATCCATCACAGTTTCTGAGGTGTCATAAGCTCTTTGAGCATTTTTTTTTTCCCTGTGTCAGTTTGCAGGCAGTGGCTCAGAGACCATTATGGCAGAAAAGTAGCTAGCTATCTGTCTTATTTCCAACTGAAGAAAACAGTAAAAATGGAAGAATAAGGATGACAGAAGAACTAAAAGCAGACACCTAGTTAAATAAAAAATTGAAGCATCAGTGACAGATTGTTCTTAAATTCTCAAATGTGTTTAGATCTTTTCAAAAAGAACAAATGATATTGCACTGGAAACAGCTGAAAACATGTGGATTCTCATGATGGACTTGCACTCCGAAAGAACAAAAGGAGGTAACCCTTGCTAAAACTAATCTCTGGCAGACAAAGCTTATTCAACTGTAGTACCTTCATTGGAGTGTATAATTAAAAAACAATGCATCTTTCTCCTTAGTTTGATAGTGCAAGTCTAAATAGATCAGAATTAACTGCAATTAAGTACCTACTGCAGTATTCTAAGTTAAAAAGAGATAACCTTATACTTGTAGTAAAATATCTGTAACAAGGAAGCAAAGACAGAGAGAACAGCATTAAGAATTACAGACAGATATACGTGATAAGTAAGCTTTGCAAATATAAATTAAGTGCCTTCTGGTGGATGAACAAGGGGAGGAGTAATCCTCTCATCTCTTTGTAGTGTTCCAGGAAACAACTCTGACCATCTTGTTCCATGCTTGGAAATGTCAAAGCAACTTCTTAGCAACTTGAGATTCAATTAATTAATTAATTAATTAATCCTTCCTTGCTTAACAAGAAACTACAGTCAAGCAAAGCCTTCATTAAAGGATTATGAAAGACCTGATATCCTTTGCTAAATATTCTGGACTCTTTCTGGGAGATGTAAAAAGGTTAAAATTTTTACAAACAAAGATGGGGCAAAGAAAGTACTTAGAGTACTGTGTTTGAGTTCTTTGAACTCAATTGTCCACATGAAGCTGTATTTTTCAGATTGTATTGCTTTTTACTTTTAAAAACTCCTTTCATTTTCATTTAAAATCAGTTTTAAAATCAGGCTACGTTATTAATAACCTTTCAAATTTTCAAATTGATGCTGTAGAACAACATATGCTAATTTATTAAACTGAAAGAGTTTACTTTGCAGGATGTTTTAGGAATATATCTATGATTTATGGCAAGTGTGTTTGCAGTCTCCTCTGTCTTTATTTCTGAGCTTGAATGAGCACAAAACCAAAGCAAACATTCCCTGAGCTTCTGCATTTCATCCACTGTCCTATAAAAGTAAGATAATTTACCCATTTCACCTCACTTTGAATCAAAACTGTAACTGATCTCAAATCATAGTGAATTTTGTAAAATTTATTCTGAGTTTTACAGACTCAAGGGTATTTCAAGGGACATAAGATTGGATTTAACACTGACCTACTGTTTTATTGCTTTATCTCAGATCAAGAATTTTTTTATTGAGAAAAGTGTGAATTGCATAAAGCTGAGTTATTTCTGAGTGCAATTTTTAAAAACTAGCATGTTTTGGATTCCTGAAAACAAAACTGTCTAATGATATTGGGGGGTGGGTATTAAAACACTTACCTAAAATAACCTCAAGAGTGAAAAATTGTTTGGAGGAATGCGACTCACTCTCTATGTCTGGCAAAAATCTTGCCTTACTCTTGTTGTCCAAGTCAGAGGTAGTGCTGAGCTACTTAAATGGCTCTGTGGGTTCATTTTGTGCAGAAATATTTGTGTTTTCTATCTCCTCTCATACTTGTGCTCAAAAGATAGCTACAACTGAGGCACTTTCAGTAGCGCGGGGACCAGTAATTAGCAGGACAACTGAACAGGTCTCCACAGGCATGTGTTTGCAGGTCAAAATTATCTGGGTGGCTGTATCAGGTTGATGTGGGCATCAGCAAGAGAGCATAAGCACGTTTATGCAACAAGCCAGTCTCAGTCTTGTTTTTGCATAGAATCATAGAATGGTTAGAATTGGAAGGGACCTTAAAGATCATCAAGTTCCAACCCCCCTGCCATGTGCAGGGACACCTCTCCCTAGAGCAGGTTGCTCAAAGCCCCATCCAGCCCCATTAACACATGTGTTAAACACATGCAGCAAATAACAATAAGTTTCACAGGAATCTACAATAAAAGAGGAAAGACATCGATGAGACACAACAGGTCAAGAAAAAAATCAATGAAAAAGTGTGTTTTCATCAATGATAGAAATATCCTTTTTCTCCTAAATTTGTCTTTCATTAACTTCACCATTAATAAACATATTTATTCCTAGAACCAACTTACTTTTCCTCCTTCCTATCTGGCTTCCTACTACAGTTCCAAGAAATAGTCCAGATGCTATTAAAACCATTCATTTTTATTAAGCTTGATTTAATATGCATGAGAGTCCACACAGCTATCTCTCACTGTTACCAAACTATTTAATTCTACCAATTGCAAATTATGTATTTTTAAATATATTCTCTAAGTCCTTATTTGTTAATCTATGATGATTCTTACTTAGTAAATAAGCATAAATGACTTAATACAGCCTGCAATTATGGCATTTTAAATGCTTAGAATTCACTGCTTCATCTAATTATGCAATTACAGGGTTAAGTGGATTCCTGACACAATACCTCCCATTCTGCCAAGACCTACAGAGGAATCAGTTTACAGATATTTGACCTTAGACATTCTACATCATTATGTACAAAATTCTTATCAAATATAATTCCTTTTCATTTATGTTATGAAGTCCATAGTAATATAAAGTACATGATAATAACATGAAATGCATGATAATCTGAACATCAGTTATCTTCTTCTGCATTTGCTCACAAATGGACATCCTCCTCAGTTTTCACCATCTCCATGGCCTTTTCTGAAGTTATAAAGCTGAGATTATGTAGTAAATCTTCAGTTTCAGTTGTCTGAACTTAGTCCTGTTACTTCATGTAAAGGTCTCTAGATACAGTAGTACTGATGTAAGGAGTTCAGTCATTTTTGAAGGCATTATTTTTATATTTCAAAATATGAAAGACAATGTTTGCAACACCTTCAGAGATCCTTTCCATGGAAAGATAAACATGGCCAAACTAAGAGCTGTATGATGGCTTTTTCTCTAATAATTTTGCTAAAACACTGAATGAGAGCTAGGCGAGAGGACACATGGATGAGGAAAGCATCTGAACTCATGCTTTTCTTCTGAACAAATGCTTCTATTCCCACATGATACAGACCCCAGACTTCTCTGCTGCACAGAAAGACCTAATCAAGGTAATGATTTTTATAAATCCACCCTTTTTAGAGATGCTTATTGCACTTATCCAAGAACTAAAAATCCTGGACTCAATAGAATTTTCAACCTGAAGAAAACCATTTCAGGTTATTTATAAGTTATATATATTTCTAAGTTATTTGTAAATAATGAGCCACGGGAAAAAAAAAAAAACAACAGGAAAACTTTATCCTGAACACAACCCTCACAGTTTCTGCAGAAGCGGGAGCTTCATGGAGCCAAGGATGCTGAAGTCACGGGCCAGAAGAGCAGTATACAAGTAAGAGACAAATTTTTAATACCGGTTTACGTGTAGACCTATAAGGTAGAGAGCTTTTTTTAAATCTCTCACAGCATTCACACTTCCATGACCTTCCTGAGACCTAGAGAACATCGTACATCCCGTAGCTAAGGATAAATGCAATGTTATAAAATGTTATCTGCTCTACAATGCTGCAAAACAATGGTGCAAAGATGCGCAAATTTCCTGGAAGATTCAGAAAGTTCTAAGCTTAAGGGGGAATTGCTTAAAAGAAATAAAATCACAGTACAAAACATTTGAAATAATCTGCAAATTATTTAGGATTTTTATTGTTTATGTATAAAAGCCACAATAATGCTTTTTTTCACTCTGCCACATTATCCATCAGTTCTTTTCCATCTCATAGTGCCTACTTTGCATATTCAAAAGTTTGACCCCACTCCTATCCATTTTAGGTCAATGGGAGTTTAATGACTGCCTTGAATAACAGGATCAAGCCCATAGCGGCTGTCAAACTAACAAAAATGGTTAATGCCATTAAGTGAAATGGATGACCTTCTAACTTGCCCTCATGAAAAATGAAGCTGGTACTCTGATATACATACCATACATGCTCATATCTTGAATTATCCTACAATTTTGCTCTATAGGGTATCCATCATTTGTCACATTATGTTATTTTAAGTAGGCAACCTTGCAATCAATACCATTAAAAATCTTTCTTCAGAAGAAGTGCATTACACAATAAATCTCAGTCAAGCTGACAGAAGGGATGTTTAACTCTCTCTCCCTCAGATACCTCTGGACAAAGTTTTAAAACCAAAGCCAAAAGTTAGGCAAAGTAGTACAAAATTCAGGTGACCTTATTTTCAGGAGAGTTTAGCAATCACAGTCTTTGCTGAACTCAGTCAACAGTATGAGCTGCATATTTAACATCTGGCAGCCCTAAAAAGCAGTTTTCCAAATACAGATTTAGGCCCCTAACCTTAGGCACTCAAGTTGAATCATTTAGATCTTTTTGCTGCAGTGGCATAATTCAAGTGATCAACATATATTGACATGTACTGTATTAACCTACCTTTCAGCTGTCACATAGTTAAGCAGATAGCTCCATATATCATTTGTTTAATAATCCATACACTATTGTCCTTTCATTAACAGTTAACTACATGTGTTAGACAATAAATTAGTTGACTGATAGCAGACCTTATAGAAAATATGGCAGATAAACTTTAAGATGACAAGTGACGTGTCAGCAATATCTAGTTTGTTATGTAAGGCTATTAAATATTTGGAGGAAGATTCTGAAGATCTAAATTTATATTTGGATTTTCTAAGCTTCAGAACTGATATTCCTACTATTTTATTGTCATAAAATATGTGGATTAAGAAATACATAATGACTCATATTTGAAATCTGGAGAAAATATGCCTATAATCTCCCTTTTTAAATTTTCACTGTCTAGTCACAGCGAATGTCCAGTGAAAGACCAAGCAATGGGTATGGTATGTTTTCAAGCATCAAGAAGTTGAGACATACTTAACTAGTTCAAGCTCGTTACTATTGTGCAATACAAAATCTGGAACATGCACAGCCTCCTTCTGCTAAGTCCTCACCTGCCTTGGGACAGGTACCAATAACAAGAAAGCAGCTGTATTTGCTGTGTGTGGTGTACTGGTACCTGTTGTCCAAAACACCACAGCAGGGAAAGGTAACCTATAGTCCCTTAGACCTTCTCTAATACCACTTTTGACTGTGATTTCTGAGTACCTAAAAAAACCACCATGGACTAATGGGGGAGCAGTGCTACTCAGTTAAAAATCTGTAAAGAAATATCTTCTGTAATGTGGATACCAGTTACCAACTTGATATTTGCATTAAGTGCAGGTTTGCAACAGTGATATGAAAACTACCAAATTCCAGCTCATGAAAATCCTTCTCAGCTCAGTTTCACATGGACCTATCCACAGACAGCACAAAACCTCTGAGACATGCAGGCCCAAAAGAAAGCACAGGTCCCTCCTTTATGTATGCCACAAACAGCTTCACAGGCAGGAACCCCCCAAGGGCTCAAGGGTGACAGATGAAACATGCTTACCTTTGCCTTTTCTTTTACCTTACCCAGTCAGCAAAATCCTAGAGAAAGTCACGGTCCATCAGTGAACCACCACAGAGGACTGAGTCACAGCAGTAGGGGATGGATCAAGGAAAGTTTTTAATAATACTGTGAAAATAAAATCAATTTACAGGTTATTCAGAAACTTTTCATCTAGATTCCTTTCCTAAAGAAACAGGCAGGTGGATAACTCTGTTTGTGAACAAAGAAACATATTCTTATTGATGTTAGAGATACAGAACTATAAAGTATTTCGTATACACTAATGAGGAAACCTGTGATAAGCCCATATCTGTCAGAGTAAAGGTTTGTTCCTTTTTTCCTACTGAGATGGTTAACTTCTTGCAGCCTTTCTTATTTACATTTTAAATAATGAAACACCCACGAGTACCAGGCACTTTTCCATTGCTGCTCTGTGCAAAAAGAATATTAATAATGTTATTAATAAAGCTGGGAAGACTGCAATAAAATGTCTCTGCACTTAAAACAAAGGAGCATCTTGAAGAACTCAGCAGATTTTCTGCTTTATGCAGGTTTCATAACACAAATATGAGTTGAATGTTCTCTGCTGGTAGATTAGAAGTGCCAGTTTATGTAACAGAAACTGCCTAAAGTGTAGGCGCTTTTTTTCAAAGAGATTGCATCCCCAGTCAGTTACCAACCACTTGGTTCATTGCCTAGTCCTCAAATCCCTTCTCACTTAAGCTGCTGCAAATCAGGACAGAACAAACGCTGCTATGATATTCACCAGTGGAGCTAGAAAATATAGGTTCTATAGAGAATATAGGTCCCTCACGCAGACCCGGAGACATAACCTCAGTGCTGTGCCAGAAGATGCACTACTAAGATTACAGTTTATCTTGTCCTCTCACCAGCTGCAGATCACGTTGATCCCACAGCATCTTTGAAAATGTGCTCATATGATCTAGTTATAATTGATGACAGGCATAATACATATGCTACACAGTGGATTGCACAATCCAGGACTAAGGATGTGTGAAAACAACTGGAACAGTGTTAATGTATTCTGACACCTTCATTTGGAGCGGGGGGGGCTCACAATTTTTTTAAATACTGCAGGTTGCCATCAGGAAAATAACTAAAAGGACATATTAAATTAATGCTTCACAGTCTACAACACAGCGTTTCATATCTTTCCACAATGCTAGAGGACATATTAGCTCGGGAAATCAAAAGTAATTTATTTCACCTTATATGTGCTCTGTATTTTGCCTGGTCTGAGAAAATAAATAAATAAATAAATAAATCAAACAACATTTTAAAAGCTTGAATGGCAGCAGAAGAAGGTTCAGAAAATGTTTCAGATTTTAGCTTCAATTGTATACTTTCCCTGAACAACTGTGCACAGTGAGGAGGGACACAGCTTCATCCGGGACAAACATAGATATTGTCACCTACTAATAACTGGTTTATAAAGAATTCTATAGAAGAGGTAGGAAAAAAAGGAGTCAAGCCCAATAAAAATGGGAAACAGTGGTGCAGTCCATGAGTAAAATAGTAAAGGAAGAAGAGGTGAAGGAGGAAAAAAAAGGGAGTAATGCTACCCTCCTGCCTGAAGGAGAAACCCATTTCTGTAGGACAGACATACATCTTTCTAACTCACCTTGACATCTGTAAATTGATGTCCAAATTGTTGACTTTTCTTACTCACTGCTTTTCTTTCTTTTCATCCCATGCTTTATTGTCAGGCTTCTAAAATACAGCCACTAAAATTTGTTACTCTGAATATGAGCCTGAATTAAACATTGCTAAGCCTGAATGCTTGAAAATCACTGGAATCATACTTATACTGTGCTTTCTTCTCAATAATAGTTTTTAACACTTATAGTAAAAAGTGCATCACCATTTTAGATCAATTACTATAAACATAAAATTTATCAAGTTCTCTGTATAGACAGTTTTGTATCATATATGTATATCCATGAAACATACAGTAGAAACACAGAGAAAAAGGGAGATGACATGGCCCATGATCTATTACTGTATCCTATGCATGCTCTTATAGCTGCTCTGCAGATTCTTATTTCAAAGCCACATTAAATCTTTTCTCTTTTTCTCCTCTGAACCACGGTATGGCCAGTGCACAAATCCCCCATGTATTCAAGTCCTAGGGCTTGGAGAACAGAGGAGAGAGATCAAGACTCAGAAAAGCAGATCAAGACTCAGAAACGCACAAGAGACAATATACTGCTGGCCCCTTTCATCACTCCTCTCTGCAGAGTAGTTTGTGGGTTGCATTTATTTGTTGAATTTCTCCTTGGATTGTTACACACATTCAAAATACAGCCTGGCAGAATCTATCTAGGATTGTGGACCTCTTCAATGCTGTCATACAAACAAAAGTAAGGACTGACTATCCAGCAGTGTACGTCCAAGGCTAAACTCTTTCCAAGGGGCATGTAGTGAAGGAGGATGAGCCTTTGTAAATCATGGAATCTGGTTGGTGTTTCAGACTCCACTTTGCGCTGTGTGCTGATGATACCGCTAAGGTTTGCTGGAGGTCAGTCACAATACAGTCCTTACCTAGACACTTCCTGTGTTCCAATATCTAAGAAAGATGATGGATAATTCACTGAAGAATAGCAATCTGAGTCTGGGAGCCCTAGTGTAAGCCCCATCCCAGCTTTGTACCTTAGCCTTTAATTTAAAACCAGTTTCTTTTGTTTTCTTTCAGTTCCCTCTTCAGCAAAACAGGCAAGAGAATATTCCAGAGCCTGGCAGGGGCGCCATTAGCTCAAGACATGACATCAAATATCACAGTGTCCCAGAGTGCTGAATAAAGCCTAAAACTCAGCTTTTCATCTTCATGGACAAGTGCCTACTCCCAGTTCTAATGATTCTGCCCTAATAGATACTACTAATACAAATCTGAACGAGTTTAGCAGGAGAGAATAAAAAACACCAGCAAATCTAGGAGAAGGAGCAATCTGAGATTATTTTAAGATTCAGGAGACTGCAACTCAAGCCCTCATACCAAATCAAGCACAGCATGGACGTGGTCTGAAAGCCACCTATATTCCAAGCAATTGCTACTCTGCAGTTCAGTCTCAGGAAAATTCCTTTCCACATAGCTTGATTACCAATCCAGAGCTAAAAACAAGCAACCAGAGCACTCTAATCCAGCTGGCCTTGGAGTACAGTAGGTTGTTTGCTCCAGAGGGCAAGGGCTAGGTGAGGTTGGCAGCATCCTTTTCTCAGTTCTCATGAGACAGTTCAAATGAATGAACAAACATTTGTGGGAGGTTTATGGTTTTGGATCAGATAATCAACAAACTGCAAAAAGAGCAAACTACCAGTTTCAGTGATGGCCAGGTTCCCCAGTCATTTCAAGATGTTATGAAATGGTACTCACAAATATAAAGATACTCTAGCAGCTTCTAAACTTGGATTGTGTCCCAAGCTCTGACAGACTGTACCCTAGGGACCAGGGCATTCAGTGTGCAGTATTTTCTTAAATGACTTCATGGGCAACATATGTGTCTCCTAGGAAAAGAGAAAAGTATTTCTCAAAAGAAATATACTGAGTATATCTGATAACAGTTCAAGACCATTCAGAAGGAGACCAATAGGGTTGACATTGCAATGATAAATGCAGTACAGAAATGAATCAGTGATATTGCTAAAAACAGTACAAATCTCTGAAGCTCTTACAGGTAAATATAACCGAAAACATGTGGGTGGGCTGAAGTTTAAAATGGAAGCTGGGGAGAAGTGTTCCTGCAATCAGATAAATAGAAGTCTGAAAGGTAAGCTGTGTACAGCTGAGTGACCTACATTTTAGACAAGTTTGTCAATCAGGCTGGGCTAAGATACATGTAAAGACTGTAAACTGCTTCCAGAAATGCTTGAGAGTCCACTGCATATCTTAACAGCTCATCTGATTTAAGGACTAAAGAAAAACCCTTCTCCCTTAACTCACTGCAAACAATGCAGTTCAATCAAATAATAACAGCATACGTGTCATCTGCAAATATTACCTGTTCAAACTGCTATGATGTGCAAGGAATTACATCTGTAAGTGACAGCATATATATTTGGAATAACAGTGAGCTAAAGGAAAATCCTGAGAATACTCTGAATGTATACAAGAATGGTAAACAACTGCTTTAGGGCCTGTTGTTTGCTGTTCAAGGAAAACATTGCATTGGTGAATATTTGTTACGATAGCTGTAGACTTCACCACATTGAACTCAAATATTCACAGCCACTGAGGAGACACTAAAATCAGCAACAGAGAGAAATGTCTTCAAAGTGCGAGAAAGTCTCTTGAATGCTTGCAGAGTGCCTAATGACTTCACATGAAGCACAGACAGGCATAAGAATTTCTTTCTACCCACCTCATAGAGGCAGAAGCCCTTTTGTATGACTACCTTCAACATTCACAGACACAAATACTTTTTTTCAGAAATATTTAATACCTGTAAATATGTAGACATGGCAACTTTATAAAATATGCAGGTTTATATGTCTATACACAAAAGAATACAAGCTGGAAGAAGAGACCAAGTTTTCTCTCAGCATGGTGTGAAAATAAGAGCCTGACTGGATGTGGAATCATTTCTAAGTACTGCAAAAGCTTCTGTGCAGTGTTACTTAAATGGCTCTTGTTATGTCACCATGACCAAACTACAAATCTCTGAAAGCATAAATAGCTTTGCTAACTTGTGTTGATTGAAGACGTTCACAATTCTTCTCCAAGTACTCAAAAATGCAGCAATAGATGCCAGAGAAAGTCCATGAAGTGACACCAGAACCTGCAGGTACTCAGAGTTAGTAATCTACCTTGTCAAAGAAGAAAAGATGCCAGATATAATGCAGTGTGACAGAGAAAGACCTTTGTGACACTTGCAAGTTTTTAAAAGATTTGTACATTATACAATCAGATGGATTCTTGTGTACCAAATACCTCCAAAGCTGATCAAGCCCACAACTTCCCAGTGAGTAGGAGTGTAGCTTTGTGAGAAGCTTAAGGCTAGATTTAAAAACACCGGGAACAAAATTCTTATTTATACCTGTTTTCCCTATTTCTGATTAGCTATGGTGTCCTCCTATGCTTTTTATATAGATCAAAGGAAATTATCCTTCTGGATTCTCTTCCTTGTACTTCCTAAGTACTTCTTGACCTTGGCAAAGATAAAATAAAATTTCTCTAACCTCTTCTTGAGAGCAGGCTTTCTAGGACTGTTGCTGTTGTTACAGCTTTTTCCCAATTCTATACAAGACCTCAACTTCCCTTTGAAGTGTTTCAGTGTTTTCTGGGTTTTGTTGATGCCATAGAAATAGGAATAACACTTTCTTATGTCTCTACTTGGTGTGTCCCTGCTTTCCCTGCTTTCATTTTAAACTACTGCAGCAACTTGAAAATTCATTATGGAAGATGAAGCACCATTTTTATAGAAGGGTGCTCAGGAATACACAAGGCCAAGAGTAGGAAAAACTGATGGTGTGTTGGTCTTTCCGATACAGTGTACTAAATTCTTCCTTTTCTCCATTTCCTAGCCTCTTTTTTCAAACCCTGTAATCTCTCTGAAACAGTTGGAAAAGTGTTCAAAGTGCATACAATTTGGAAAATGGCAGCAACTTTTCTAATGTAAAGCTGTAACTCAGTGTCGTGATCAAGTTGGGCTTGTTTTTCTCCCTGATGCTCATATGCTTTCTGTCTCTGGATTACTCTGAACATTCCCTTTTCCACACTTACATGCAACTGCATCATATTTAACACCTCTACTAGTAGTTTTCTTTCCCTTCTACTGATGTGTACTTTCATCCAATGGAATAGTCTGTTTTCCTGATATACCTCTCACATCGAGATCTTTTTTAATGATCCCCAGCAACTTCCTGAGAAATACATTCTCTCTTTTTCACTTTTCTTTTCTTGTTCCTTTCTGCAATTTATAGTATCTCTTTTTTCCTTGTTTCTTTTCCTCAGTGCTACTCTGTCTTTACTTCAACTGTTCTTTGCTTTTACTTTAAACACTTAAGTTTTCAAATTAACTTTGATCTCTGTGTGTGAGTTGTCCTGGATAGTACTGCTTTTTATCTCTGTTGTAAGTCTGCACCTTTTTCTCCATTAATCTTCCAAACCTATAAATTATTGCGGAACATATTTCTATTTTCCCCTCACTGCTTCCAGCCACAGAGAACTCACACTGACTTTAGACTTACTACTTTAAATTGTCTAAGACTTTTATCATTCTCAGCTTTTTGAGAAAGCCTGTTAATATTTTAAGGCTGTATTTTGACCTTAGAGAAACACCTGTAACTCCAAGTGTCTTCAGTGGAAATCTGTAGGCATCTTTCAGGGATGAGTTTGGCCTTCAGTCTGCAAACTAAGTTAAAATGTGTTCCAGTGTATTGAGTATGTTCTCTCTCCACTGTCATGTTATATTCACATATAAACTCAGGTATGTTGTGTCTCATTTTGGAATATGGAGAGCTACATCTTCTAAGTTAGACCTGTGAAACAGTAGAAAAACCATTCCATTAAAAGATAAAAATTCGGGAAAAATCTTATTTGGAATGTCTAGAAATACAAATAAAATATAAATAAAACCACATCAAACTATATGGCATAATTCTTTTATCACTTGGCATTTTAAGGGTGTAGATGAATTTTAGACCAGTAAGAACATTAAAAAGTTGAATTATACAGCCTAGGGCTCTATTGGGAGGCAGAATAACTGCTCACAGCCTTGATCTGTTTCGATACGTGAAAACATCCCTCTCATCCACAAAACTCTCCAGTGATTTAAGGTGGGAGAAATACCTTTTGGATATGCATACAGCACTACTCTGTTTTACAATATCTGAGGGCAGGTCCCCCTGTGATTGTCCAGTTCTGGGCTCCCCAGTTTGTGAAGGACAGAGAACTTCTGGAGAGGGTACAACAGAGGACCACCAAGATGACTGGGGGCCTCAAGCATCTCTCTTAAAGAGATTGAGGGACTCGGTTCTTTTTAGACTGAAGAAGGGAAGGCTGAGGGGGGATCTAATCAACACCTGTAAATGCTTAAAGAGTCATGAGGAAGGGGAGAGTTCTTCTTCAGTGGTGCCCAGTAAGAGGACAAGAGGAAATGGGCACAAACTTGTACATAAGAAATTCCAATTAAACACGAGGAGGAATTTCTTCACTTTGAGGGTGCCAGACCACTGGAACAGGCTGCCCACAGAGGTAGTGGAGTCTCCATCTCTGGAGACATTCAAAACCTGCCTGGACAGGTTCCTGTGCAACCTGCTTTGGCAGGGGGGTTGGACTAGACTAACTCCAGAGGTCTCTTCCAACCCCATATTGTTGTGTGATTCTGTAGTGGGTATCGAGCATTGACCTGTGCATGATTCTAGTTCCTAACAGATAAACCTTTACGTATGTATGATATGCTTGTTGTCAGTTGTGTATTATGTTCTTCAAAAAAGAGGAATTCACATGGCACTTATAAGTAAAAGGGGAGATGGATAGCTTTTTTTCTGAGGAGCAGTGCACGATGCAGTCAGTCCTCAGTCCTTAGACGTGGTGGTAAAAGTCCTCATGAGAACCAGAAGGGACAGTGTAGAGTTTGCTGCAACACAGAAAATTTCTGAGTCTGCTGAATGTAAGCCTGAATGCAAAGACTTGCAGCAGGCAGAGGAAATTGTTTATAAGAGATTTTTATTGCTAGTCACTTTGAGACTATGCTACTTAAACAGCCATATAAGCTTGTATTTCTAGTACAACCCAGCTTTAGAGGCTTAAACTCAAACTCAGCTTTGAGGGCTCACTAAAGGAAAACATCTAAGTGGATCTTACTTGATATTCTGACCAGTCCAAGGTCCCCGCTGGAAAATCTCTCCCTTCACCACTCTGCATGTTTTATTAGTGTGTGACAGAATATGAAGGAGAAGCTCCATGATCAAAAAACTGGAAAAGCCAAGTTAGAGAGAATTTAGGGTCCCTATGGATCAAAGCACTAAGGCATGATTAACGTAGCACACAGGTTTGCAGCTCACTGACTCTGCAAGCACAGGTACATGCCCCACATTCAATTTGCCTCGCTGACCTGAGGTCTCAGCCTCTCCTGATCTCCCTAAGATGTGTTCTGCTATGTGATGGCCTCCCATGCCTGAAAGTCAGGACCGTTTCTATTAACTTCTCCATTTGATGACTTCTCCAGGGAAAGAACAGATTCACCCAAAACATTCAATATGGGGTCTGTGCTGCTCAAAAGCTCTCCAGACAACAGCAGGTATATTTTTCACAATTATCCAGTTTCAGACATAACCTTAATATTAAATTATGTTTTCCTTGAAGAGAAAAACATTGGTTTATGCTAATTGTAACCATAAACCAAAGGGAAGGCACTATAATGTGCAAACGGATTCATATGCAAACATACTTTGAAAATAAAAGTGCTAAATTACACTTTATTGCATTAGCTAACTAAGTACAATGCAGTTTTTATAATAATGATATATTGAATTAATACAAATTTTCACAGGCTTGAATGAATTCTGTGCTGAATCAGGAAGGTACTTTTAACTATTTTCTAAAAGTAACTGAGCTGCTGATCTCTTCATCAAGAAGGCAAATGCTCCCCCGATTATTTCACAAGATTAAGGGATATGCCATACATAAACAAATTCTTTTCATTGACCTAAGGATGATTTTAGCCCATGTTATCTCAATATTCTGAGACAGCTTAAATGCAGATTTATTGAGATAATAACCTCATTTAAAGGAAAACCTCTAAGCAAGTTTGTTCTAGCAATCATCAGTTAATCACTCCAAATCCATTTACTTTTGGGGGGCAATACAAATATTGTTTATCAAATGCCACAGTTCAAGATTATTTCTCTTCACAGTGGACTTCAGAGCTCAGGATATCCATCTCTCAATGACAGAGTGAACATTCTTAGAACAGATTCAATCTTGATGATGTCAGATAAAAGTTAGTGCGATTCAATTATGATTTGGGATTCAGGAGAGACTGAAATGAATGCTAGTCATGAGTAAATCCTTTAAATTGTCAGATTATGCATGTTTTGTTGACATCTTTAATAAATCAGATAGGATATTTACATTTTTCTATTCAGAATGGAAACTACTGAATATTTAAGAGATCTGTGTTTGCACCTCCCTAAAATTTTGTATTAGATAAATAAAGCATAATCACACATTCCCTGTGCCAAACTTGACTTTATGGTTACTAGATGAAGAGATATTTTACAGGGAAAATAATAGTGTCTTGGCTATACTCCTGGTTCTATAGTAACATTTCCTAAAAGTAAAATTGATAGCATTTAATTTTAAGAACAAAAAACAGATTAATCATAGTTTGAATAGGACATGAGCTCCTTTGAAATTTTTATCACAGTTCCTCAGCCCTTGTAAATCAGCCCTTGATTTTTGAAATGTTTATTACTCCCTCCAACATAGCCACAGGCCCCAAAGAGTTGTTTTTAATAATAACAACAATAATTTCAACACAGTCCCCATTTTCTTCAAAGTCTTGTTTATTTTTGATCTCAAAACAAAACCAGAATTAATTTAAAATAATGTTTAAATTTTTTTTTGCCTTCTTGGGATGATATTTCTATTAATATAAGAGGAAATACACCTGAAAAAATACCATCTTGGTATTCATTTAATCAAAAAACTGTTACAGTCACTAGCTCACTTAGTTTTGTTCATACAAACTTTGAAATCAATGTAAGGGAACAAACACTGATCTACGGTCAGTTGGTAGGGACCAGCTTATATTCACATTGTCTAGACTATCATACTGTTGTGCTGACGTGGTTCACATACATTCATGGTGTGCATCAGGTGGCACACATGGGGGCACAGGATTTGTTATCTCATGGCCTCTAACACCTCATGACTGGATGGCTCTCTGATTCAGACTATATGATCTCTGTCTACTCATCCATTTAGCACATGACATCACTTTGTTCATGTTTCCTGTGTGAGACAACCACACTCTCATGAAGGTCTTTAGGAAATATTTACCATCTATTACTGGACCTTATTGTCTGCTGCCATTTTTCCAGTACCTGATGTTCAGAAAACCTTGGCATGATGCGACTCATCATTCAGAAAGGGATCAACTAAATCAGAACAGCCTTATGAGTGTACCACAAAAGTCCAGGGTGCTTATTCTGACAGTGGCCACAATCTGATATGAACAGAGAATGTGAGAAATCAAAAGCTTGTAGAACTTCCCAAAAGTGCTTTCCCTAGCCCCAACAAAGGGGACATCATGGACAAAGGTGCTTATATCTAATAACTTTGGATGGATGACTTTGTGCCTAGTTGCTTTTGAAAGTCATGAACATTCACAAGATGCTGTAGCAAAGCATTTCGCAGAATAATTACCAGCTGTAATGCATGCCTTTTATTTACCTTGGGCCTACCATTTTCCAACATTGGATACAAGGACTTGGGGGAATGAAACAAAGAGACTGTGATCAGTGATCATCTACCCTCTCAGTGTCACTATCATACAGGCTCTTAAATAGTCCTCCATACTTGTCTCTTTTCCAGCTAAAAGTCTAGTTCACTAGGCCACTCGTTCATTTTCATACAGAAGCTGTTAAATTGCTCCAGACTGCTGGAGGAATCAACTCTACCTCACCAGTAGAAAATGGAGGATATCTTTGCTGGGGATGTTTCCCAGCATCTCATGCCTCTGATCATGGTCACATCTCTGAGCAGTCGCCCATTCCTTTTTGCCTGAGGTCTGGAGAGCTACTTCCTATGTGATGGAGTCTGCTGAGACACACAAGCGGGAGGGGATTCAGCAGATGCAGTACTGTCAGGAGAGAAGGACAGCATCACTCAGCATCACTCCAGTGGTTGTGGTAATGATGCATCCCACTCTCAGTTGCCAGGAAAGTGACCTGGGGTGGAAGGGCTGCTGCTGAGCAGAGCGTGGCAGCCCTAGCTCTGTGCCCCCTGCATGTGGGTGGTGAAATGCAGGCAAATTGAGATGGGGTGGCTCTGGAGCTTGTATCAGTCTCTTGATGCTGTGCTCTTGCAGTGTTTATCTGCTGTCCATTAAAGTCTGTTCCCTTGCCTGATCGCTGTACTTTAGGGAGGTGTTACGGGCTCCCTTTCATGGCCTACTGAGGTATTATTGCTGGTGAACTCTTTCATGTACAAAGAGTGAGACGTGGTGCTCTATCTGCAAGGTGCACCCTGTGGAAGGAGTAATTCTCTGATTCACAACCACATTTTCCTGCCAGCAGATCCACTTGCATTATTCAAGCAGAAACTGAAATCAAACTAACAAGTCTGTGGTATGGATATCCAGGACTGGAGCCCTGCAGAGAAACAGAAAGAAAAACAACATGACAGTGAGGATAAACTAGCCTTGTTTCAGAATGCTATAGAAAGAGAAAATCGGATAGACTGGCAGTTACGTGACCTTTAAGCCAAGTATTATTTGCATGTGGCAATATCTGTCTCCTAAGACCAAAAAGGCACTGAGTTCTCTGGTGTCCTCACAAGCTCTCTGGCCTGTCCTGGTGAAATGACCACCCACCACTAAGCACATCTGTGTACTTCTCTTTGCACCTTAATTTTGTCTAGCTCCTAGTCTGTTTTTACTCCCTATGCCTTTTACCATGCTCAAGTTTTCAGAATCAAAATAGGAGGCAGAAAAGAGTGTTGAACACTCTTAACTGCACACACAGGGTTAGGGCTGCAAAATGCAGATCTGTGAGCTGATAAAAATCCTGTAAGAGGACATTTGATAATTTTTCTAATTCAATTACTCTCATTAAATGGATAATGATTTATCTGTGTGTTTGGATAAGAAGTTTTCCCTATACATCCCAAGAATTAAATGACAGAGTGGCTGTGTGGGCAAGGAACCCTCCATTACATGTGGCCAAACAAGAATGTTTAATTGGTTGCTTCGAGGCCAGTTATTGTCAAATCCTTCTGATGAAGAGACCTATGCATGTAAAACACAAACCAAGAGGCTGAATGGCCTCAAAAGCCTTTTTGCACTGAGGTTGCTAGTTTAAAGCCGGTTCCAGTCAAGAATAATTGAACTCAGTTCAAATTAGATTGTTGCTCCTTAGCTCCGTGAAATGAGGTAGATGATCACAGTCCGTTTCCTATTAGCCTAACTGTCTGCTTTACTAAAACCACCTGCACAATTGAAACTAATTGGTGTCCTCAATAGCAGTATCAACAAAGAGGATACAATTAAATAGTAAGGGATTATGAACTGTATCCTCCCCTGAAAGACATGATACCTTTAGACACTGGCAGAGAGCAAACTCACCCAGCTGGCACTTGGAGTAGGCTGGCATTTACACCAAAGGGTAAGTCAAGATCAGTCAAGATCCAGTCACAAGCAGAAATGTAAGTTTATGCACAAATGAGCATTAATAAGGATATATTGATTCGGCTAGAATTTAGGCAGGCCTAAAGCAGTGGAAAACACATACTACTCTATTTGAAATGAATGGGTCGAAGTGATATGAACCCTGGAGCTATGAAAAGGCCATCAGACACAAATCTCATGAGGGACTCTGTAAACTCCCTTTCCTCCAGGGACTCATGTACTCAGTGCAGCAATAAAAAGCAACTGACATTGACTCATAGAGCAGCATATTTAGAGCAGGCTGAGAATACACCAACACTGTGCTGCTGCTGGTAAGGGCAACCTCTGACCGAGAAGCGGGCTACTTTCACTAGCCAGTGGCAGCCAGACAGCAGAAGTCTGGTGCACTCATGGCAGAAACAGTTCCTCCTCTAAGTTCTCACTGCTGTTGTTAATGAACATTACTTTACATTAGGGCTACAAAGATGATCAAGTGAATGGAGCACCACTCTTATAAGGAAAGGCTGAAAGATCTAGGTCTGTTTAGCCTGGAGTGAGAAAGGATCTCATCAATGCTTATAAATATCTAAAGGGTGAGTATAAAGAGGATGAGGCCAGGCTCTTTCCAGCAATGCCCAATAACAGGACAAGGAGCAATGGGCACACACTGGAACACAGGAAAAACCATGTCAACATGAGGAATAATTCTTTACTTTGAGGGTGAAAGAGCACAGGAACAGGCTGCCAGAGAGGCTGCAGAGTCTTCTCTGGAGATATCCAAAACCTACCCAAATGTATTCCTGTCCAGCCTGCTATAGGTGAATCTGCTTTGGCCGGGAGGTTGGAGTAAATGATCTCCAAAGGTGCCTTCCAACCCCTACCATTTTGTGATTCTGTGAAAAGGATTTATCCTAAAGACACTGGAGCATTGGTTCCACCCTTCTCCAAACCTGCTGTTCTCTTATACTCCTCTTTTCACTGCTTGCCCAGACTTCTGCTACTGCCTTCCCACATCTCAGCCCTCCTAGGCAACATGTGCAGCTCTGCTGAACCATCCTCACACCATTTGCTGGCTTCCTTGAGAAAGGGTGCTCTCTGTGGATTTCAGGGTTTCTGCCACTGCTCTTTCATTCCCTTTTCCTTTGAGATACCCCTGCCATCTCCTAACCTGATCTCCTACTGCCAGCTCAGCTGGTGGATCACCTGCTATCAGTGCCCAGGATGCACAATCTTTCAATAACCAAAACTAGCACTATCCATTTGATTAGCTTCTTCAGACAACTGTCTCATGTATAAAGACAATGCTGCATGAAGAATGTTGCATGTAGAGATTGGAGGTAAGGTGACTGGGATCTGGGTGAACTGTGTGCTCTTCTCTCTTTAGTTAAAAGCACTCAAGTCCGGCCAGTTGCATTCATCTTACGCTGCTCCGCTGCTCCTCAAAGAGCAGTGTGTGTGGATGGCACAAGCATGTCATTCAAGGGGTGGATCTTAAGGAATTGTTCTGTAAACTCATTAAAAACATGCTTTTATTGGCTTTTACAGATATATGAGCAACTGTGCTTCTGTTATTCTTTTTCTATGGCTGTTGGTACTTTGAATTTCTACAGGGTGCTTTTTTCTAAGGACTGTAAAATTATTAGCAGGCACCAACAAAGAATACTTCATACCACGGCTAGGAGGAAGAGAAATAAAACTTTTCTGCTTGGGTAGCTATTTCTCCCTCACTCCAGTCCAGTTTGGAGTTCAGATCATCAACTCCAGAGCAAGGACTGAATGCCAGGCTTCCTTCCCTGCACACTAACAAATATTAAACACTTGCTCTAGGCTTACTTAGTGCCTCAGAGGGGCTGATGTTCTGACACAGCAGAGACAATAATTTACTGTATTGTTCTGCTAAGAAATATGACAGTTCAAAGCATACTACTTTGTGCTTCTTCAGATTTTCCTGTGTTCATTCAATAGGGAATTGTTACTCATCCACAACCTTTGTTCAATAACATAAAATATCTGTAACACAGCTGGAGTGATATCTGTCGATGTATTGACATGCACAAACCATGAAGTAGCTCAAAATAAATTGCTGAAAGTGTAAAAAACAGCTTCTGATTCCAAATAATGACTATGCAAGACAATGGTTGCTCTCAGAGATTGGTTTAAGATGCATCAGGCATGCAGAGCTCTATAGGATGCACATGAAGGCCAGATTTCTCAGAAGTGGTGAGAGTGCACACCTGCTCCTGATGTGACTCTTCCAGTCAAATTTTCAGATGACTCATTTAGCAAACTGAGCTGCTTTGAAAGTCCAGCCCCAGATGTGGGTGAGAAATTGATTTTAAGCCCCCACTTTTCTTTATAAAAATGAGAGATTGAGAGCAGAAGCCAAAGGTCAACTGCAAATTGATTTTCCTTAAAAAATAATAAAAAAATATCTGCACTTCTGAAGAGGTGTTGTAGTAAGCACCTGTAGATTTTCACTTACATCCACTCAGTGATTTTACTAGGATGGAGTTTTCTAAAGTATAATTCTGATCCTAATCATCACACATATAAAAATTTTTGAGTAAAAAGAAAAAAAGTAGATCACCAAAACCAGGAAAAAACATTAAAAAATGCCTAGGCTTGAACATTAAATATCCCCCGTATGAATTAAAAGTGAATGTCTCTACAACTCTACAACAGTGTATCCACCTTTATTTCTTTAGACCTGAACATGATTTCCTTCTCAGCTGACAGTTTCTTTCGTCTACCCTGCAGTGAATGTAGATTGTATCCTCTTGGTGGATCATTTTGGTGTTAGCAAAGAGATAAACAATGGTATCAGTAGTGAAAGTATGAGTCAGCTGTGGCAATGTTCCTGCTACTTGGAATTTTGCATGGGCAACAACTGATGATTTATTTCTCAAAGACAGAGTCTGCAGGCAATAACAACTTAAAGCTCTCCATTCATTTCCTAAAGCAGAGCAGAAAAAGAAAGGCATAGCATTACAGATCTAACATCCACTTTTTTCTTTAATTGCTTTATAGAGTAAAAACTTCCCTCTACCACAGTTACCAAACTATTTTCCCCCAACCATCAGATGTGTGACTTGAGTTTAATCAGATCAGAACAGATAAGAGGATAAGTTATCTATACTCATATTTTCATTTTTTTTAAAAAAAAAAAAGTAAAAAAATACTACTGGTATGGCAGGTACATTTATACTAGCACAGTAAAAATGTATTTTTAAAAGATTCCTGTGTTCTTGTTTTCATCTTACAATAAAACATGAACAAAAAGACAGGATTATCTAAAACTAAGACTTAGAGGGCTGATAAAAGCAAATACATTTCATTGAAATACATCTTTATTCGGGATCTTACTAGGAGATCATACATCACTTTGCAGCTATAGTTGCAGCCTTTGTGAAATTACTAACCAAAGAAAATCTACACAAAGCTTTCCCTAGCATACTGATATTCATGTTTAGTGAATGTATATATACCATTACTCAAGTCTATCCTTCACTTTAAGTCCTTGTTTAAGAAAAATGCACGGAAGTCTAATTGTTCTTTTAAGGAGGCCAGGAGACAGGGTAGCAAAAAAACTCTGATCAACTGTTTCAATTTAAAGAGCATGCAGTAAAACCATTACAAAATAGAGTTATGTGTCTTTAGAATACACGGTAATAAATAAATTAAATCACGCAGAACAAATAGCACCAGCTGCTTCACAGATAAATATAGAAACTTGTAAATATAAAGGATAAACTACTTCAATCCGAAATAAAAAGAAAGAAAACAGTAAGAGGCAGTGAAATGTTGTCTTAGTCTCAAAAGCCTTATGTTTCCCATTTATTTTGTACTGAGTTCATTTACTTTTCCCTCATGCTCTTCCCTCTATGCACTTGGTGCATACTAAACAGTATAACATAAACTGTATTATGATGCATTTAAACCCGATGGTATCTAAGTTTACTTGTGGTTTTTAGAGACAGGGATAATATTAAGCTTTGGAAAATTCTTTCTTTTTTCCCTCTCCTCCCATTAGCATCTAAAATGTCATTTGTGAGTTGGCTTTCCCCACTCTTTATTGACCATTCTCATGGCAAAAGGAAGAAAGCTGAAAGATAATTAGATTTTTGAATCTGGGTGAGTAATTTTAAGAGCTTTGCAAGTTGCACTCCAGGATCTATTTTATGTCAAACTCAGATTTATCCATTCAGTATAAAGGGCTGCATATTACAAGACAGGATGGCTTAACTTCACAGGGTTATGGAAAGGCATGGGGGTGACATATTCAGAGCTTAATTATGTCAGCCTTAATTTGAGCTCCATCATCATAAATAAGCATAAGTCAACATGTTTAAAGTTGACAAAAGAGATCCTTCATTAAGCAAAGCAATGGATTTTTTGAAAAGATGACAGTTAACTGAAAATGAATGAAATGAGCCCATTTACACCAAGAAATGTACTCTTTAACCAAAAGCAAACCAAACAAACAACAAAAAATAAAACCAAACCGCAAAAAATCCTCATCTCATCAAAACTTATGAAAAGACTAGATTTCCAATTTTGTCATAAATAATTAAAAATATAAATAAAAACCCCAGACTTTTCTATAAAATGCCAGTTTGTAAAGGTCATAATATGTCCTTCATAAAATATCACCATGAACCCTGCGGATTACCATATCATCTTTGTACTTGCTACAAATAAAAGGTAAAAGAACAGAAAATCAACAATTTTGCCACAGAAAATGGTTACCTAGAAGAGTGGCGCTTTTCTGAGAAACTTGGTGTTGTGTGCAAAGAGTTACTGCTCATCTAAATTTGGTCATGACATGCAGCTGCCATATTCTTAGGTAGTGAATCACTTGAAGGAAGGCACCTATTAACTGGCTCTCTGAGCTGGAACAACTTGGATATCTTTCCATTTTACAGTTACGGTGATGTAAATGCTTTGACAGTGCTGCAATAGTAAGTCAGAAACTGTGAGAAGTTGGAGAAAAAGAATTATCTTACTGGAGGTTCAAACTTTCTCCCTGAGGCTTATTAATTTCCTTCATCCTAACTTGACTGCAAAATACCAAATTCCCCTCAACATGCTTTAATTTTCCTGGTTATATTAATTTATACCACCTCAAATATTTTTTCACATTCCTCAAAGCTTTCATTTTTCCTTTACTTATTAACTGCTATGAGGTTTTTGGTCCCTTCTCAGTACTTTTTCAGAACTTCTAATCTTTTCTAGACCCTCTAGACTTTTCACATCATTCTCGTCTTCTCAGTTCTTTCAGGTCTTCCAGTAACAAAAAAAGCATGATTCACCTCTCTAAACTTTAGCTATGCAAAATTTTAGCTGTCTAGATTGGTCACCCTTGAGTCGCTCTCTGCTCGCAGAAACAGGCAGATACAAAAGATGGCATGTCTGTTCTTAAGAGAGGGAGCTTATTTTGACGTGTCAATTAAGTTTTAGATGTGTCAAGTTAGGCAAGAAGGGTAGTACTGACAAGGCCTATATTTGACCAGATCCAACCCTTCACCATTTTTGCACACCATATTTGCAATTGTGGTTGTAAAATGGGGCTATAAACACACTATAGGGAAAGTTAGATGCCAAAATGTTTAATTCATTTCTTTGGAGTATTTTTATAATGCACTTCTTTAGTGCAAACAGCTCAGCTTTCATTGCCTTGTTTTGCTCCCGTATCAGATTACAAATTCGTGTCTAATTTGCTGTTCTCTCTTTTCCCCAAGGTCCCTTTTAGCTTTACTGCTCTTTCCATTCCACTTAATATATGTTTTCCAGTTTTATTTTCTCCTGCATGCTTTAATTCTCATTTCTGCCAGCTGAAACTCTGTTTTACTGTATTGGAACCCTTAGGCCTTTTTTCCCTCATGTCCCTTCACAATGTAGCTCATGTTCTTGAGAACACACTAAAAGAACTACGTATCTTGATCCTCTTTCCAAACTAGATTCTCTTCTAATCAAGATATTATACAGGTTTGGTAAAATGCTCAAATGCTGTTGTTGTTGTTGGAAGGTGAAGTTTTTGACGGAAATCGTTATCAAAACTACTTTTATCAAAATTCATTACATCACAGGCAAGCAGGGCAGGGCAAAACATTTCTGACCAGTTCTAATTCCCATTTATTTTTCAGCAGCAGACTGGTTTATTTGCTGTAATATGCTAAAATTTCTAGTGACAGCTGGAATGTGGGTTTAGACAGCCTTTGCACTGTAAAGTTCATTTTTGCAACAGGGAATAGGAGAAGTTGTTTACCCCACTCTGTAGAAGAAAGTTTTAAACAAGAAAAGTCAAGAAAATCAGAACTGAGAAAATCTAGTGGGCGTAAAAGGCAGTGTTCTTTTCACAGTTTTCATCCTTCCTATCATAGAATCATAGAATCATATAATGGCTAGAGTTGGAAGGGACCTTAAAGATCATCAAGTTCCAACCCCCCTGCCATGGGCAGGGACACCTCTCCCTAGAGCACGTTGCTCAAAGCCCCATCCAACCTGGCCTTAAACACTTCCAGGGATGGGGCATCAACAACTTCCCTGGGCAACCTGTTCCAGTGCATCACAGGGAAAAGTCTGTTAGTCAAGTCCAAACATACGTTCATGGTCTTTGCCTGTCATTTTGGAGTCCTTTGACAAATCTCAAGAGCAAAAGGTCAGAATTATTTCCTATTGTATTCACAACTTCATGATATTTCGTGGGGGAAGTTTATGAAAAGCATCAGGAATACTGCAAATCATAATTTTGCATTGTGGTATCATCACACTCACGCAACACGGAGATGAGATCTGGAAATTATGGTGTATCTATTGACAATGTTGCTGCTTCGCTGTGGACCTCTGATGAACAGACAGTGGACAGTATTTAACACACTATCTGTGATATTTTACAGAATTTCACAGAAGGGATTTTTTTTATTCCTCTGCCACATACCTGCTAGAGTTTTATTTTTTTAATGTGTTAGCTGTTTCAAATATATTTGAGTTGTCACAAATATCTCTCTAGCTTTTCAGATCTACATCATCTCTACTGATGCAAATCATAAGAAACCTAGTTGTATAGTCCAGCTCTGAGATCTTACTTTATGCGGGAAGGGGATTTGTTTGTTTTTTGGATTTGAGGCTCAAAGCAGTACTAAAGGCAGGTGTCATAGACAAGTACTACACAATTTTCTCTTTTCAGCTTTGTCAATAAATTTAATGATTAAGCTAGTCTCCATGGGATCCTTGTACAAGTCTTTGTAGGAGCAAAGACTTGCCATTGAGAAATACTGATTATGTTGTATTCTCTTTTCTCCCCTGATGCCTCAAAATCAAAGGTGAAGCTCCCATTTAATGTGACATCCCTTGCCTATATAATCCTACAGCAAGGTGGGGAGTACCAATGTGAAGAAAGATGAAGGTTATTATGAAGCAGAAAGCCCATAAGAAAATGGTTACAGAATTATAAAATTAAGGAATGCATATGACTTGTTTGTTTCCAATCTTAACAGTAACTTTTATTTTCTTAAAAAGTTGAATTTAAACATTCTATTTAAAATAGGCAAGATGATTACCTTATTTAAGAGCAAAGAATGTGAGAAATCAGCCAACTCATAGAGTCCACTTTCTCAAATTTCAGGCAGCTATGTAACAGCTGCCTGGTTTTAAAGAGGTCCAAGAACATCTGTGCTGTGTGCTAAGGGATAAAAAAATCTTCCCAAAACCCTATCAGAAAGCCAAGACCGGTGATCAGGGCACATCAAGCAGACATTTCAAGATGTAATGCCATTAAAGGTACAATTTCATGCTGTCTGTGTC
Organism: Thinocorus orbignyianus; assembly: GCA_013400375.1. NCBI lineage: Eukaryota > Metazoa > Chordata > Aves > Ciconiiformes > Thinocoridae > Thinocorus > Thinocorus orbignyianus. Next base: position 143,595 of record VXBW01005789.1, on the reverse strand, counting down.
TACTTGATCACCTCCAAGGCTTCAGAGAACAGTAAATGCAGATCCCAGAAGCCAAGATAGGAAACTGATAGCTGATTTCTAACCAGTACTGAATAGAAACTCAGCAACATGGATAAGATGCTAGAATTTTCTGGCAATAGCATTTCTAAGGGACTATTTGGGAATGCTGACACACCATCTATCTGAAAACTGTCATTGCAGACTTATGCCCTGGGAAAAAGTGACTTCCCAGGATCCTATGACAAATTTCACTGTGAAATCTTCTACTTAATTATGTAATCCCTTTCTTGAGCATATCACATTGCTTTTAAAACTATTTAAATTGTTTAATTCCCTCCCCCTTTGTCAGACAGTTCCAGAAATGTACTTCTTGGATGGTTAAGGAGCCTTTTTCCAGTTTTCCCTCTAAATTTATTCATGGCCAATATATAAGAATTTGATCTTATGCCAATACCATCCTTTACCTTGAATAATAATTCTTCTTGCTTGATATTTACCTTAATAGTACGTCATTCATTCATTTAATTCATTCACTTTAAAATAATCTTAATAAATGTGAAAGTGTTGTAGCTGTAAAATGAAAATGCACTATGATGACCTTTACTAGAGTCTGGCACTAGCCTGATTTTATTAAGTATCAGAAATGTTATAACAGATATTAAAATGTAGTGACATTCCCACATTATGCAAATCTATATGGACTCATTTATATTCTTCTTGTCTTTCCTGCTCCATCTTTTCCTATACAGTTTAGTTTTAAAAATGAAGAAGTTTTAATATTAAGTCTAGATATTTAGAAAAGCATTTACATCTTCACGTCTGCAAATAAAAGATAGGAAAGGACAGTATGGTGGCTTATGTGACTGATCAGCTATTTCTGTAGTCTCTCTTTCAGGTAAGTAACTATCACAGTTGTCTCTACAAATTAGTTACTTTAAATACAGACATTTGGCACCTATTCAGAAGAGAGATGGAAACCTGGACCATGCAATTAATAAGTCTGCACGAATCTGTCAATGCTATTAATATGTTCAGAAGACTAAGTAACAGCAGCAAACTACTGACTTTCTGCTTTTGCTTTCCTGTGGTTAGTGCACTTACACTGAAAAATTTTATCTCACCTATATACCTATATGAGTTCAGTGTATCACATTTCTGACCTGTGACTTCTGTAACATCAGTGCTGTCAAGTTTGCCTATAATAGCATACAGGAATAATAGTAATATCAGTAAAACAGTTTAGTGAGAAGATCTGTTTCTCTGCCTCAGAAGATAACAAAACCTGGGTTTTATGAGGGTATGAAATGATAAGAAAGATTAAGATGAAGTCTTAAGGCCACTGTTTGGCCTTGGAGTCAGAACACAAACATGCATTGTCAAGAAATTCTGGCCACACCGCAGCCTTTGACTGTAATATTGCTCCTTGTATTGAGAGCAGAATGGTGTGTATATTAAGACAAGACAACTTAATCAATATACATGATTTCTAGGACATCTTCAGAGTCACGGAGCCACAGAATGGTTGAGGTTTGAAGGGACCTCTGAAGGTCATCTAGTACAATCCTGTGCTCAAGCAAGGCCTAGGATGCTCAGGGCCAAGTCCAGAAGACTTTTTAATATGTCTATGGATGGAGACTCCACAACTTCCCTAGGCAACCTGTGTGTTTTCTCACTTGCACAGTAAAAAAAAAAAAAAAAAAAAGTGTTTCCTGTGTTTCTGTTTGTGCCCATTGCTTCTTGTCCTGATCTTCATACTCTTGGTTCAAAGCATCCTCGTTGCAGCTTTGTGATCTGTAACAGGTGTGAGGAACAGATGCTTGAAACTCTTTTGACTGCTTAAAACTCTTTTGACTGCTAGTAAAATGTTGCTGTTCTCCATATGCAAGTTTTCAGCTTTCTCAATAGGCACGTTCCTCCAAGCTACAGATGTGAGCCTGAATACAACTGCAGCATTGCTGGCCACGTGCCCTTGGCGTTCTATTGAGTTATGCTCATTGTATCTAGCAGGCACTTTATTTTTCTTCCTATGTAGAACTATTGCTAGACCATAAACTGAACAGACAAATGGACCTTGCTACCTTTTAGTGGCAGAGAGCATTCATGGAGGAAAAAATTAAGTGTGTTTTGAGCTGGAAGAGTTTTATGTAAAGGACAAAAGATTAGCCCTCTAACCCATATGATCCTCTAGCAAAGGAATCAGCAATTACTATGTGCCCAAATGGTTAGGCATGTAACATAGTAATGCTGATAGAGGAAATTGCTCTGGCATCAGCTGAGTTTTCTGCTTATACATTCTATAGTGTCTCTTCAATAATACAGAAGCAGCACGTAACATGCCTTTCAGCACAGGGTTCACCTATGAAGTACTGTACTTCCAAAAAATCTTTTTACAGGCAGTCAAAGCCTTTATTATTAGTCTATTGCAACATGATATTTTCAGCTATTAAATGTCAAACTGCAAATTCATAATCATAAATAGGTGATTTTAATTATCATGTTTTGTTCATAAGTGAGACTATTTATAAAAAGACAATTTATTTATAAATAAATCTGAACTTGTTTATTTAGATGGAAGAGCATTATGTGACTTAATAAAAACTACTCAACTGATTTCCACAAAACCCTTGGAAATAAAGACTGTTAAATCATTAACGCCCACAACAGCAAGCCATTCTGAACTTTAGGAATGCTACAGAGTGGCTTAATTACTCTTGGCTACAAATAATCAGCTCACAGCCCTGAGATTTGTGCGATGTATTATAGTTGCTGTGTGTAGACATTCATCTATCCACATTTGCTAACATTCAAAGCACTGTGCAGTCTGTTAAAAATGATCTATACTGACTTACCCTCATTACTCAAGCCATGAGGCATTCAAGATTTCCAAGATTTCTTGTGAAACTGTGTTGTACTTGCCACTGTACCATCCTACAGGGATTTTACCATCATTTGTCTGCATTTACAGCTTTATCATTTCTGCACATAAAAATATTGTCCTTGGTTGCCCTGAGAAATAAATATTGAACTGATGAGATATGCAGTATAGCTGTTTTTCCTGGGAATCCTAAAGTGTTTAATAAATTTCCGTGTGTTCTGTGTAACATAATGAATCAGCTTTATTCAGACATAAAATGACATTGTGGCTTCCCATGTTTTCCTTACAGCACAATCATTCTTAATTTTTTCAATAATCATTTTATTCTTTCTAAAATTCGTTCTCCTCTTCTAACTTCTCAGGTTCTTATTTGCCAGGAGGGAAATGGAGGGTATTTTTCAGCCCACAACACCAGCCTTGGAGGATCCCTGGCCCCACTCTGAGAGCTACTCTCTACGAATATCTCAGGGCACATTCCCAATAAGCATTTGTGTAATTGCTCCAGGAGACCATATTATTTATTATTTTTCAAACAAAATGTCAGTTATAATCATCCAGAATATTATCAAGCTGTCATGTTTGCAATATGTCGTGAAAATAAATATTTTCATATTGCCATCCCTTGGTATTTGAGTGAGGTAATAACACTATCATTTTCTTTGAAATCTCCACAGTATTTATTCTGCTTTGTTATGATTCAGACCAAACACATTACATATAAACTAAACACTTAAGTATATTGTTTAAGAGACTAATACTACCTTTCAGTTTATCTTGCAAACAAAATCTTTTTTGGTGGTAATTCCTTTCTTCAGATGATGCTCTCACATGGGAAGAATACTTAAAACCTCATCAGGTTCTGAAAATGCACAAAGGAAATACTACTGGTTTTGAGGCAGAAAGAGAAGAGGCATCATGAAACAAACTGTCTACGCTCTGGAAATATTTTCAAAGTACAGTAAGGCACTCAGGACTGAAAAAAAAAAAAAAAAAAACGTCCTAATTGTAGATCCTTTCCTTGCCATCAAATCTTTTAAGGAGCAAAACCCAACCAAGTAAAAGAGCCCACAGTCCATCCTCTACCTATATCAATTTTCTTTTTGCTTCCTTTTGTTTTGTTAGGTCCAAGATGATTTTGTTAAATATAACTATTCTGCTTATTTACACCGCTTAACACATTGTTCCAGGTACCCAGAAGTGCACCTACTTTGGCAAGTACTGACTCTGCCTTTATAATAGATGCTTCAGCTTTCACATCTGTATAGAAAAATTGAAATAACATTTGAGTTAAACATTTACAATTTGGTTTTTATATGGTACATTTCCACTAACCAAACCTCCTTCTTAACAGGAGCAATCTACAACTGCTACTGTACCAGTTCATAATTTCAGTTTCCTTCTGGATATCCTCATTGGCATATACCCTCTCGGCAGGGTATACAAATTAATTCTGCTTTTCAAGTCTTTTGCATCATAATAGAATGCTTGAGTAGGGATATGCTGGATTCTCATTAGATTGCTTTTCATAACTAATATTATCTTGCCTGGGATGCTAGACAGCCTTTTGGTTTCTGCCAGTGTGTCAATAAAATGTGAAATGTCTAGTGCATTATCGTAGTGCCTTTAGATGTCCAAATTTTCTCATAACAAAGTTAGTGGCAGATGCAAACAAGGAGATTATGTCTCCCTCACTTCTGTGTCCACAGTCTCAGTGATAATGGCTGCAATTAATGCATTTTCAACTGCTGTCAACTGCAGTTTTGGCCCTAGAACAAGGCCTAGGAGCAGCTCCATCTTTGTTTCCAAATATATGAGAACTAGCCCTAGGAACATATCACTTATTCCTTTGCATTTCTGCAGTCGTGAAAATTGGGCAATGTATGCTGTGCTAATAGAAAAAATGATTTAACAAAAAAAACCCAAAACACGCACAACCAAACAAACAAAAAAAAAACCCATAACAAAAAGAAATAAGGCTAAAACTGGCCAGAGTATGCCATTGTCAAAGTTTTTTTTCTCATTAGAAATTCTCATTCTATATTTGTACTTATTTTAACTTCAGGGTTCTTTATGGCATATGCAACATTACAAATAATGCTGCTCTGACGTTGTCAGTGGTGCTTTTAGCATATTGCTGAAGCTCAACTGCTATTCTAATGCTTCGGGGGAGGGTGGTAAGGAGAAGCAGATATATTGTTTTGCAAAGAAATACTGAAATGTTTACTTTCTGCTTTATTTTAAAATTTATTGCATTTTAAAGTATAAGAATAACCCCATGCACATCTATACATAAGAAAGAGCTTTTTATCATCAGGTTGGTCAAACATCAGAACAGGATACGTAGAGAGGATTTGGAGTCTCCCTACTTGGCGACATTCAAAAGACATCTGGACGTGGTTCTGACAAACCCTCTATAGCTGATCTCTCTTTAAGCACAGTGGTTGTACTAGAAGATATCAGAGGTCCCTGCTGACTTCAGCTATCCTGTGATTCTGTAGTTTATAGCATGCTGAGTATAATACCCATTAATTCACTGACTCCTAAAGAGTACTGATTTGTTTGCAATATGTGCTGGAGGGTCTGAGGGTAGCAAGAGAGGGAAACCACTTTGCCATTTTCTTCTTGAAACTGTTAGTTTAAAGAAAATTCTTATTAAAGTACGTTTTATACAACACATTTTTCTATTGACAGAGAGTATATGGTGCCAAGTTTGAATAAATTAAAAGAGTAATAACTCTGAATTAAAATCCTCTGTCTTACAACACTACTCAGAGGTGTGCATTGCATATGTAAGCCAAACTAAACACGATCTTTCTTCGCTTGTGGAACCATCTTCTGTTCTCTCATGGATATCTTCACCTGGGTGTTTCACTGCTTTGGAGTGGCCTCAGAATTGCTACTCTGGACCAAATACCCAAAGTGCAAGTTGAACATGGACTTGCAAATAGGTACAGGGATAAAAGCAGGGTACAATGTCATATAATATAGAATTCTACTGTGAAATAAAGATTCTAATTTAGCAGAAAGGACAAAGTCTAGCTTGGTTACACCAGTGTAACTCTGTATTAACAATATACTTTCTACAAATGTGTAGATACGT
>VXBW01005789.1:102938-134526 GCA_013400375.1 Thinocorus orbignyianus | reverse complement strand
AAAAAAAAAAAAAAAGTTACAGATAAACAGAAAACACAGTACTCTAGGCCATCACATTTCTGACAGTCAGAGCACAACAAGGTTCCCAATGGGCTACAGAGCAAGGAGTGTTTCACATTACTAGGACTATGGATTTGCTGACATCTTTAAGGAAATTATGCAGATTCTAGCTGTACATGCTCCCTGATGGCTGCAAGCTCATACAAATTGCATCTTTCTGAGTTAAGCTTCTGCTCTGTCCTTGTTCTTAAAAAGCACAGAGAGATTTTACTTAAAGGGAATCAATTAAGTTAAATTGTCTTCCCCTGTTTCCACGTTTCTTAATCTGAAAATCCCAGATATTTGCTACATTTTCAGAAATCCTTTTTCAGGATAGGAATGGTAGATGTGATGTAATAAAATATAGAAAAACAGACAATTTTTCTGCTCAAACAACCTGGCACCGGATACTGAAACCCTAAGAGGCTGGACCTACTCTGAAGTTTGCTCACATGAACACTACACAGTTCAACACCAGATACTACAAGGAGGTGATCTGAGGCGTATCTCCTGAGACAAAAGGCTATGGAGCAGAAAAGCCTTATGAAGAAGGGAAAACTTAGGATGAAACTTACATTTTGTGGGGTTTTTTTGAGAATTTCTGCTTCCATCCATCTTCCTGATATGCAACTGTAAGTGGTAGAATTAATACTCGCTCCATTCCAACTCTATGGATAAAAATCAAACAGATTATTTAGCCTACATTTTTCGTAAAACTTAATGAACACAGTTCCCCAATATTTGCCTTGTAAACAACCACAAAACCACTCATTTTTCAGATTTTCATGATGAATATTATTGTGTCACTTTAGTCCACCCACCTTCTGCAAAGACAGATAATTTGACCTAACAAGGAAAAGAATTTGAACATAAACCAGAGTTCATGCATGAAGGGAAAATCACTAAGGAAACCAAATTTATGATCACTGTATTGTGAATAAATAGCTCTTTGATACATACCATAGAATGAAATAAATACATCAACTAGTTCGTTAAGACTTATTGCACAGGTAAATACAACACATGCTAAAAGACTGAATTCTTACTGTGGACAAAAAATGATTTGCCATTAACACTCAGCAAACCTCTCTGTTGAAGCAACATTAAAATATTCTTACACATCCTGACCTACAGTCATCTGTCAAAGTGGTCTGTAAATCGTTATTTCTTGATCATGACACTATGGCTAGACCTTCCATTTCACTGATGTTATCAGTGGCTGAGATTGGGGTCAGCTCCAGAGCAAAAGACTCTTACTGAAAACAATTCCTGGCTGAACTGGGTAATGCACAAAGACAGTGAGAGGCTTTAATGATCAAAACTGACACCCTGAGCTGCACTTTGAAGAGGCAGCAGGTTATTTAGGGTCTGATATATGAAGAGTAGATGCTGACTGCATCAAACAACATAATTTCTGGGCAGGCCCATCCATTGAGATAACAGTGGCCTTCACTCTGCTTTCCCAGGACTGGCCTAACATAAAGCAGAATGACTAACTCGCTCACCACACAGTTCCCCAGCAGCGATGTACTGTTCCCACAGCCCTGTGCTGCTCTTTGGTCTCTCTTCTCAGCAGGAAAGAAGTGATGCCATCTTTGCTCTGGGGGCAACCACAGGTGTTTTCTCTATGCGCTTTCAAGGCCAGCTTGGATGGGGCTTTGAGTAACCTGTTCTAGTAGCAGGTATCCTGGCCCACAGCAGGGGGGTTGGGAATAAGTCTTTAAGGGCCCTTCCAGCAGAAACCATTCTATGATTCTGTGATTCTCTACTGAGGGAGTGGGCACAGGAAAAACCCTCTCCTTCTCCCCCAAGCAGGTTCCAGAGCAGAGCCTGGCAGCAGCACTGATTTGGGACCACAACTTGGACATGTGCAGCTCTGACATTGTCATAAGCCACCCTAAACTCTCTGGAAGAAGAAGTCCTAGAAGAAGGGGTTCCCCTTGTTCCTGGGAATTCATGCAGCTATGTGAAAACTCATTTTTATCATAACAAAAAAACCAACAGCAAACAATGAAAAAAATATGTTAATCTGGTATCCCTTATGCTTGTACTGTATAAATACCATAAAATTCAATTTTCAAATGCTTTAGCACAACATGACTTGGGAAGCCCAATTCAGATTTTTGAACATTTGGGTGTGCACAAGATAGACAGCAGGGCAGTGGCTTGGAGTTTGCCGCAGAGAAATTTGTGCTGATATGACTGAAACAGAAAATTAGTTTGTGTGGAGGCAGTGCTGAGATGCTGTTAGAAGAAGCTGGGGGCTCTGACAGACCGGTAAGTGGGGCTGAGGGCATTATCACCCCATCTGTCCACCTCCCCCTTTCTCTCCAAAGTCAACGTTCCCATAGCAGGGGCATCAGAGGCAAATGTACCTGCTGCTCAGCAGAGATCACACTCTCAGCTCATCAGCGCTTCAAGCTGCAAAGCCACCTGACAGCTGCAGCAAAGGAGCAGATCACGGTGGCTTCTGTCACCCTGCTCCAGGGTAGCAGCTCCCAGCAGCACAGGGCAGAGGGGAGCTGAGGGTGGTAACACCTTGGATCATGGCTGCTCAGTCTGACAGAGCCCATCTGTCAAAACCCAAAGTGAGAAAGAGAGATAGATTACACAGGAACTATGGTTGTATTAAGGGGATATGTAAAGTCAGGCTTTCCCAGGAAAAATTATGTAATTAAGTCAGTTACCGTGCTTGGTATTTGTGCACAGTATCTGTGGCAGCACGTTCAATTAAAATTAAATAACAGAAAATAAATCTCAGGTGGAGCACTGCCTGGATAAGTGCCCAAGCAGGAAGTAGAGTTGTATTGTCTGAACTATTTATGTTTATGAGCAATTCATGAAACAGATATTTCTGTTGATTCTGCACTTTTCACTGATAATTACAGAACATTTTGGGGGTGAGGAGCAGCCGCTAATTGAAACAAATTTTCCACTCCAAACAAACAGGAGGTAAAAATAACCCTGTATCTTATCAAATTTTTAAGGAGAGAAGACTGTTTAAAAATTAATTGTCTGTTTCTCATCTATTCTGAGGGGTTTTTTGGTATTTTAACTATGATTTATAATACTTTAAAGTGCACATACTTTGAAGTCCCTACCCATTGCCAGAACAGACGAAAGAGACCCTTGCATAAAACACGGCTTTGACTGCCAACACAGTTTTAAACAAAAGCAGTCACTGGAATGTGGGTCCTGTCATGCTTTCCAGTTTTTCTACGTGATTTTTACATAAACCCAGGCAAGCCACATCACCTCTCACTGCTTTATCCGTGAGGACAGGGAGACACGGAAAGTCAATATAGTCTTTCCTTACCTTAGCAGGATATTGACAAGAGACAATATAAAGAATGGGCATGTCTTTACACATGGTTATGTCTATAGTAGTAAATTAAACAAAGTCAAGACACAGGTCAAGTGCTGATCTGCAACTCTCCATTCAGTTAAGCTGGTTTTGGTCCCTAGCACTGGTTTTGGCTTTGCTGACTCAAACATTGCCTAGGAAAGGCTCAGGAGTAGTAAAAGCCAGGGACCTCTCTCCACTGCCAGCCTGGGCATTGCAGTCCTGTTTTATGGGAGAAGCAGAGCAGGTTCTGGCTGGACACATACCATGCAGCACCAGCTCATCTTAAGACTGGAGACCTGCCCCTGCCTGTTTTATTTACTAGTATAGACATAGTCTGCAAAAACCTCTGATAAAGGGACATAGCTTCAACAATAAAAAACCAGATTGATGATACAAGTCAAACACAGTGTTCCTTGACAATCTGACCTGCAATTAGATCCACACAGACAGTTTCTTGGCTGAAGTCTTCAGGACATGAACAATGTCTTGCAATTACAGCCATAGCCTTTGCAGGGTCTGATTCTGTTGACACATGCTTTTCAAATGATTTTCTGTAAAGACTAGACTCGGGGTCAATGACACAAAACTCAATAGCACAACTTCCATCTCTCTAGCAAAGTGTGTGCTGTTGTGAGGACCTTCCTTATTTGTACATTTGTGTGAGTCAGGCAAGCCAGAATACCAAGAGGTCCCACAGAGCTGCAATCCAAACACATTGGACTGGGAAGCACACAGACTGGGAAACCTCTTCTCTAGCAAATATCTAATAAACAGGTTGTTGGAAGAATTTTTGGTGAAAGATATGGTTGTGTAACAAAGAACTCCACAAAGAGAGGAAGAGCAAAACTGGTTTAAAAAAATTCCTGATGGAAAATTCTGTCCTACTTAAATCAAAGCACTTTTGCAGGAATGTTTCCATCTGTAGATTTTACAAAAATAGTCTACTCATCCCTTTTCAATATATAGCTGAAACATTTCATTTTGAAAAATCCAGAGCATTCTCTTTCACTGCTAGTGATACTGTGTTTTATTGCAGAGTTTCTCAGAACTGACAGGCTGGGAGTTGCCTGAAGACAGCAACTGACTGTCCATTACTCTGCTTTTTAGGTACAATCAACTTAAATACAACATCCCTGGCAGAGATTTGTCTAATCTAGCCTCACAAGACTTTTTTTCATAAATTTTATCCTGCTTACCAGTCAAAAAGTTATTCCTAATATCTAGCATAAATTTACCTCATCTTTTTGGAAATATTATAGAAAAATGTCACCAGTCTCTCCCTTCCACCTGAATATGCACAGTAGGACAAACGACATCAAATCAAAGTGTTTGGTGCTTAAAATAAACAACCACATTTTATTTATAAAAAAAACCCACACTACATTTTGTCATTTTTCTATTCCCTAGATAATTTTACGGGATATTTTTCACAAGCAGGATCACAATCAGATGTTCATTTCAGTTTGACAGTTACGGCTAATCAGAATTTTCTGCAGAATGGCCATCCTCCCTTGCAGCTCTGTATTGTCTCTTAGTGATTAAATGTGTAAGACTACTTCAGTGTACATTCACAAATGTAAGCAGAGACTAGTGTGCTGAAGACACCCTAGGTGAGCTCTTAGATATAGCATAGACTGAGGAGGGAACAGAAATCAGGAGGACCACAAGAAAAGCATGCTACAGAAAATTGTTTTAGTATTCTTAAATCATGAAAACTTTTTACCACATCAAGAGTTGGGGCAGTAAGAACAACTGGGAAGTCTCTGCAAACAGACCTGAATGTTGACATACGGAGATTTGCTACTTATGTGCTTGCAACACAGGACACAGCTACCTTTTCCTTTTTTACTATCTACTGGGAGTGCTACATTTCCCAAATTAATGAAAATCAAGAGTTAAGTTAAACGACATAATAAATTCCAGACATTGATTTTTATGTTAGGAATCATCTTTATGCAAAGCATAATGTATCATCCTAAATGTCACTCATTCAGTAATGCTATTATAATGCTGCTCAGTGGTGGTGGTCAGGAAAAAGTTGTCCAGAGCATTTTGTGTCATTTTTTTCTCTACTACAGAAATGGACTGTAAGAGATTGCAGACACTGGCTGAGAGAAAAACTGGGAGACTATCAGAGTTTCTACCAGAGCTTGTTCAGTTGTGTGTGCTTTGTTCCTCTGCTCTTCTGTGTGCTCAAACACAATTCACCTCTCAAAATCAAAGGCAAATGGGCAGCTTTGGGGCCAGAATACCATAAAGGGTTTTGTAATGGGCAGCTCTAAACAATACTGATGGAGCACTGGGTGTATCACCACTAGCTCCCAGACCTGCCTTATGAAACGGTGCATAAAGGGTTTGCAAATGGGATTTGCAACGAGGCGGGGGCTGGTGAACTTTCCAGAGAAGCAACCTCCCTTTCCCAGCTCCACCCCAGCTCAGCCCAGGCAGGGACTAAGCAGACTCTGAGGGAAGACTGCCATCTGCTGAACTGCAGCCTTTCACTGGGCTGCCCTCCCAAACTCGGCTGTCAGCCTGGAGTCCCGTGTGTTCCCACCTACACTTTACTGCCCTCAGGAGATGGCCTTGGCCCTCTCCTGCCTTCCTTAAATCCCATGCCAGCAGTAGAAGCCTATGGAAATACCATCAAGGTCCAGAAACAGAAATCAAATCCCTCATGTATTTCCTGTTTTATAAATTTCTTATTTATATAGCAAGAAAAATAACAGCTAAGCCTACCTGTAGTGGTTGGATTGTTCTGGGGGTGATTAACTCGAAGATGTAGACATGCACATCTCTCAGCAGCACTGCAAAGGAATCATCCTTCTTCATAAAGAATAAGAAATTGATCTATCCTCTTCCAAGACTAGAAAGCATTACATCTGCTGAGCAACGTCCCTATTCATCAGAACAGTAACCTGCTGCTACATTATCTGGGCCGCAAGGGTGCTACAGTATTTTTTCATTTCATTACAATAAATTAGCTGCTTGGCTATTAACATGCTTCATGTTTAAGAGAGATAGTCACCAGCTCCTAAAGAATCAGAGCCAGTCTGTTACGTAAACTGTCCCTGAGTTCATTTAATTACTGCAGTGCCCAAGTGTTTAAATGAAACTTCCTCCTTCAGATATGCCCCATCAACACAGAGTGGAATCAATAAGGCTCATTTGAAGCAATTTACCCACCGTCATCTATATTCCAGGTAGCGCCTGCATTCATCTGGGTAGTATTAGTTTATCATATGTCTCTGAAGTATTTTCCTGTCGAACTTTCTCGTTCCGTGCTCATACAGATGAATGAACAGTGTCAAAACAATTTCAACATGTTTCATCTTTGAGGGAATTTCAGAGCTGGAAGTGGGAGGTGGGGGTGATTATCTAGGTCCATGAGGGCCATGGAACAAGGACAGCATTCTTTCTGATTGTCACAGACATACTTTAGTTGCTACTCAGCCTTCAGCCAGATTAACCTAAATAAGAGAAAAGAGCAATTTGCTGTATCATCCCAACAGTCTCTAAGGTCCTTCACTCAGCCAAGGCAGTTGCCTCCTCAGAGTCTCTGTGCCGCTTGAATGATATACACACAAAAAGAATTCTGCTTTGCATCACTACCTCAAATAACAGTGAAGAATTTGGAAAATGCAGTTCTAACTTGCTTGGGTATCAGTTTGGTATTGTTCAGTTGCTTCAGCTCTTTCCTATGTTCAGCAACTACAAAATATGCAGGAGATCAGGCAGTTGAAATCATCTTCATCAGCAGTTTTAATCTGAAAGAGAGGGGGATCGAGTAATAAAAGAGACAAACTGAAGTTTCTTAGCAGTCTGCTTGACTCACAGGGATCAGAGTGAAGGAGACATCTGTTCCCAAGTGACTATTTAAGAATTAACCTTTAAAGAGGGCATTTGCTAGATTGAAAAGAAATGAGAATTCATTACTTACAAAGAAGTAGCCCCGACTTATTCATATTCTCCTGGGGAGGCATCACTCCCTTAGAGAGGCTTCCTTTGACTTTCAGATGATTAGCTATCATTCAGTAATACCAATAAGTTCAAACACACATTTACTAACAAGAGTTGTCTCCTGCCTCCAATCCTGGCATCATGGGCTGTCCTACATACTTAATACAATTCCAGCTGAGCAAAAAGCTCATTTGAATTTCAACAGCCTGCGGCCACATCAAGAAACAAGCCATTTCAGGTTTCCAGGAATTTCTGGACAAGAAGCATGATACAGCTGTATAAATATGGAATAGCAATATGTAAAATATGCAACTGAGTATTTTAAATGATGCTTGTAACTCAAACTGATGCATCCACTTAATATGCAGCTTGATTGTCAGGACTTGTATCAATGAGATGGATTGGAGCAGACAAGAAGATGGCTGCTCCTTTCTAGAATTTAAAAAAAAGCACAGAAGAATTGTTTCAGTACCACAGAGACACTGCCAAGAGGTTGTTTTTCCATTGCACTAACGTATGCATAACAATTATAGAGAGGCTTTTTATTTGCTTGTTCCAGCTGTAGAATGCAATGCAGTACTTCTGCTTACACCATCATGTTCATGACTGTTGCAGAGGACAAAGACCTTTTGGAAATAACCCCCAAATTCAGCCAGAAGAAAATCCTGCCTTCATATCTCAAGTAAGCATCTGCATTGTGCAGTTAAGGTTACAGTAAACTGATTATTTTCTTTAGTTTAATTACAAATCAGAAAATCTACAGTCTTATTTTGGANTTTTTTTTTTTTTTACTGTGAAAAGAGCTTCTTGTTTCTTGAGCTCCTTCACAAACTCATAGAGCTGAATATTGATTTTGATCAGAATGTACTCAGTAGCAGATCCTGGTCTTGCAAAGAGATCAGTGCAAAAACATCCCTGTGCTTGGGGCAAAACCAGGAACCCCATTCAAGGGGAGATTAGCTACATCTTCTGCTCCTTTGTTTTAGAGAACTGGCTGATTTTGGACTAGGAAACAAAAATGAATAAATGCATTTCAAGTTCATTAACTTCCTTGCAATTTTGTATGGAAGAGGACAGTGCGCCTAATTTGTGAGGTTATCCTCGGTCTGTAACAACGAGATGCTTTCTAGGCAAAAATCTTCACCCCACAAAAAGTGTGCTTGATTGAGAGATTTAGTGGTAAGAAGACAACCCTTTCAGTTCTTGTGTTGGAGCTGTGAAGCCCAGAAATTCTCACAAACCAAACAGCAATGGGCAAGATAGGCAAGGAAACCCAATTACTTTCTTATATAGAAGTTGTTCTGATAACAAAAAGCTAAAACAGAATGAAAAGGAGACAAAGAGAAAGTCCATCCTGCGGGATTTTGAATGCCTTCTTTCCACTTAGTTCCCTGGGAGATAAGGATGTTCAGTAGCTCATATGTTTCTTGGGTTTTTCTATAGTGCATGTGTGGAACATTTGAAAAAAGAACACAACTTTTGCACGCTAGTGGTGTCAGCCCAGAACCTTTCCTGAGAAGGAGATTCACTTTGAAAAAACAATCACAAAACACCCACTGTTAAACAGTCCCTATACACAGTGGGATGGATTGAGTACAGCGTGTCAGCTTTAATTTTAAATGTGTCTGATTTCCAGTTGTTGTATCGTATTTTCCTGGCTATTTGTATAGGATTCTTTTCATTTTTCTTGTGTCAGTGCCCCAATTTTTAATTTCTTTAATTCTCATTAGGGTACGTGGGAGTTGATACAGTCCCATCATAATGTCAGGCATTTGCAAGTAAATAAGTATTTATGGACTTCGAAAAATTAAATTATGCAAATTTAGTTCAATAAATTGTGAAAAGATATATTATTCTCCACACTGCATTGTGTGCATCATCTTTAAAAAAATTCTTTTCAACTGATATTATGAGCTTGATAGAGCATAACACTTCCACAGGAACCATCACAGTTTAATTACGTGGCACCATATGTATTCCAAGTATTTCTGAAATGGGTAGAATTTGCAAAGGTAATGCATATCAAAACTGCTATGTGACCTGTGAAATAGCCAGTTTTCAGAGCTATATAGTAATTCCATCCAGAAAACATCAAAATGTTCTAAAAAAAAAAAAAAGGAGACAGCATTTGTGCACATTACACTGAAAGGAAAGGGTCCAGCATACGCAAGACCAAATGTCATTTGCCCACAGTCCTCATTATTCTGGAAGGACCAGGTTGCCTGCAGCCTGAATTGCACTGAGTCCAATAAGATCAGTTTTTACAGGGCAAGACGAATTTTAACCAGGAGGAATGAAATAGGGGCATTTTAGGAAAGAAGTGTGTACTGATTTCAAAACAGCTTGTCTTCAAGGTACAGGTATGTAATGGCGATGCCAACACTTATAAAGATGGAATGAATTCCATCTAGAATGAAACATTCTGAGTAAAGCATTTTTTTTAAATTAGAGAAACCAATAAAATCAAGATTAAAAAAAGGGGTGGAGGGGTGGTGTCTGCTAGAAATCTGTGCACTCTGCCCATCTTTCAAAAGATATAGCCACCAGCATTTTTAAACCAAGGCATGTGCCCAACTTCAGCCTTAAAGTGGGCCTGTTTTCAGAAGAGGTCTGGACACTCAGTTTTATCAATTTCATCAAAGAAGCTGAGAATAACAAAGTAACCTATTACTCTGGAAAATGCAGACCATTATACATCTCCTTTAAAAATTTAATTATGTTAAAAAAAATATCTTAGCTAATCAAAGTCATACAGGAAGTCTGTGCAGGGTGACTCATGCCTCCTTCTGCATTGTGCTGGCAGAAAAGGGAGCTGGTGGAGGCAATGCCTTCCCTCTCTCAGTGCAGTGCACTCATCTGGCAGCTGCAATGGACTCTGGCCACTCTGAATTCTGGCAGGGGAAGAGGCAGGGTGTGCCAGCATCTCACTTTGTTCAAGCCAGAAAAGTGACAGTAGAAGTACCTCAGCAAGAAGTAGTTATGATTTTCTACAGGGCACAGAACCTGGTATCCGCTCCTCTCTTGGTAACGACTAGATGTTTTTCCTGGCAGAAGTTGAATAACTCATATAGCCATGTCCATTTTGACACAGTTTCTAAAAGGCATACATTAGACTTGTATCTATAATAAATAAAAAAAGTCCTTAATAATCAAGTTATGGATGCTGTGATAATCACTGTATAAACTCTATTTAAAATACTAGTGCTCCAAGAAGTAACATTTTTCAGCATTAAGTTTACTAAAAATAAAGTACAATTCCCGAAACTTCCTTCTATATGTCAAAAGATTAATATTGTAATTATAGCAAATACAATACATCTATTAAATGTTTCAATCAACCAGGGACTGAGAGAACTGGAAAAAAATTTGTAAATGTTAAGTCGTCTGGCTTTTAACTACAATTAAATTTTACAAGACTGTTTCTCCCCCCACTCTTCTTTTATTTGATATTACTATATCTGTTAATCTTGAACAGAAAGATGCACAGAGAATCAAAAAAAAATAGTGTTTGTCTGATCGGTCTGAAGCTGAATATGGTGGCAAGTATGAGAAACTACAGAAGGTGTCTAAGAAAGAAAACATTGCAGTTATGACAGATGGAAGAAGACGTATCTGTTAAATGTCACCATGGTAGGTTACTGATCCTTAATGGTTTGTTACTCTCACTGCACCAAAGACTTTTCCTTCTAACAGTCCATAGAAGAAAATACGTTCCCATGGCACAGGCACTCAGTGTAAGGTCACCTGTCTATGGAGGAGTGCTTACCTGGAGATGCAGGACTATGCATGGACATTACCTGGAGAAGCAGAACATTTTGTCCCTGCCAGCTGTGCTCAGGAGCAATGGCTGAAAAAAATGGGTAAAGCAGAAAGTTTAAGTTTGTGGCATGAGGTTAATGGCATTTTTTTTGACGCTCGTGCAGTGGAATTCATAGCAGTGTCAAGGTCTGTTTCTTGGGAAATGCCTTGCAGGATAAAGGGTTTGGATAGGTTTTTAAAATTGTAACTCATAAAGGTACAAAGACAGGTGCATTATTTTTCACTGATTCTTTTTCTGGACTATTGGATCTCCTGAAATTCAGTTGTTTCATAGCTGTTTTATTCTGTACGCTTCTGGAAATAATGTGGGAAAACATTTTACATTCTCCCAATGACTGTCGGAGAAAAGGTTAATCTTTTTTCCTTCAAAATGATACACAGAATGAGTTTCATCTCACCTGGTTTTACCCATCTCAAATTTAGGCACATACTTTAAAGTATAGATTCACCCTATAGCAAACAGAAAGACCAGAGAAACTCCAGACAGAGATTCTTCTATCCTAAAATAATTGGCAACGATGACTAGTGCAGAGTGAGGTGATTTTCCCTATTAGGAGCACAAGTGGGAGGTAGGAGGATTTATATTCTGTTTTAATGTTTTCATAAGGTACAAATCTTCACCATAAGAACTATTAAAAGAGGCCAGCTGGAAACTTTCCCACTTAATATTTTAATATGGATTTCCCCAAGAGGAAATGTTTCACTGCTGCTTAAGAAATTTGAAAAAATGCTTGTTTGAAAAGAAACATTAGGAGGAAAAAAGTGATTTTGCAGTGCATTCCAATAATACGACTGTTAAGTAATAGGCTAAAAAGCTTGCCTGCACACACACATACAGAGGAGCACAGAAGCACAAAGGTAGGCTTGAACTACTCCCTGTTCCACCTCATCCCAGCTATCAGCCCACCAAAGGACCTGCTCCACACCTATGAAGGAGCAAAGGGGCTCAAGGCAGGTGGAGGAGCCCCAATAACCCCATCAAAGTAAAAGCCCCCAGGACTGCCCAAGAAGAGCCTCAGCATCATCGGCTGGGGATACCCATCACCATGAGGCAGTGGGAGCTGCTCTCCAGGTCACCTTCCCCACAGGGGAGGACCACTGCCTAGGTGTATGGGATGCAGGAGAAGACCATTTCAGGACTATACAGGGCTGATTATGGGATGTTTAGGGCAGGAACCAGGAGCGGTGAAAAGGAAGGATCAAAGTGATTCAGGGAGGAACACTCATAAGAAGATAGAAGAATAAGGGGATAAAAGGAATTGGACATACACGAACAGGTGCTGGTCAATACCCTGTGCAATCTGTCCTGTCTTCTTGCCAACCATCTTGCACAGTGTGTGTGTGCGAGTGGGTCAGTGTGTGAGTGTGTGTGTGCAAGAGGGTCTGTACCAATAGCTGGAGTGAGGCTCCAACCTTGGGGGGTTATACATACAAGTGCCAGAAACTGGGGATACTGGGACCCAGGGGCAGCTACAGAGTGTCAGAATCCAGCTGATGGGGAAATCCATGTTGTATAAATGTACATATTTCCACAAGTAGAACTCCATCCTGCTCAGACAGAGAGGGGAGCAGAATAAGGAAAATGAATTAACATTTTCAATTTTATTCAAACAAGATATTTCAACTGACTCAAACAAACTGTGGAATTTTGCTTTAAAAAATATCTTCACACTGTTTTAAATGGGTTTTTCCTCCTGTTTTGAGGCACAGTATTCCCTATGATACCAAAGATCCACTTCTATTTATTGCCTTTAGAAAAACTTACTGGTACAGATTCTAAAAGTATTCGCGTCAGAAGTAGAAAATGTCTGAATGCCTTTCTGAAACTACAAGTTTGGGGAGTAATTCAGAAATCACACAGGGGAAATTTTATGGCCTTAGTAACGCAGTAGGACAGGTTAAATGATCATGATGTTCCCTTCTGGCCTTAAAATTTATTAACTTCCTCCCATTTTTCCTGTTGATAGGTTCAGTGATACTTTCTAACTGCACAGCTCTCTGTGGATATTATATGGTAGCTGCATATAATTACTTCCATCTTAGAGCACAAAAACCTGAGATTCAGAGGAGTTAAGTGACACAATCATCATGCAAGAGTGCACTAGAACCCACATTAGACCTTAGATTTACTGACTGGCCATCCTACTTGTAGTCCATCAGCCTTCCAGTCTCTGACAAGATAGTTAAGTCCACTGTTCCTTTTTCTCCCTTTCAATGAAATAAGGGCAATAACGCCTTCTTATTTCTATTTACCTATAAACTGCTGGCAAAGGTGATTTCAGCTCATGTGGAACTCTTTCAGCTATTTCTAAACAAGCTACCTTGGGCAACATTACCTGTGTAGCTGCAGTAACATGAAGCTCATTGCAAAATAACGTATTTTCAATATCTGCTGCCATACCTGATACAATGACATGAAAACTATAAGTACCTGTACCAAGGTGGCTACTTGAAAGCTAGCAGAGGCATTCAGATTGAATTTGAGCTACGACTACACATTGTCACAAGTACCTCAAGTGCAGCTATGAAGATCCACCACAGGTTTGTTTTTATTTCATGAGCACCTGACATCTGTACTCAGAAGCTCGTGGGTTCTTCAGGAGGTGTGATCATAACTTGCATAAACACCAATCTTATCTTTGATTGTTATGCTGGGTAAAAGTATTTGTATTTTAAATGATGCATTTAATACGCATAACAAATAATTATTACAAACACTCTTCTTAATAAAGTAGTAGGGAGTAAAAACTCCTTAGAATTTGCAGTCTGAGATATAAAGTAAATTGGATTTTAATACTTAATTAAGTTGTTAAAAATTGAAGAACACTTTTTACAGTACATTTTAAAAATACATTTCATGTGTAAACTCTCAGAAACTACTTAAAAAACCATGGAATGGAAACACCCTGCCATGGTGCAGGTTTCTCCTCTCCAGCTGAATTCAAGGGCTGATTACAATGATTCCACATCAGCTCTGCCCTTTTCTCTATTTTACTCCACATCTACAGAAGTTTTAGGAAGAGGTGATAGGATAATATACACAGAATTGATAGCACTATGCATGCGACAACTAGTACCATGAGCAGTTCTTTCAAGCAGCTCTCCCAGCAGCAGCCTGTAAGCAATGCCTGAGCAAAGATGAGGAAATCAAAAAAACTGAGAAATTACACTAAAGCGCTTGCCTCCTTCATAGCAATACCAAATATGAAGGGCATCCGCCTCCAGAAAATGCATTCATCACACACAGCTCTGGACTGTGTGACAAGCAGCACAGCTGTAAAAATGTCTTTCTGTCCTCCAAAGAGGAGATTGCCATCACTGCTTTGTACATAAACCCGGGGCGCTCTCTAGGTCTGCCTCAGCCCTATCAGGCATCTTAAATCTTGCTAAGTCCCAGGCAGCAAACCTACTTACCAACCTTCGTATTAGCTATGCATGCTCAGAATTGCCTTTTGAGGAGAAAGTGACTGTCTGTTATCTAACTGGAAACTCATATGTAGATGAACAGGCACTTGGCTTCTATCTAAATCCCCCAAAGAACTGAAATGGTTAGAGGCAGTCAGAGATGTGACTAACTTTACATCATATCCTTGTGACCACTTCCTGACTAATAATCTATACATAAGAGCATTTACCATGTCCTTTCTCAGTTGTCTCTTTTTCAAGGTCAAAAATGCTTTTTTACTGATCTCTTCTTATATAGAAATCATTCTCTACCTCTACTTAATTTTTCTGAGGGGTGTTCTGTGCTAATGTTATCCTGAGTTCTTTTCTAGTATATACTTGTAGATTTTCTACAGATGGAAAAATGAGCACATAGTGATTTTAATAACCACAGCAAATAAAAAAACAAGTAACTCATCCCTTGATTTTACTTTTGCTCTCTTTGATTTCTGGCTCTTTTTTTTTCTTATTTGTTTTTCTTTTAGGTCCACAACCGTTACCTTCTATTGAAGTGTACGGATCTGTAAGGGGAACGTGTTTTGCAGTTCTCAAATACAAATCTTATGCCAGAAGAGGCAAGGAACTGACTTCTTTCACTCACAAAAGACAGAGTACAAAATACACCTATTTAATTTAAGTATTTTGGTGAAAAATACTTTCACACACATCTTACTACATTAATCTAGTTATTGTTTTACAAACTGCAGGAAGAAAAAGTATGAGATTTGCAATTATTTCCATTTTTAAGTATATGATGTGCTTAATTTATGGAGATGTGGCACTCAGATATATGAGAGAAGGAGAAAAAAACAGGCTGGAGGAGGAAAAGGAAAGAGAATTCTGGGGTTTTAAGGCAGTATTTAAAGCTCGTTTTTATACTGCGGTTTTTTCCTTCCAATGAAGCAAACTCGGGCTTTGCAGGTTAATAATTCCGTGAAGGATTTCACAAAGACAGAGAATTAATATGGAAGAATCTTGCATGTAAGCCAGGATTTCATCACCTGTACTAACAAATGAGTTGATGGCAAATTAGACCAGAGATCTGCATAGAAGTTATTCTGAGGAGGCAGGGAAAGGACTGGCACAAAGGGTTTTGGCAAGTCGTAGTTGCTTGGGAAGACATAAAGCACACCCATCTGGCAGAATTAGCATATTTATCTTAGCACGGAAACTTCAGTTGCCTTTTGTGGCAAGGATTTTTGCCAGTTGTCTCCTTTACCCATAGGAGGGGAAAAAATCTTCAGTATTAACATATTTGTTGAATGAAGCTCGTAATTCTGTCTTTCACTGTACTCCATTTCTCATAGGGCGCATAAGCTATTCTCTGAGTTCCCAGCTGAATGCAGCTCTGAGCTTGTGGAAAGGATTACAGAATTTTATTTGAATAAAAGCTAGTAGTTGCATTTTGTGCCTGGTACGATTACTGAAATCACAATGTGTTCCCTTTTGTGTGTGGAGTAGATTTATACCAGTGTATATGGTAAAGGATTTCTCTGCTGTTGGCAGAGAAGAGTATCTACTGGAGCATCTCCTAAGGCCATGCATTTGAAGTACACCTGTTATTACACGCTGTAGTCTTCCTCCACAGCCATAAAACACAAGGCCTACATTTTTGCATATGCATAAACTAATGATAAATGACTCATATTCCAAATTACTGTTGTGGAAGCCAAGCCCCAGGCACCAACCCATTTTCATGCAAGCATGCCAAAATGAGATTATATCCTTAAGCCAAAATGGCATAAAAAGACCCTTAAAAGCACTAATAATTCTGACTTAATCAATGATTATTGCTGGTTTTAAGTGGAGTTTAAAATTTGTGCAGTAGCTTTGATTTTCACTTTTTGTTAAATCAAGCAATGGTTTTGCCAGTATGGAAAATTTACCACATTGCACTAAGACTTCAGGTGCGTAAGTACAGTTTAAAAACTGGGCAAGTTTAGCTTTAAAATGGGAATGAGAACTAATTGTTCTTTTTGTGTAATATCCAGAGAAGCTGAAGGCAATTAATATTTTTGTGTGTCACCATAATAGTTTCAACCAAACCAATCATCCTTCTCCTTTTTTTTTTTTTCAAGGTTATATAACACCCCTGAGTGTGACACCAGCCCAGCAGAATTCAGGTGAAGATGGTACTGAGAGACAAAATTCATGGAAGAATAATTTATTTGATAAATTACAGTTTGCTAGGCTGGATTTAACTCAACGGGACATTCCACAAGAAGATATCTCTATAGAAACCTCTATCTTTCTCTTGCCATGCCTTTTAATTAAGTCTGAAGCCTTGCACGGCTGTAATCAATGTACACAAAATAAGTAAGCAGGCAGCTGCAAATACAACTGAGGGAAAGAAAGGATGTCATGGGTTTCTAAACAAAGATGTGACAGATTTACTGGAGGGAGAAGAAAATAGAAAGAGCAGAAAGAAAGATTACAACCCAACAGGATTCTCTAATTTTACATTCTTCTTCTCTTCCATTTTCATTCTGCTAGAACATGGGATGGATGCCAGAGATGCATCAAACTGTCCAAGTATAATTTAAGTAGTCAGGGAACAGATGTTCACAACAGTTTCTGGTCAGTATGGGGATTTTACTACCTGCCCACAAGCTTCTACCCACTGTGAAAACTGTATTTCTTGAAGATGCACTGCATTAGGTTATATCAAATTACGTGTATTCTATAAGGTTGAATGACCCTAGTCAGCCAGCAATGTAATACAATATCTCCTCCCTTCCGCTTATCCTCTCTTTCTCTGAGACTGGATAGAAGTTACTTACACTGGCCAATATTATAACACAAGCTTCAGATGCTCAAATACTTCAGGAATTTGACTTTGAATGTTAGCGACTTCCTACAGCGTGAACAGGTGGGAGAATGCTGGAAACTGAAGGTTAGCAACAGTTCTCCTTCCTTTCTCCCTTGTACGTGCAGCAAAGGTCACTACTCCAATCCACCTCTTACACTCTTTCCAAGGAAGAAAATGGTGTGCCATCTCCAGAAGTCTCCAAAACTTTTTTTCCTTTTCTATTTTTTCCACCAATATTAAGAAAATGGTAATTTCTCTAAGTTGATAAGGAAGGTATATTGTTTACTTTCATTTGAGAAGGAAAGGCAATTAAACACGTTGATGGGATTTGAATATACCAAGATTTACATACAGAACCCACTATAGTGACACGAGTGGAACTGGTTACAGAAAAAGAAATTATTGAAACCTAGAAAAAGGTCACTGGAAAAATGCCAGTCAATGAATCAAGTGTATGACTTCAGCTGCATAAAACGTTTACTGTGCATTAGGGATAAGCTTACACAGCAACAATTGCAGCCCACATACACACACTTTTGCTAGCTTTACATAGGTCAGCACCAGAGGAATAGCTGCAGCCTAGCGGACTTTTGTATCTGAAGTTTTTCCCAGCCTCCCTGGAGCCCACGCCAAAAGTGGACTATCCATGCAACACTGCCAGCAGATTCCAAGAAAGGCAATTTTACGCTAGCTGAGGTTTGTCTAAACATGCCACAATATAGTTGTAGCCTCAGCCTTCATTGCAGATGGAAGAATTCAAGTCTCCATCATCACAACACACTTGGGGCGTTTTGGAGTATTTTTGACTTGTTTATTTTCAACAGTTTCTTTAAGAAGGAAAGCATTTCTGGATTAGGTCAGGTAGAACATCTAGAAGAAGACAAAAGATTGCATATTTCGTTGAAGCGATTTTGTGCATATTTGGGAAGAAAGGGCTCAAGCCACTATATGCTATGACACATGAAAGAATCATAACACAGAGAGACCCCAGAGGCAATGGAAAGGAATTTCCTAAGACCAAAGGGGATTCAGCAGTTATTTTATAAGCTAGCATTGCAGTGTTAACTGCAGCAAAGCTTAGAAACAAGAACCTGGGACACAGTGGGCATGGTAAGAGTTGTATGCAAAACTTATTTTTGGTTTTAACTTCCGGTCTGTGTTCTCTCTTTGCTTGGAGCTTTATTTTAAAAAGTGAAGTTCCATTCAAATAAAACAAAACCTTACTAACTTTGAAAACTTTCTGGTCTCTTTGGAGACTTAACTTGGAGCCGGTCTGAGTATATTGACCTCACAACTGTGGCCTGTTGGTGGCACCATGTCAGCTATCCAATAAAAACCAAATTAAGACTAATGGCCCACTCAGGCAAATAACACTTCTATGTAGAGTAGCCAGGAACACTTAACGCAGTAGAGGTGAAAATACTTCACTCCCTCTCTCACTTCTCTTTCTTCGCAATTTCTATGTATTCTTCACGGTAGTATAGACAAATGTTGTACACTTGTTCCTTAAATGCTTATCAAACTGTATACAAGTGGACAATCTCTTTTGTTAATCCTCTTTTTTGAACAGAAGGACAGTGTAATGTTGCCTTATGTTGTGAGGGTCCAAGTGATACGTATGTTTATTCATGTCTAAGAGGTCTCTTAAATTAGTCCTGAAACAAGTTTTCTAGTTAGCTCTCCAAGCACTGTCGTATCACAGTAGACCTCTGCAAAGAAACAAAATAAGCATGGTAAATAATGCTTTCCCTATTTTTCCACTGTCATTTAAACAACAATGAGAAATTCTGTTCTTTCTTTGCTTAAGTCAAAGTTCCTGAAGTCTCTCAGGAAGACAAAATAAGGAATACACTAAATATGCTTTTTGTTTGTTTGTTTTGTTCTGTTTGTGTTCTTCAATTATGCTATGTAGCTAAGAATAAAAAAAAAAAAAATTAAAAGAAAAAAAAAAGAGAGAGAAACAAAACACTAAGCAGAATCCTTCTTTCTCTGCTTAAAATGCACTAACGCTCAGATGTTTTGTAAATGGTTCCACACCATCTGGCAGCTAGGAGGAGAAAAACAAAGCATCATTTACAGGTACTATACTTCTCACATTTTGAATAATGTACCACGGTGTACTAATTGTCATAACATGCAGCACAATATACAAAGAATTTAAAGTGCAGTATGTTCCCTCTCATTCATATTTATGCTACATAGTTCAGGAATGCACTTACATTGTGTGCAATTACTATTCTGTGTATTGGCTGGCTGTGTTGATTACATGAGATATAGGAGAGAGAGAGTAGATTATACAGAAATGACATACTTTCCACAAGGCAGCGTTGCATGGCTGGAAGTGTACCATGGATGATAATCACAGCAACTCTTTCTTCCTCCATGATGATACAGAGAGCCTGTCATTACCTCCTAGCATGCTCCAACACTCTCACAGACTGTAGCCTACCCTGCAACCGCTTCCACTGAATCCCTACAGATCTGCACAGACGTCAGCAACAGCCAGATCCCGCAGCACTTGGTCAAAACCCAAGTCTAATAAGAATCAGCAGATGAGATTAGGATGTGCCATTCTCTCCCTGAGAGAGTCCTGCATCTATTCACCTGCTATAGTGACAATGAACATGGCCCCAATACACCTACACCTATATCGTGTTCCATTCAGGCACAGGGAGATGTGTTCCTCTCATTTTCTTGCATGAGAACGGCGGTCACTGGAAGCACCGGTGTCTGTGAGAATGAGCCAGGAAGGAAGCTACCAGAACCTTCATAGCAGTTTATACAGGGTCTCATGCCGCCCCTTCCTGGGTTGCTATTTTTAAAGCCAGTCAGAATGATAGCATAGCTCTCTGTTCCTTTGGAAACACATGCGTGTTTTTACACAATTCTACCGACCAGAATTTAGAGACAACAGATAAGGGACATCGTTCATCATCTAGAAACAGTGAAAAGCAGGAACTTTCCAGGACTTGGTCCTGTCGAAGTCTTAGAACATAGAAGGTAGCAAATTACTCCTCACAGCCTTTATATGCAGCTTTTATATTTTTGCAAGCTGCAGTGTCTCTATGAGACGTAGTTAATTTGGGCGCGAACTCCTGGAGATTTCTGTCTTCCTGGTTGACTTCCAATAGACTTCCTTTATCCTAATAAAGATATCGTTAAAACTTATACAATCACATGAGTTAGCATGTGTCAGCCAGTCTGGGAAAGCTTTCCATACATATCTTCTCAGCCTACATCAAGGCAATTAGTTATTTTAACCTTCTTTCTCTGAAAGTTTACATTATGGAAATGTCTTGCTCTATCAATTGGAGAAATGCATATGGTAGCGTCTTCCCCAGCAGACTCTTACGCCTTCTGTCATCACAGCTTTTCTCTCATATTTTTCTCCTCCACTACATCCAAACTTCATGCCTACTCCTTCTCTTTCCTCATCCGCTATCCATCCTACGCAGCTATGCCCCCTCCTTCAGTTCAATAGGGTTTTTCCTTCATTAAGTGTGTGTGCTAGCAGGCAGATTCAGCCACAGACTGAAGCTGGCATCTTACAAGGTCCTGCCTCTGCCTTGTGTATGTCTTCATTACATTGAGAAATAAATTACCTTGTTAGTTACGTTATTACATTTTAAGTTGACAAGTAAATCTTATTATAAAAGTATAGTGATACAATAAGATATTTTATTCATGCATTTTGCCCTCTCTTTCTGACACTTAATTATATCTACTGCTGCATGGTGATCTGAAACTTTAATTTGGCAAATCGGCTAAAATCCTCCATAATAGACTGGTTTCCTGCCCTTCTTTTAAGGTTCTAGTTTACTATATATTGAATTTACTTTGAACATGTGTCCAGTGAACCTTTGAAGAGCAAAAGGGCTTGATGGGAATGAAAAAAAGAAAGACTGGAAAGGTAATATTTCATTAAGAACTGCAGAGAAAATCAAATCTGAACTTCTGTATCAGATGAGAAAAGTTTTGGAAAGACAGAAATGGGATCTTCCCTACCGCCAGCAGCACAGTGCCCGTGTATCTGCTCCACCACAGTACAATGACCATATAACAAAAGAGCACTACACTATAGCACAGGACAAGATAGGTTTTTACATAGCTTTGGCCCAGGGGACCTTGCATTCCTTCACATGGAGATGTGCACACTACCATGCAAATGGATGTGCATACTGGTCAGGGAAGCTGTGGTGTGAACTAGACACTCCACACCATGAAGACCTGAGGACCTGCAGGATCCAGCATATGACATTCAGATTTTTCCTTTCATGTAACCAGCATTCAGCCTGAGTTCAGACTCCCTACAATTCCCTGTAACCTTAGTGTGGACAGCACCAGAGCCTTCTCAGGCCTTGAAAAGAAAAGTCATAGGTTATTCTCCCTGTTATCTAACTGTAAGCCACTTATCTTGCTGTAGGAACAGGCAGGGTAGACAATGACTATACGGAGAGCAGACAGCATGCAGGAAAGTCAGACGTGGGATCCACTTGGGCACTAACAGACCCATACGATGCTTCCCAAGAACTCTAGCAGGTCAACTCCAGCACAGCGCTGAAGGTATTCCAGCATACACAGTTTGATATTTTTATTGGAGCACTACCTTAGGGGAAATTCATCAGAGAGCAATGCCACGGTGATACATCTTCAGTAGAAGCATGTAAAACATGCAAAGCCTTATTTCATAGCTCTTCTCTCATTTTTCCCATGGCTGAACCATCCCAGTCTGTATCCTGAATGAGCCCAGAAGTGCTTGGAGGTGTAGGAGGGCTACAGAGACAAGTTTGCATAGAGTTAGAGCTCAAAGGGGGAGAGAAGTCAATTTGATCAGCAAATCTTAATTTTAAAAAATATCTGAAATGGAGCAAAAAGAGTTATAGCTTCCAAACTACCTATAAATTGTGTTGATGACACTGAGACAATCTCAAAGCAAATAGTCTCTCATGCTGAAAACGAGCCTGATCCTGGTAATGCACACATTCAGCGAGGAGCTCGTCAGCAATGTAACAGGGACATTTAATTTCCATGATGTGAATAAAACAAGGGACACAATTGAATCTCATAAACATGAAAGACGTCTACCTTTTTTAACTAATAAAGCTGACAAATTTTCCCACCTAGTGTAAAGGAAAGTGGGAGAAAAAAGGCTGAACCTTTCCTTGTGGTGATAAATAAGGCTAAGAGCATTCTAGTAGGGTTACTGCACAAAATGTATAAGAGAGTTTAAGGGACTTTGGCACCCAGCTTTTGCTGAACAGCAGCTGGAGGGGGATGACTCACTCTCCTGCACCCCTTTGAAAATCTTTCTGAAAACTATACTCACTTCATCACCTCAGTAAAATTTTGTCTTCTGCTTGCATATCACATATCCTATCAAACTTGGGACTTTTCTAGCCTGACTCCAGCATGACTCTATTCATCAGTAATAAACTCGGAGTATAAATCTTATTTACTGCTGTACTTCTCTGTGTGTTAGCCATTCACATATAGATTTGGTATAAGCAAGCCCAGCTTCCTCTGGAAGTTTAGGAGGCAAACTCTGCAATGACAGAACATTGTAACTTATACGTGACTATAAAAACATTCAAGTGACAAAATATACCTATTTGTTATTCAGGGACAGTATCAAGACAGCAATTCATGCTACGCTTTTCAGAACAACTAAACCTCTACAGCTGGGACAAAACATTCAAAAACTTTCAGATCTCACTGAAATGCCAAAGGAAGTGACTAGGTTTTAATAGGAAGTCAGAGCACAAGTTGTCTACTAGGACCTCAAGACTTTCTTAAAGTCCAATTCCAACTGCAATCAACTCCACTGAAAATTAAAAAATTAGCTCATGAACCCTTTTAAAGGTCTATTCCTTAAGGACATCACACTAGGGGAACTTAAAGACTTTAAATTACATATCTGTCAGTTGTTTTTCCTACTTCACCTCTTCTTTTTTTTTTCCTGCTGTCACTTTTGTCCTTAGAAATTTAAGTCCTTTCCTGTCCTCCACACGCACAAGCCTGTAAGCCACCGTTTCATCCCAGTTTCTGGAAAAATGATACAGAGAGAAAAGCAGTGCAAATTAATGACTGGACCTGTACATGCTCAATGCTTAACCATAAGCTTGGATGCAAGTTTACCATATGGTACTAGGCTATCTGCAGAAAATGCGGACTCTAAGTCACAGCTGTTTCCTTCAGTATGCAATATTTAGGCAAAATGCCTAATAACAGTGCTGTAACACTATGGATGGTTTAGGTTCCCCTTAAGCTCAGACGCTCTCCAAAAATCAGCCACTTGCTAGCTGAGAGCAGGTGTAAATTCATCTTATCATATAGGAATTAATAATTGCTTGTTAATACAGTCTTCCTCCACTGATTTTCCAGTAGGTAATGATTCTTTTTTCTTTAATATTGCTATAAGAGGTATCTTCAATTAAGGAGTAAAGGACACCTTCCAAACCTGATATTTCAGCTAGAGAAAAATAACTAGTTCAGTTCTTGGTAGTCAAGTTATCAACTTAGGTAATTATTAAGGACCAATAAGTTGCAATGCAGTTCTGAAAGTTCTTAAAAACATATATATGAATAGAACTTAAATTCTACCAGTAATAAGTGGAAAGAATGATTCTTTCTTTAGATAATTATATAAAACAAGCTTGTTCCTGAATCTGACAGTTTCAAACAACATATGTATGAAACACACATTTTTGTTTAATAAACAAGAAACATCATTCAAGAATAATGCAACAACTCTGAAATACACACCATTATCCTCAGTAATTGGCAAAATCAATACCTTACTGCATGAGCTACAATATCTGTTCCTGGGGGAACAGAAAACTGAATCTGCTTGGGAACAGTAGTAAATAGCACCCTAAACTTTCCTAGAACTCCATTTGTCATGTGTGATTTGCCACTATTTTTTCATTTCATGATGCAAATGTCACTTGTTGGTCTCATCTTCCTGTAGAAAGCAAATTGTTTTGATGAAGGCCAACTGTCTGAGTTGGGAGAAAAAGGGCAGACTGGTCATGATAGTTCAATTAAATGGAAAACCATCCTACGTGAATGCCATAAGCAGTATCATTCTTGATTGCAGAGTATCTTAATGCAGTGACCCCAGAAGTGAAACACTTTCATCTCTTAGAATTACCTTAGGGGTACTAAAAAGGGGTACTACAGTGGAGTGGAGAAAACTGAATACAAAGCATATTTCAACTCTCCTTGCACAGAGAAATAGACTCTAAAGAAGATAGCTTTTTATTTGTATTGCTAATTATATTATGATAACACCTAGAATTTTCCCTTCCTTTTAATTCTCTTATCCAGTTAATAACTCATTGTGTCAAATACCGGATAAATCAATAGATAGAGGCCCCCATGAATTACAGTTGAATTGAAACAAAATGCAGTGAGAAGGAACGGAATAAGAAGGTTGGAAAAAAGTCCCCCAGTTACTATCTGAGATTATGAACATGACAGAATTTGGTGTTCGCAGGTAAGAGATGAGGAAAGAGCAATAGGTAAATGACTTAACTTTGGGAAACCCTTCCATATAGGATTGATGATATGGAACAAAAAGCACCATTGTCTGCAGAAGTGCTTGGATAAGTAGTGGAAATTGATGCTGTTGTCAAGAATGAGGGGTAGTCACGAGAGGAAGTGTAAAGGATAATGTATGACAGCCCTTCAGGACAAGAACCTGTGATGTACCTTGACCGAGGCTTAAGTTTCAGTTTTCTGGATACTGAAATTACAAGCTTCATTAAAAAAGAACAAACATACAATCTCCCTTCCAAATTTTCAGGTTTTGTAAGTAGGGAAATGTTTCCTAAGAAATTAAAGTAGTCAAATCTATTTGCTTTCGCAGGCAGCTCAAAGAGATGTGAAATCCATCACGAGAATCATACACTTCCTCAAAATCCTGTTGGGTAACTCTGACATTAGGAAATACGGGGTTCTGGGTGAAACTATCTCAAATCCATATTATTCACATATGTCTGGTATATAGAGCTGCCACATGTGATGTAAATCATTACATTGAATAAGAAGTCTGCTCCCCCTCAGCCCCAAGATTCTCTTGAATTCAAAAATTAGATGTTCTCCAAAATGTCAGTCTGTTGTGTTAGTATGATATTAAATCAATATCTCTCTCTAATACCTTGTGCTACTCGATTTGTCTTAGTTTTGGTATTGGCTTTGGTATTTATTTTCCTGTTTTTCTATGTAAGTAATTGTTTTATGAAACAGGTTTGATCACCATATAGCAATCTTCGTCTGAGGTTGAACCATTACTGATTCAACCACTGATCTTTGGACACTGTCAAGTCCTTTAAAAGTGAGCTAAGATGTCTCATCAGAGCAAACAGAATTTGAAGAAGAATTTGAGTCTTCATGTCAAAAAGAGGTAGCACTAAAATAGAAGACTGATGCATATAAAAAAGACTGAAGCAACTACTGTTTTATATTTTAGTTCAATACTTAGATCTCTTCCATACTGAGAGTTGTTAAATCTTTTCCTTTGATCACAATTTGTGAATGTTTCACTTATCAGTTGCACAGATATTTTTCATAATTCTAGAGGAAACAGAAATGTCCATATGCTATGGTCATGCTGCAGTCTTCTGAGCTGCAATGTATTATTTTATATCTAAGATATCCTTATTTGTAACTGTCAGGAAGCAGCAAGGGGCAGAGACCCAGGGCAGGGGGTACAGGTGGGGACCTAGGTGAGGTCAGGACTACTTGAAGCCCAGACACTAATAACTCAAAAGGCTTTTCTCCCCTCAGTAGCAGCATATTTACAGGAATGCATGTGAAACTTGCTCTGTGTACTTGAGTCATCTTTCATCTTAAAGGACATTGTTTCCTGGTCACTCTCTGGCAAAATTAAAATTCATGAAGCTGTCTAAGGTATTCTGTTAATGGGTTTAGTCCTTCTCTTTTCCTTTCTCATTTCCTTTCTCATTTCTTTTCCCTTGTTTTCCTCCCAACACACACGACCCAGACATGGAATATTCTGATGAGCTTGGTAGAAGCTGAAATATTAGATTCACTCTGAGCTATTCAAAGAAACAGGAAGATTAAAATCATTTACACCTTCAGGTCAACTGCTCAACCTGCTATTGCAAAAAGGAAGAGGAGACAGTGCTGCGAGAGGCAAAATGGTGCATGGAGCCACAGTGACCCACGTCAGCTTTCAGGCAACCACTTGGGCTCTGGTTTCAGAGGTGGCTGTGGTGGGAAAGAGAGGAGAGGAAGAGCACAGCATAAATTGCTAAAGTGATGTGACAAACATGTTTGGAAACAAACAGTTAGGGAATGGCTGGCAGAATTAGCAAGAATCAATCATGCAGTTAGTTCACTGGAAAAAGAAAATGAGAGTAACAAGGGATAAGCTAAACAGTAGCTAAATAAGGTGGAGAGACAGAGACTTAACAGACTAGTGAGAAGCAGTTGATGGAGGATATTTTAGCAACTGAGGCAGAATTTTAGCAAGTGTTTAAGCATAGGGGCATTGTCAGAAGATTGATCTGAGCTGGAAAACGCCTCTGCTCAAGTGTGGGGATGGCTCTGGTCAGTGCTCATTCCATCAGAACACAGTAAGGAGTTGATCATAGAACTCTGGATGAAACAAGAAATCTGATTAACCCCTGCACAGTGAGAATTCTATTTTTTAACTACTGTGTAATGTACGCACCCACTGCCTTGCAGTAGAACATAGGTCAAAAGGGCTTACAGCCTTCAAGGGCAGAAGGACTTTCATATCCATATTTCTGTGGATTGACATGAAAACTTATTTTTACCTACTTGGTACAACAAAATTACATGATCTTATGTTGACGTTTAGCCCAGTTAGTTCACCTACAATAGTCTCCCCTGGTTTAAGAGACAGTAATCATAGTACTCTTAAGTATATATGCAAAGGATAATTTAGCCCTTTATTAGTAAGTAAACAACATTAACATAGCATATATCCTAATAGCAAAAACACAGACTGAAACTTCAGTTTGCTTGCATTAAAATGCTTAATTGTTTTAATAACAGGCTTACTGGCAAACTTCTAATTTGGATCTATTCTCTTCCTCATCAGAATTCCAGTGGCAGGGTGAGCACACAGGCTGCTTATTATACAGGAGTTCATTATCAAAATCTACCACAGATTGATTATCAATAAATGTTTTTCATTTCCTTAGAACCTTCACCACAGTCCTCTTTTATTTATTATCCTTCCACTCTCTTTTCTTTATCTAATCAGCCTGTGTTGAATCAGCTGCTAAGCATTCAAGAGCAAATGCCTTCTTCAGCCTTGTAACCATTAAAAGTCTGTAGGAACTATCATTCAGACGAAATGTGTTATTGTTCCTCTAAAGATCCAGAGCTCCTTTCATTTTTAAATACCTATGCGTCAAGAGTGTAATTATACCAAATGATGACCAAGTGCTTTTTCAGACAGATACAGGAAACATGCTTCAAATACAGAGAAGGGTTTACCATTTTGATTGGTTTACCTTTCTGATCTAGGGAGTCAGAGCATATGCATGCACATCAGCACCTTCCTCCTTAACAGCCCTGGAGAACAAGTATTGCTCATGCTGAATTGCTGCTGGGAGAGAGCAGGGCCCAAGAAGCAACCCAGGCAAGCTGGAACACACTAACAAGATGGCTGAGGTTCAGTTGCGTGCAGCTGGTCTCTCTGGGTGCTTCTCTGATTAACAAGGTTGTGTTAGAAAACAACACATGGCATCTGAAGTTCCTGCTTATTTGCAATCAGTAAAACTGAATTACTCAAACCACCTCCGGGGCTGTGATTGGTAGGAAACAAGGCAAAAACATGGATAATGTTTAAGCACCATCTTTTGTACATGAAAGTTGTCAAAGTTCATATAAATAAATTGCAGAAAGAGGCAGCTCTGGGCATTCTTTTCAGTAGAAATGAGAGAAAATAATTCTGGAGGTTTAAAGGAAGACCACAGAGCATCCTATGCTACTAAACACAGCAAACACGACATGCATCACCTATTTGGGCTGAACATACCAGAGGGAACTGAGATGACTGCAAAATTTTACTAGCTCTGACAAAGTTCATTTATACAACAAGCTAGTTACATCCTTGGAGTCTTAGTACTAGTATGTGGACATAAAAGAATAAGAGTTATATACTTCCTGCTTCAAGCTAAAGGGGCAAAAATCTAATTTCTATGATTTCCATCCCAGCTATTTTTAAGAGTGACAAGAGTCACATATAAACATAAAAACAGAGAAGAAGGATCCTGTTTCAGAGTAGGTGCATAAAATGAAATACTTCTTTTTTCAGTTGTTTGTTTGTTTATTTAGGTAAACCAGGGAGTTTTTCTGTAAGCAGATGTTTTCTTAGCATTGAATAAGGTTTCTCATGTAATCTGCAAATAACCTACACGATATTTCTTATCCAAAATTTTGGTAAAATTTAACCAGAATTAAATACACCTGCACAAAAGGGCCAGAGGTAGTTTATACTAGCTGAAATAAGAGCTGTAAACTACATAATCTAAAGCCTGAGGGCTTGAACTGATCAATGCTGGAAGCCAAGGAGGATTTATATCCCCTTCTGTAATACTGTATTCCTGTCTAGGTATTCTCTGAGCTTTTTCTGCCCTCTTTGACAAGCTCGTAGATCTGATGAATCATTGTTTGTTTTCTGATTTGGCAATCCCCATGTTCTTATAAAGAAAATAACATATGACAAGGTCAGGAACATGAACACAATTATAAAAGAAGCTTGACAGATCAGATAAAACTTCTGGGGGATAAAGGGAAAAAAGTAAATAAGGAATTTGAGAATGAACATTAGTGTGGATGGTAGGAACATAAGCAGAAATAGACAGCTCCAGTCCTGGAAATGCACAGCAGTTGGTTATTTGTCAACAACTGAAAAAAAGAGTAGGTATCATTACCTGGTAACAAGCTAAGACACGAACAGTAAGGCATAAGATTTTTTTATTTCTTTTTTAAAAGACCAAATTTAAATTAAAGAAAAAAAGGAGGGAGAAAATTCTGAGCTGGTGTAAACGAAAATAAATCAACATCAATGTCAGTGCACCTACGGGGCAGGCTCCCCACAATGGTCTGGCCTGGATACACCTCGATCAGTGTTCAAAACTCCATTCAAGCCAAGGGCACAGGTTTTGTCGCCAAAGAAAGACTGGGGCGAGTACATTCAGAACGGAGAAAAATAATCAGTAACAGTGTAGCAGATTTCAAGAAATCAAAGAAATTAAAGTCTTCTTGAATTAAAAGTAATTTACAAGTGAGCAGAAGAAATCTGAGGAACATCAAGCCTTTGGAACAAGAGGGGAAGAGTTTAATAAAAATTAGATGCTTCTGATAGACATTACAGAAAACATAAAGGGACTTGGGCTGACAGGGAGATGTGGGCATACAGGAAAAAGACAGAAGAAAGAGAAGAGCTGAGGTGGAAAGAGATGGTATTGCAATCCAGGTGCTGGGGTGGGACTGTGATGAATAGTATCTGTTTAATTTTAAGGTTTGCAGTTAGTGTTTTTTATGTTCCTTTGAAAAATCAATGGCTAGGCAGCAGGTAGGAAGGCTGCTTGTTTGCAATGTCACTGAGCTTTGGCAAAAGAGGAATATTTTACAGACGGGGCAACTGAACTTGCTCAGCAGGAAAAAGGTGCAGGAAAGCAGAGCTAGGCAGCTGGGAAGGGACAGACTTGGCAGGCAGGAAGCTGCTAAGGTGCCGAAACCGGCAGAGGGGAGCAGAAAACAAACATGTAGTCAGTCCAGAGCTAAAGAAAAGAGAATTTTAAGAGATACCTGGTGGGATAGTGGAAGTTGATCCAAATCAGAAAGCTACTGAAATTTGGTAGACTGAGAACAGAGCTGGAGAGAAAAACCTGCCCAGCCCAGTACAGGAGGTAGAAGCAATGTAGTCTTTTATTTTCAGGTATTTCTGACTTTCTCACTTAAAAAAAGAAATACTTTTTTAATCTGTTCTAATAAAAAATAGTAGTAGAACTTCAACATAATCTGATAATTTTGCAGATCTGCTGTTTGAAGAAAAAGAGGCAGATAGGCTTCTCTTCTTTCTGCCAGATTCTGGCCACAACTGTCACAGGGTGAGGACACTTCCAGTTCAATTTCTAATCCCAACACAGACTTTCTATACAATCTTGTGGAAGGGCCTTTTCATTTGTACTTCAGTCCCAAGTTTCTGATATATAGATGATTTATAGTAAGTGTATGACGATAAATCCTTGCTCAATTCTGGAAACTGTACATATCCAGATAAGTACTAAGAGACTACCCTTGCTTGCCTCTTGAGAATTTGTCCAGTTTGCCTCATTTGACACTACTGCAAAAACTTTTCCATTAACAACATCCTAGCTTTTAGGTGTAGTATAGCACAATCTTACTACTAGTGGGTATGCAAAATATAAAAGATTAAGCAAGTTTTAAAAAGGGAAAGGAGTATACCAGGGGTTTAATATACCCGGTAGTTTAGAGGGCAGTGGTTAATATGTTTGTAGCCCACAGTAACAATATGAGAAACATCAAGTGACTGTAACTCTTTGATTAGAATCATAATTCTGAATTCACTCATGGCAATAAGCTTTAATATAATGACACCAAAAACCTGGAAAGTTCTGAGGAATTTTTTATATCAATCAGAAGACTTCATCCCTGAACAGAACTGGATTGTAAGCCTTAGCTAGGTAGTCTATACTAACGGAGTCTTAATTCAGCAACCACAGAGCTGCTTACAGCATTGCCCTATCTATATTCTCTCTAAAGAATAACAACATGATTTTCCACAGTTTATTCAGATGAGTGGTCCCTCTGGTTTCAGCAGGGATACACAGCAAAATGAGAGACATTCATGCCTCAGAGACAAGGATTT
Organism: Thinocorus orbignyianus; assembly: GCA_013400375.1. Classification (NCBI taxonomy): domain Eukaryota; kingdom Metazoa; phylum Chordata; class Aves; order Ciconiiformes; family Thinocoridae; genus Thinocorus; species Thinocorus orbignyianus. The sequence continues at coordinate 103,215 of VXBW01005789.1, read as the reverse complement.
TGAGAAGAGGAAGGGAGCACTGGAGACGGAATGGCTGTAGCTATGTTGTTTCTGCCAGTTGGAAGTGTTGACTCCTGCAGGCAAAAGACCCTGGAAGCAGCAAAACTGTGGGGGAAACAATATCTGGCATGACCTTAACAAGCCCTTCTGTCATCCCCATTCTGAAAATCCAAAGGAAGATCTGCTGCTTTCTTCAGGCTCCTGCCTAAGAAGATGACTGAGCTTTGCTGTGAGTTACTTGGGGATTTAATTCCATTTAGCAGAATTGGGTGGGGGG